>CM030367.1:73265536-73858736 GCA_017893485.1 Hemerocallis citrina
GGATGAAGAATGTTCTGTGGTTGGAAAACCATTAATTTGTAGGGTTTTAACATAATAGTCCCTAACAAATATCACTTTCATATATCAATACTGGGATTACATTTTCACATTAAACCTTTTCACTTTGGAATCCTACTAATAGAGTTTCTCTGTTAAAATTACCAAATCTAACTTCGAGTTAATTTCAAGCTGAGTGGTAAAATGCCTCTAGTGTTTCTTTTCTTTTCCACCCTTCTTTATCCTATGTCTCTTATTGATCTACTCCCTTAAACCCACCTCCTTCCTCAGTTTCAGTATCGCATTAGTTACATGAACTAAAGAACAACTTTCTAAATAAGGGAAAGAGATATAACGCGGGGAAGGAGATGTAGGGAGAAAAAGAGATGGGGTTATTTTGGTCAAAACATTCACCAACAATAGTGCTTAGGAATTTTTTGATACCATGGAGGCCATTAACTAGAGGGACTACTTACAATTAAGTCCCACATTGTGAGGAATTATTGTGGAATAAGCAAAAAAAACAAGTAAGACCAACGAGAAATATGATTAAGAAAAGAAGGGAAGTATTACCAAAGAGAGATATGAAGACAATTCAGCAAGCAACGACTGAATATCTGCTTGGTAGCCTCATCATTGTTTACATCCATGTATGCCTCTATATACTGCTTCCAGTATTTTGCCTATAAAATACAGGATAAATTCAGCTGCATAACAATCAATCATATTAACAAACAGGAAGTGTGTATACCACTCATGAAAGAGAGAAAAAAAATCACCAGCATGGAGACATTACTAAGAACTCCAAACTATGGGAGTTAAGAGAACAAATAAATGTAGTGTATGTGTGCGCGCAAATATAATTACTAGATTTTTACCACGTACAATGCACATGTTGTCTCTCCAAACTGAGTTTTTTTTGTCTGCTCATAGTGCTAGTTATTAATTTATTCCCACTATGCAACGATTATCCGTCATTCCGAATGTGATAAAAGAACAAAAAGACACAAATTACACTTGGTTGTCCAAACACACCGTACCCCCATTATATATTAGTATAGTTATATGTGTTTACTAGATTTGCCCGTGAGCACATGCCTACGGCACGTCTTCGGAACGATACAAAACACGAAAAGCCATGTGAATAGTAAAACAATAATTATGTAGCTCAAGTTTGAATAGTATGACAATAATTAGTTATAAATAATAGTCTATGTTTCCATTAGCATATGTTGAAAAATAATTATAAATGGGGGTATAAAATATAACTTCTTAGAACTTTTAAGTGTGGAAAATAATGAAATTTAATTGTTGAAGAGATATTTGCTATTAAAAATTCTGAAATTTTACAAAACCGAAATCTTAAAATCTAAATTTCTAAGTAAATAAAGAAAGAATGAGATAGAGAGATATAGAGAGAGAGAGAAAGAGAGAAATATGAAAAAGTAAAGAGAGGAGATAGATAGTAATAAAGTAATGAGTTTTTTAGGGGAGAAAATTTTGGTTTTTGGGTTTGAAATTTTGGAGGAAAAATGTGTTTTGTGAGGTTTGGTATAGACCTTTGATTTTGGGGGGAATGATTGTGAGCCACTTGATAGCTTTCTCTGTAATTTATTATATAGATGTTAAAAAAAAAAGGCATTGCAAGTAGTTGTATCCCGCAAGATCCAATGAAGTTTACATGTGAATTATCCTCTACAACTAGATACAAATGATCTAGTGGTCCGGATATAATGCCACTCCACCTCACCCTTATCCCCTCCTTATCATGTTCTCTCTCTCTCTCTCTCTGAAATCTCTCTGAGCTAAATAAAACTTAGCCAAATTATAACTATATAATAAGGAAATTGGTCTACCCCCTCCCCTTCCTCTATTATGAAATAAAGCAAGGAGAGCAAAAGTAGATAAATCTAATTTAAACTAACACGTGCATATCGCAAGTTTTCATAAAAGTCTCTTTTCAAATTTCAAATTTCAAAAAGGAGTGAAAATATAAGAAAATGTGAAAATACAGTTATGATACACAATATTTATGTCTTAAGTATTACTTAACTAATCAAAAACATGGTTATTGGAATTTTCCCAGACTAACGTTCTCCAGCTATGCTCATCTTCTGCTCTCTCTTTCTCTCCACTCTACCAAATAAAAAATAAAAAACCAAAAAAAAATAAGGCGGAGAGACGGTTGTGGCAGAGAAAAGTAGGGAGAGGCGGCAGAAGAGGCGAAGAGAGAGAGGGATTGCTGGAGTGGGGTGCACCAGAGAAGTTCAGCTGGAATCAGCGTCGGCGATGAAGAAGGAGATGGCAAAGGGGAGGTTGAAGAGGAGGGAGGACAAGGAGCAACCATCATCCCCTTATGCCTCGATTTGTGTCACACCGCCCAACCCGACGCCTCCCAGTCCGACGCCAACCCGAGTCGAACCCAACATCCCCTTCATCCTTTGGTTCTTCTTCTTCTTCCTTCATCTTCTTTTATTTATTTATTTAATGATGATTGGTGGGGGGATAAATATATATTTGGACTTGAATAATTAGATTGATGGTGATGTTTAGCTACTTTGACTGAGTAAATGTTAAATTTTTATAATTGAAATATCAATTTTGTGGATAAAGTTAATAACTTTCATGCTAAGATATGATTATTTTTTAAAATAGTGAGTAAAGTAGAGACTTTTATGAGCTTATAACCATGATTCTATGTGTTCTTTGTGTATATTTGGAGGTAGAAGATGAGGCGCGTGTGCACGTGGAGGTGGAGGGGGGTGTCGAAGATGAGGACGCCGCAGCGGTTGAGGACGGCGGAGACCCGGGAGAGGAGGGAGTGGAGGGTGGCGTCGAAGAGGGTGCAGATTTGGAAGGGGGAGAGGAGGGAAGAGAGGGTCAAGATGAGGTGGACCGGGACCCTGGATGTTGCCGGTCAGACTGTGCATGCATTTTTTAGGAAAAATTTCACTAAACTATATCCTTGAAGAGGTAATATCTCCCAATTCTCTAACACTTTTTTGGAATTCCATATAATTTTATGAGTCCCTCAAAATTATTTCATTATGTGCAATTTGCACAAGAATATACTAGTTCATGTTATGCAGTCTGAAGGCCGTTTAGTACTAAAAACTAGTGAAACATTACTGTGTTTTTGATAAACTAGACATCAAACAATTAAAAAGTTCTACAGAATGTTCTTTTATCAAATTAACATTTCCTCCCATTGTAAGTTTTATGGTGAGGCACTTGAATTTTTTTAATGTATGTCATTTTTCGAAACTATTTGCAAAAAGATGACAGTTGTCCAAACTATTTGCGCTCAGGGACTCAACAACTAAACTCGTTGTTCCCAACGACGAGCTTAGTTATTTCGTGTTCGTCGTTGAGACACGGCTAGTGTATTTTTTTTGTGAGAAATTCGTCATTCCCAACGGCGGGTTTAGTTCAAAAATTTCAAACAAGACTCGCTGTTTTCAACGGCGAGGAGATTTATACTAGACTCGCTGATTGGGAATAGCAAGTTTAGTTCAAAAATATTTTGTATGGAGTTTTTTTCGAAAATTCACCAAGTCCAACAAAGAGTTTCACTCTGAAATTTCATATATCCTCGCCATTCTCAACAGCGAGTCTAGTATAAAGAACCTCGTCGTTGAGAGCGGGAAGTCTTGTTTGATAATTTTGAACTAAACTCGTCGTTCCCAACAGTAAGTCTAGTACAAAGAACCTCATCGTTCCCAACGGCGAGTCTTGTTTGATAATTTTGAACTAAACTCATTCCCAACAGCGAGTTTTTACAAAAAAAAATAAAACTAGATCCGCCGTTCCCAACGGCGAGCACAAAATAACTAAACTCACTGTTGGGAATGGCGAGTCTAGTTGTTGAGTCCCCGAGCGCAAATAGTTTGGCAACTGTCCTCTTTCTGCAAATAGTTTCGAAAAATGGCATATATTAAAAAAAAATTGAGGCACTTTCCTCTTTTTGCACTGTTATAGTCATGAATTACCTCCAATCACTTGTCATACCCAGGGAAGCAAATGGATATGGATTCATCTGATCAGAGCTGGATCATTATCCAAGCTATATGGATTTGGAGAACATTATCCGAGCTAGTTGGATCTGGATATAAATATTCATATCCGCTCGAATTTGGATACAGATACAGATTCAAACAAAACAAATTTCATATTCTGATTCGGGTATATCTATAAAAAAATGTCAGCTACGGATATTTAAATAGTATTTATTTATTTATTTATTTATTTATTTATATGTACATAGAACAAATTTTAGCACTGGCATTTTCTCCTTCTCCAAAAGCTATGCAGTTGGATTTGATTTAGGGTGCTCGCCTTTTATTTTGGGGTTGTTTAGATTTGCAAACAATAAATTTAGGCTATTAATATTACGTTGAATTTAGTTTTTCCTCAATTCTTGTTAGACCTTTAACTCTAATAACTATATTATGTTTCCCTTAAAGTTAAAATATTATTCATTAATACCTCTTATATAATATACGGTATATACCATAAATACAGTTAGTCTTTATTTTCTTTAATACCTAATCTACCCTTCTCTCTCCTCTTCTTTCTTTAGTGTTTACATGATCAGCTTTTGAATATATATTCTCTCCTCGATCAATACTTTAAGTCAAAATTACTATCTACAACTTTCATTTATATTCTATTTCTTTTCTTCTTCTTCTTTTCGACGTCCATCTTATATAGTATTTATTTGACATTCGAATTGGTGTTCATATTTGATTCACCAAATTCAATTTGTATCCATATCCGAAATTTACAAATACAGATATGATTTTTTTCTTTATCCACATTCGTCTTTGGAATGCAAACACGAATATTGTATTGCCCATATCCAATAACATCCCTAGTCAAAACCCTTGTTCTTTCCCATCCAACAAGCCAAGCTCCTCTTAGGTCCAGTGTTCTAAAAGTTGCAAGTCGATAGTCGGGAGGCCGATGGGGGTCTAGCGTTTAGACCTTGTAGGCGGGGCCTGGGCGGCTAGGTGCTAGGCATTTTTTAAATAAATTTTTAATATATTCATAAGAAAATATAATATTACATATGTTAGAATACAAGTGCTATTTCTTCAACCCTTCTACAACTTCGAAGTTTTAGCTTAGTGGCAGGGACTTTCACATGGTATCAGAACAATCCAGGTTCGAATCCCACCGGCTATGCAATTTAAATGTGGATTTTTAAAAAAATCGCTGCATATAGTCTAGGTCTTGGCTCACAATTTGTTGGACATTTATCTCGTTTCATTGGCCCATAAAAAATGGAATCTCGACCTGAGGAGGCGTATTAGAATACAAGTGATATTTCCCTCAACTCATCTACAACTTCGAAGTTATAGCTTAGTGGCAGGGCCTTTCACAGCATAAAAAATCAAGATATATATAATACTATAATTAAAAAAAACTCAAAAAATCATAAATGGAAATTAGCTCAATGGTAGAGCGCTTGTTTTGTGTATTATCCATTATCAAGATTTCAATGAGCAAGGGGCGATCGATTCGAGATCAGTGTTCCAAATGGCGGCCGCCTTGGACGCCTAGGCAACGCCTAGGTGCTCAGATGGAGGAGAACGAACCGCCTTTGCAATAGGTGGTGGTCTAGGCGGTCGAAGGCGATTAGGCGGTCCGTCTTGTTGAGGAGGCGGTCGTGGCGCCGATCAGGCGTCCGCCTGATGTCCAACGCCTAGGCATTTTCTTTTTTTTAAATACTATAAAATAACACACATAAAAAATTACCCCGCGCATACCTCACTTCTATGCTCTTCCTCTCTGAACACAAATGACTCTTCGTCTCCCTCTCCCATTCCGTTCAGTCCGACTCAAATATTGCTCAAAGCACATATTGCACAAGCGGCGACTTTTTTTAATTGCACGTATTGCTCATATTACACATATTAATTGCACGAGGAAGCTTTTTTAATGCATAAACACCCTTTAATTACACATATTACACAAGAACATGATGAATATTTGCAATTGGATTGCATAATTATACTTAGGATTAAAGAATAGGGACTGAAATTAACTAAATTGACACACACACAAAAATCAACCGCTTAGGCGCTAGGCGCCCCTTGACCGAACCGCCACTGCCTAATGTCGTTTACAACACTGTTCGAGATTTTGATGATTTGGGGAAAATATGAGCGATTTGGGAAATTTCTGATTTAGGAATTTGGGTTTTTTGGGAAGAGATAGAGAGAGAAGCACGAGGTTCGGGGTTTTGGGAGTTTAGGGATTTAAGTGAACCGGTTCACTTAACACACAAAAAAAACTTGCCTAGACCCACCCCAGACCTGCCTAGATAGCCAAACCGATTTTTTAAAGGCCCATGCCCTAGGCGAGTCGGCTGGGGACCGCCTAGTGCCCTAGGCGCACCTAGGGGGGGCCGAGGAAGATTTATATAACACTGCTTAGGTCTTACACTTCAAAAAGATTATATAACCAACACTAAATTAATTTAAATAACACAATTCACCCAGCCGAGATTCAATCTGATGCACATTTCAACGAAGTTCACTTATTTCTACCCACAATGATACAATTCCATCGTTGTAAATTGAGATTTCAAGAAGAAAAAACTTACAACAGTCGGAAAAGTAGAAAGAAGCTGCTCATAAATTGGCGCCGCCTCCGATATAGCAAGAAGCTACCAAATTAGCACAAAGAAAACAAATTAGTTATAAAAATAACGAAAGTACACAAAATTCCAAACCAATTTCCAGTAACAAGAAGAATAATCTGGGTTACCTGGGCTTCAGTGGCGAGAATCTCTGCAGCTTCGACATTGTATATGTCGTGATTCTCGCCAGCGTCTTCACCCATTGTATCTAATCCTCCACCAAAAAAATTACTTTTTTTTATGTAAAAATTGGAAATTAGGGTTTTGGGGGAAGAGGATGGGTGGGATTTCGAGAAGGATTAAGATAATTATATACGGAGTCGTCGTCTTCGATTTCGAGGAAGTAAAACCCCAGATATGAAATTAGTAGGGGACGAAAAGGGGAGAACAAGATAAGATGAAACATAGAGAGAGAAAGGGGTGTGATTCTCACGTGCTAGTAATTTACATGTGCCATGCAAGTCTTTATAAATTATAAATATATATTTTTTTTATAAAAATATTTCGATATTGTGTGTCATCTCATTTATATTAACTAGTATTAGACATGTGCTTTGAACGTGGGAACTTTTATTTTGAGGGGGAATGAAAAGGAAAAAAAAATTACGTAATTTGCACGTGGGAAAATTTTTTTTGGGTGAGGGAATGAAAAGAGTAAAAAAAAATGGCCTTCTCCCATTATAGTAGTAGAGATTATGTGAATGCGTTGACATATTTATTTTGTTGCAAATGAAAGTTTGTTATGTGACAAACTTTCACATTAAAATAGTAAAGATATGCCAGAAATTAATTGCGAATATAGTAGTTGCCAAAGTATCTGCAGAAGGATAAATCTATTGCTACAATCTCTCCTACAACCTCCACTCCTTACACCCTAATGTGGCACTCATCTAGTGGAGGTGTCTACTATAGTGTATAGCATACTATAGGTGTCTACTAATGTGGCACTCATCTAGTTGAGGTGTCTACTATAGTGTATAGTATACTATAGATGTCTACTACTATGGCACTCATCTAGTGAAGGTGTCTACTATAGTGTATAATAGACACTTCCACTATATGAGTGTCACATTATGATGTAAGAAGTGGATGTTATAAAATAGGTAGTAGACTAGTAGGTATAGCATTGCCCTTTGCAGAAATAGGCTAGTTGAAGATAACTTTGTAAAAAAGAACCCTACCTTTCAAACTATTTATACAACATCAAAACTAAATTATTTACATAATTTACTCCCCTATCTAAAAACTTGATTCTTCACAAAAAATACAGAAACTAGATTTAAAAATCTTTCAAAATTTAAAATAAGTTACATTGATAGTAGACTAATAGAAAGAAAGCATATAATTGATAAAGAAATATCAGAATATTTAGATAACAAGTATAGCAACTAAATAATTACCTAAAGAAATACAAAAAATAATCTCTACTATTTTAATGGTAGAGTTTGTCACCAAACAAACTTCATTTGTAACCAAACAAATACATGCATTGTAACCCAATAAACTCGTGCAATGCACATGCATAACTAATATAAAGGAGGTCTTATGTTCGATGTCAGACAACATCGGAAGTCTTTGTAATATGCACGTGCAATTCACGTTCTAATTTAAAAACTTGTATATAATAAATAATAAGACGTAGTCAAGCCTCGAACCTGAGACATTCCTTTACTCATCACATACTCTTTACAAATCTCTAATATTATAATGGGAGAAGGCCTTAATGTCATTTGTAAATTTGTAAATCTACCAACGCGTGCAACACACGTGCATAACTATTATAAAGGATGTCCTAGATTCAAATCCAGACTACGTCTAAATTTTTATTTTACAAAACTATATTTATTAAAACGTGCATCGCACGTGTAAACTACTAGTTATCCATAGTGGCACAAACTTTTATTTTATATGAGTGATACTTTTGTGAATAATTATGTCGTAAATAAATTTAAATTTTGAGGGTATTATGGCTAACTAACAAAATTGAGTAAATAAATGGTTGATATAACTTCCACTTAAAAATAAATGATTGAGATTAGATGGTTGAAGGTCTACAAATGACAACCTCAACTCTCCCATTATAATATTAGAGATTAGAGATATATATTTATAAATACGTGAATCACACGTGTAAATTACTAGTAACTTATAAAGTATTAGATTGCAAAAACTAAGAAGCAAGTGGGTATAACCAACACCTACTAGCACACAAAATATTAAACTCAGGTTAACCCAAAAGTAGAAACATCAATACATAAATTAAATTCAAAATAGAATTATAAATGTATATGACAAATATTCAAGAGTTAGAAGAATATTACAATAGCCCAAAATTCACAGGAGATATATGAAAAGACCTAATGATCATAAATAAGAATATAAAAGAACTAAGTATGTATATAACAAATGACACAGATGAAGAATTAGGCATAATAGAAGAATGTATGAAGGAGTTAGACACTATAACAAAACTTAATATAAACATTTTAGAAATAGAAGATTTAATGGCAAATATCAATTCAGATGAAGTAGAAGAAGCCTTTAAAAAAATCTAGATATAACAAATGAAGAAATAAAAATAGATCGAGAAGGAGACAAGCTTATAACAAAACCTACAGAAAATTCAACTAATATGTATAAATACTTAAGACCACCACCTAATAAAAGACTTTTCACTTACCATGAAAATGACAAAGTAGTGAAAGGAGTAAGGTAGGAAAATATAAAGAAAAAGAAACATCAAATTATGAAACCCACAGAACACTATGAAAAAGGAATAACAGGAAATAGAGAATGTAGATCTAGACTGTGTGAAAGATGTAGATAGAACAATAGAAGAATGAGCAAAAATATCCTTAATAGTAGGATTTAGGCAAAACTTTTCAGAAAATACATTCAAGAAATTTATAGAAGCAACTTTTATAGAAGTAGTAGCAAAATGGTGAAATGGACTAACAGAAGAAAAAATAATTAAGATCAGAAAATCAAGACCAATCAATGACAATGGAACATAAGAAAATTCAGCAAAAAAAACCTTAGGACTAAAAAAAATAATTACAAATTACGAGATAGCAATAAGAACCTAATCTAGTGTCTATAAAAAAAAGGACACAATATATATAAAAAGAACCAAACAAGATGGAAACTAAGCAATTTAGAAATATACGACATGTGCTATTTTGACAACTATGCTTATGAATTCAAAGAATATTTCCAAGATAGTTATTACACAAAAGAAAAAAAGAGTCCAATCTTTTTTTCCTAAAACTAGCAGATTCATGAAGTATAAACATATATAGTGCATACATAAATGAGAAAGTAAAACAAGAACAATACTTTAAGATATAGAACACAGTTTGTAAAAGATTGTAGGGATAAAGTATGTCAAGAAACTAGATCAACTATAAAATACTATAGAACATATAAAAAAAGAATATGTTGTGAGGAGGTAAAACCAAACTAATGGGGATGTAATAATAGATATAAATATATAAAAAGAAATAAAAACAAAATGATAAATTTTAGTTAACCCTACTCAGGTTTGGTAGTTTGGCAGTTAACAATAATGAACTCTTTTTTTGTAATAAATCGTACTGAAGTCATTTTTTGGCATTTTGGTATACCCTGCAATTGAAAAATCACACAAACGTTAACAAAAAATTACAACCCTTGAGATCATATTGGATTCACCAAACATAAGCTAACCCAACTTGTAGAAGTGAGTTTCGACTCATGATTTGTGCGACACAGCCATGTATCACTTTATTTTATTTTTGTTTGTATCTCGTAAACTGTGAGTTAAAACTCACTTCTACATATTTAGTTAGCTTGTGTTCAATGAATCTGACCTACATGTAAAGTTTCGTAATTTTTGGTTGTCGTTTATGCATTTATTTTTATGTGCGGAGTACGCCAAAAAAAATAAAAAAATAAAAAATAAAAAAATTGTATGGTAAACTGCCAAAGTCATAAACTACAGTATGGTTAACTGAAATTTATCCAAACAAAATGTAAAAATATAAACCAAAATATAGAAGAAAAAAAATAAAATATATAAAAAACCTTTTAAAAATACTTCGGAAGTTTTAATAAAAACAAACAATGTTCAAAAAACACAAAGAAATGCAATTGTTATATATGCGGAGAAGTATGACATATATCAACCAACTATCTCAAAAGAATGAAAAAAAGAAAATATAAAATACATAGAAGAAATTGAAGAAATGTATAACATAGATTATGAACCTATGGAATATAAAGAGGAATTGTCAGAAATAAGTGAAGATAAGGAAATAATGGTAATGAAAAAAAACAGTGGAAGTAGTGAGGATGAAATAGAAGAATGAACCTAACCATTCCTTAAAATAAGGAGAAAATACATCTTTAAGAAAACTACATACAAGGACACATTACTCAGTGAGAAATCACCTACCAAAGATATTATTTTTACAATATATTCAAAAATTATGTCAAGTAACTAAGGTGACAAGTTCATCAAGACCATATCTATAACATCCCGTAATTTCAAATAATATAATATAGTAGTATGTATATATATATATATAGTAATTTCAAATAATATAATATAGTAGTATGTATATATATATATATATATATATATATATATATATATATATATATATATATATATATATATATATATATATATATATATATATATATATATATAACATGAGTAGATGGCAAATGTGTAATAAATGGAAAAAAAAGGAGATTGAAGTCGAGTTGGGTGGCTGTGCTTTGGCAGACAGCACATGGGTGTCCACGTGGCTATATATATAACATGAGTAGATGGCAAATGTGTAATAAATGGAAAAAAAAGGAGATTGAAGTCGAGTTGGGTGGCTGTGCTTTGGCAGACAGCACATGGGTGTCCACGTGGCTGACATCATGCATGGGGCCCACGGGATGCATACAGCATGCTTTAGTTGTTGTTGTCACCTTTGAGTGACGTGGCAATTGTGTGGGGTCCACCTGTATCTCTTTCTCGAGATAGAGAGAATGAGAGTGAAAGGTGTTGAATTTGTCCCACATTGGGAAATACAAATAGACTAAATAACTATCAATAATATAGCTTATGATAAAGAGTCACCAATCCGGTTAACCACATTTTTAGAGGCAGTTTGTGGTGGACAATTGTACTATACTATAAATAATTTGTCTGATAAATTGTATAAATTATCTGAGCTGAGGCATGGGCATTACAAATGTTATCAGAGCCGACTTTCGACACCTGAGTGTGGGGCATGTCTATATAGTCGGGCGGTGGATTTCGGGACTATAGACCTAGTAGGGCGGTGGATTCCGGAACTGTGGTAAGCCTTCAATTAAATAAGGGACTGTGACTGATCGGGCAGGTGGATTTCGGAATCATGATTAGTCGGGCGGATATGAGGGCAGCTCAATTAAATCTGGGATTATGATTGAACGGGCGGTGGATTCCGGGATCATGATTAATAGGGCAGATAGAAGAACAGATGCTCCGCATCGGCTAGAAAGTAGATCCTGCACTAGATTGTGCATGCCCCATGCTCAGCGAGGATGCTGATTTCTAAAGGGGGTGTATGTAACATCCCGTAGTTTCAAATAATATAATATATATATATATATATATAATGCCCCGAATTCCAAGTAGGACCGAATTAGAGATTCCACAGGATCTTTACATTTCACTTCATACAATTTTACAAGGAAATTTAACTTTTCATCATACATCAGAGTTCTTTACAACTGTACACAGCGGAAAATAAAATGAATTACAACAATGAAAATAAAGTATAACTTGCAACATCTTTAACATGTAACAGCAACATATCACTTTATTTCTTCATGAATAAGTCCAACTCCTGCATAATAAGCTGTGGGCACGTCAGTTATTTACAATTGACGAAAATGTTATACTCAGCCATCCTCTCTATGTCGTACATATAACGATCTCAATATTTTAACAGATCACAAACTTGAATGAAAAGTAAAGTGTTAAATGTGACTATGCTAAACATGTAAGTGTATACAATGCCTTAATGCCTAATGCAGATATTTTTTACTAGGATGACACTAATGCATACTTGTTCGGATTCTATGCATCCCATACTACATAGGTCCAAGGGCAAGCACCTACGTACTCCACATTAAAGGGTTCGATCCCTCGCCATGACAACTACCCAGTAATATGAACGAGGTTTAGACAGTCCACGAGTACGAATCCCAGTCCCGGAGTACACCGCCCGACTGTTATACAGACTCCTCGTCGTGCGAACCTCCCGCAAATGCACCTCTAGCCTCGGTATACGTATATACACTGGAGTGCGACAAACTATCCGCCCGGATTTAAAATAAAAACTCGTCTCCATCGAAGCAACCTCAATCCTGGAGTACACCGCCCGACTAAGTCTATAGTCCCGGAGTACACCGTCTGACTATATAGAGTGTCCCACTTACGTTTGCCCAAGTTTTACTACATCATCACTTATGTGCCTAGTTCTTAAGTTCAAGACATGAATGAATTACAACCCCTAGAGTTAGCTTTAACCCCCTACCGGACTTAATCACAAAACTGAGATAGCTCCATAGCCATATCTCAAAATATATCTCAATTCTTTTCAATTCAATAGTGTCGGTACCCGAGGTCTCACTAACTCTAAATCACAACTTTTCATGTACAAGAATCCATAGGTACACATACCCTTCAATAAACATATCTTAAACTCAAATATGTTCATATCTCTAACTTATCCACAATTAATCAATGTCTTATTTTAGCACTTATTCATGATTCATATATTCATTCAAAATCTTTAAAAGCAATAATTCTTTTCATGAACATCACTTGAAATCTCATTAGCAATTTACAGGGGTGTATTGGATTGGAATTTGAAAAGAATTTAAAAGAATGTGAAAATCCTAGTGTATTCAATTCAGATTTTAAAGGAGTTTATAAAAGTCATAGTGTATTCAATTGAGACTTCAAGTGATTCTATTCAATTCTCGGTGTATTCAATTGAGATTTTAAATGACCCCATTAAATTTTCGGTGTATTCAAAAAGTTATTGATTTTGGTAGAATTGAGAATTTGGAGGATTTAGATGGAATCTAGGGTTTGAGGTATAAATACCAAAAGCCTTTGCATTTCGCACCTTCTCCGTAGAAACTTTCAAACCATTTGTGATTCTCTCTAGACGTTCTTCCTTCCCCACAGTTGCATCCACCCCTCTTGTGAAGGTATTGATTGTCAGTTACTGTTCATCTTCTCCACCCTCCCCTGACCAGCTCCGGCCACCCCCACCTCCGGCGACCCCGTCACCACCCCCCCCCCCACGCGCGCCACCCAACCCCGACCCTGTCCTCCTTCCCCGTTCGTCGTCAACAGCAGCCTCGCCCAAACCCTATGCTCCAACTGCTCCTTTCCCTATCGTCGAGCCCCGCCGATCAATGCCCCCGCTCACCGTCAGCCCTGAGCGCCACCCTCGCCCAGCCCGTCGACCCATTGCTTCCTTGCTCTAGCTGTCGTTGGTGATTGGGCCCTTGCTGTTTTGCTGTTGCTTATTTGTCTCTTTGAGTGCACATGTATTGCACGTATATTGCACATGCTAGTTCGAATTCCATCAAATTCATAATAACTGAATTCCATATAAATCCCAGTAAAAGTATTAAGAATTCCATCAAACTATTTTAAAATCCTTATAAACCCCAGTCAAAGTTTTAGATGAATTCCCCATAAATCCCTTAAATACTAGGATTCTCAATTCTTTTAAATTATTTTCAAATTCCAATCCAATACACCCCTGTTAAGCTCATAAAATGTCTCAACTCACATCAAAATATTTCTTAAACCAAATAAGAGTATAATCTCTTCAAGAGAAAATCACTTCACACAACAATATTTTACTCTTCTTCACAAAATGAAAGTCCTATTTGCAAATAATAAATTATTTAAACAATATTTGGAATGTTATTAGCCAATAAGTCTTAAGTGAAGAGTTAGACCATTAATGAAATATTATTTAAACTGACAGCTGCATGGCAACCTAAGTGCCTAGTTAACGCCCAATTATTATTTAAACTAGGCACTAAGAGTTACAAATGTCACTAATGCCATTGGGCATGTGATATGAAATATTATTCAAAAAGAGCCCTAGCCAAAAAAAAATCAAAAAAAGTGGTCTTCGGGTTTCGAACCCAGGACCAGCCGAGACAACCAGCAAGTGCCCAAAGCCAAAATTCGCTAGCCAATAAGTCCATATGGACTTGGCGTTAGAAATCCAACCCGAAAACTCCAAATACCAATTTTAGGTCTCGGGAAAATTTTACAAAAAAATAAAACAAAATGGGTTGGGCAAGTTTCGAACCCTAAATCTCTTATAAGTATAGTAGTGCTCTGTGATGCACTGGCTAACCAGTAAGTCCAAGTGTGATTTCTGATTATGAATCACGCTACTGTAGTTTTGTTCACAAGTTCTGTATTTAGTTATTTTTCACAAAAATTCGACATATGATCGATCTAACATTTTTCTCGAACTATGTAACCCCTGTTTCCATTAATACGTATTTTAAAAGTATTTTTCCGTATTTAAATCCTCAGTATCACCTAACTATTTTTCCCTAATTGATTTCGTTATTTAAACTATTTTTATAAACTCAATTGTTTATTTTGAGCCCAAGTTTTTATTTGGCTTTTATTAATTATTAATGTAAGTCCAAGTTGTATTTGATTTTATTATTATTATTTTGAAACCCAATTGTTTATTCTAAAGCCTAGATTTGTATGTGGTTTTATTAAATTAATCAAAAGCCCAATTGTTTAAATGTTATTTAAAACTCAAATTCTATGTTTAATTATACTTTTAATATGAGCCCAGAAATCTAGCCCATCATCCTAATTGTTTTAGTTAAAATATTTTGAGCCCAAGAACCAAGCCCAAATCCAAGATCCATATAATTATACAGATTTATTTCTACTCCTACCCGTACACAATATTTTCCCCTTCCCTACTTTTCTATCCCGTACTCCAACTTCTCCCCCACTTTGCCTGCACGCTCTCCCACACTCCTGGTAACCACCCCACTACTTCGTTACTAGTTATATTATTATATTAATATTCCCGTTTCCCTCTCTTCCTCCCTTCTCTGTTCTCAACCAAATAAAGAAACAAAACAGAACAAACCCAAACAGAGAACCCGACATCTCCTTCTTCCTCCGTCGTCAACCAAACCCACTCTCTTCCTTCCTCCATCTCCCGGCCTCACATCGAAGCTCCACTCCGCAGTCGCCCCCGCTCGAGCTCCGCACGCCACACCCACCGCTCTCCTCGTCTTCGCTCGCGAGCGCCTCCCGCTCGTCCGCTCCATCGCAACCCCACCGTCCTCCGCACTCAAACCTCTCGTCGACGCCATTGCCGAAGCTCATCTTCCACATCGAGCCACTCCACCAGCATCGAGTTCCCCCGCTATTCCTCTCGACCACCGAAGTGCCGCCCTCTTAACATCCACTACATCTCCACCATTATCGCCGTCGACCCCTCGCTCCCTATCGCCATTGCCAACGACCTCCGCCAGCATCGCCAGCACCCCGAAGCCTCGCACACACACTCTCTTCTCTGTCGCTCACCTCTCCCTGAGCGTGCTGCCGTCGCCTCCCTACGACGAGTCCTTCCCGACCAGTCATCGCCGTCGACGTCGCCCTCGCCACCTTGCGCCGCTGCTCTCGCTCTCACTCCCCGCTCTCTCAGTCGAACCGAAGAAGCGAACGAAGAAGAAGGAGGAAAAGGCGGGATCGAAGCTCAGCCGTTGGATCGCGCCAAGATCCGTGCCTGTGATCGCTACTTCGTGTTCGCCCACAGCGGATCCAGACCTGCTGTCCCGTGTTCTGGCGCAGATCCGCTGCGTTCGAGCCCTCTGATTCGCTGCCGTTGCTGTCCCGTGTTCGTGCCGCACCAGATCCGCTCGCCGTTTGCTGTTCTGGGCTGATCCTGTGTGCAGGGAAAACTCGATCTCCGATCAATTTTTGCACGCGCTTTTTGAGGACTTCTTCCGGGGTTTTTCTACCCAAATTGCTTCTACAAGCGGATCTAGTCATCGTCAAATTAAGGCAAGTATCCTTGTACATTTTTATTGTTCTAGTACAAGTACCCTTGAAATACTACAAATAGTTAGATTGTGACTCCCCTTTGAAATATCGTTGTAAATCAATTTTGAACCTTCAAACCCACAATTCTAAGAGTCACAAAACTTCCTCGTATTAAATAATAATTAATTGGACTCTTTTACCCCCCTTGAACACATGAAACACATGGACATATGAATTAAGGAGCCCTAAAATTTGTAGATACATATATATTTAGTATTTTGACGAACTTGCAACTATTATGACTAGAAAAACATTTATTAGTTGCTGTTTTGACCTCCATGATTATGTATTTATGCTACTTAACAACTTAGACGCCAAATGACATTTTTCCATGAAATCTACGTTAGTAAATTATTTCTATGTGTTGCTGTCTGAATATTCTTTTACGGTTTCGACCCTTTTATCATTTGAATCTGAGCCCGAGCCCTGAATAGAAATTGTAGGTCTGGATGTGTAGATATCGATAGCTTCCGAAAGTTTTGAATTTGGAGCTACGGTCTAGGAGTTATGGCAGTTATACTGCAACTGTGTCAGTAGACGCAGAATTGCAAAACTGCTGTATAAAATTACTTCGCGCATTAAATTAGCTATGTGACCAGCGAGCGATTGACTCCAAATTTTACATGTAGTTGCTGGACACCCTATAGGATATTCCAAATTTTTTCCTAGAATTAAATCACAACATTTTACATATGTATGCTTGCTTGATAAGAGTTAATAAAAGTAACAAGTCGGGGTTATGGGAAAGACTATAGAATGGACAATATAGATAAGTGTACTCGGAAGGGGGCCCGTGTTTCCCAAATACTTGGTTCATGAACTTGTTGTATCTTGTTCGATTCATGGAGTCGGTTACTCGGCTATGAACTTGTTGATTCATGAACCCATTGTGCGGTTCTTGAACTTGCTTGTGGATTCGCGAACTTGCTTCGTGAACTTATTATTTATTTTCCGATTCATGAACCATTGCTTGCTTGATACTTGACACCTGAGTACGCTGCCCTATAAAATCCATTACTAGGTCTAAACGAAATTGCGTTGACTATAGCAACCATGTAGTAAAAAGATGGATGCATGTCGTGCTACCTAGATAGTAATCACCACAAGACTTGAACTAGATAACTTGATACTTGAGACTTGACAACTTGATACTTGAGACTTGACAACTTGATATTTGAGACCTGACATTTGAAATGACACTTGACACTAGACTTGGCACTTGTTACATGACACTAGACTTGAGACTTGTCACTTGATGTTAAATACTCCTACAGGTTCACCTGTCATATGTTTTACCATTAGTATTGTTAACTAGCCTGTTTACTAGAATGTCCCTCTTGCTAGCTAGTTCTTGGTTGTTCCACTACTTGTTATAACTCTGTTATATCTTGATTCCAATTCTTGTCCCCATACTGGTACTTGTTTTCACTATTTGAAGCCCTAGCTTGCACTAAGGGCATATTCTCATGTTTTTCCCTGTTTTCCCTTCTTATATTTATTAAGCAGACTTTGGGACGAGCTACCTGCTGGAATTGGCGAGCAGACATTTCAGGTTTTTGCTTGGAGCAAGGACCTGTTTAATAATTGTTTTCCTTAAGGTATTTATTTCTCCTGCTGTATAAGACTTGTCCCCGAGTTTTTACCTTTTGTCCAGACACTGAAAACATTTTGGATATTGTTAATGTTTAAATTGTTTTCCGTAGCTTATGAATTATTCATGCATGCTTGGTTTTTATATATCTCTCTTGTTATATATTCTTGTTGTGATGCTGAGTCGATCCTACAGCTTATGGATGATGTAAAAATCATCCGCTGGGCTTCGTCACGTACTCGTATTTCCGTATTTTGGGAAGCGGGGCGTGACAAACTAAAACATAATGATTTCATTTGAAAATAATGATTCATAAATTTTCAAAACTTGTGTTCTAACCATCTTATTTATATTTCAAAATTGTCTCATTCTCTTGAATGGAACAAAAGTTTTATTTCCCTATTTTAATCAAAAATAACATAATGAATCTCATGCAAATAATTTAGAAAAATGTTTCTATGTATATTAATTCAATTTCACCCAAAAATTCATTTTCATCATAAAAAGGGAAAATCCTAACAAATAATCTTTCCATTATATTTCTACATAAGCATGTATGGCCATAACTCTTTTTCTCATTTCAAATTAGCATGGTGATAACTCATTTCTTTAATCACATCAAAATTTCTACAATTTCATAGCACACATACAAGCATGGATTTTGTTCTCTTTCTTTTTCTTATTTTCAATCAATCATGTTGACTACAATTCATAACATACATAATAGCATGGATTTGTTCTCACATTCGCTTTATCTTTACTATATTAGCATGCATGTCTCATGAATTAGAGAAACATAAGATTACTCACATCACATCGATTGATCTATTTTACTAGTATCATGCTCAAACTAACATATAGAAAATATTGAGACCACCCACCTCTTATGAAGAATGAAGATCAAGAATGAAGAGACACTTCTAGCTCCTAGCTCCAACTAGCACCTCCTTGTCCTTCTCCTCCTAGCAAGCCTCCAAAGCACAAGAAATACTCTCTTTTTTTTTCCTCTCTTTATTTTTTGTTGATTATGAGTGTGACAAAAGAAGAGAAATGAGGGTGTATTTATAGGACTGTGTGAGGGTTTAAAGTGCAAAATTCTCCACCTAATAAATTACTCTACTTAATTTCCAACTCTTCATTTTCTTAACTCCCATAACTCCTAACTCTTCAACTCTCTAACTCTTCAAAACCTTAACTTCCCAACACTTCATGATCTAAACTCCCCAAACCGGCCTTACACATTCCAACCGGACAAGCACAGGGAAAAACGAACCAAACTCCAACTTCATTCGGAGGCCCCCAGTGCAAAGTGAAACCACGCCACCATAGCTATTTTGACCGAAGTCAAACACCAAAGCTTTGCTGTTTACATGCTCGTGGGCCCCTCCACTACACACAAATCAATCTTCAACATATTAACCAATCCAGCCATATACCAACTTAATATATACATATCTACTATATATGTATTTTAAAATTAGGGGGTATTATACACACTCCGAAATTTATTTTAAAAACAAGTTCGCTCATATACGCGTACCGAAGCACGTGCATCGCACGTAAAACATCAAAATGCAAAATCAACTTTATCGATGGACAATTATTAAATTATAATTGAAAATAATATAAGAAACATATTTATTAATTTATACATTCCACGACGTAGAAAACACGTGCATTACACGTATAAAATTATTTTAATCAAAATCGGAAAAATGAATTTCCATTTTATAAAAATAGATTTGAATACCTAAAATAAATAATGTAAACACATAGAAAATATTACGCGTAGCAGTGAAAACACATAATTGATGCGTGCATCAAAAACATCGTAAAAGCACGTAAAATATCAAGATTGAAATATATATTCAAGTTGACTCAAAATAGAATAAAATCTATATGAAAAATGCATAAATAGTCGGAAATTAAAATACGTAGTGAAACACATTACAAAATACACGTGCGTAACACACGATGGCAAAATTGTCGTTTACAATTTTGCGGGGTGTTACAATATATATATATATATATATATATATATATGAGTAGATGGCAAAAGTGTAATAAATGGAAAAAGGAGATTGAAATGGAGTTGGGTGGATGTGCTTTGGCAGACAGCACATGGGTGTCCACGCATGCATGGGGCCCACGGGATGCATACAACATGCTTTGGTTGTTGCTGTCACCTTTGAGTGACGTGGCAATTGTGTGGGGCCCTCCCGTGTCTCTTTCTCGAGAGAGAGAGAGAGAGAATGATAGTGAAAGGTGTTGAATTTGTCCCACATCGGGAAATACAAATAGAATAAATAACTATAAATAATATAGCCTATGATCAAGAGTCACCAATCCAGTTAACCACCTTTTGAGAGGCAGCTTGTGGTGGGCAGTTGTACTATAATAAAAATAATTTGTCTGATAAATTGTATAAATTGTCTGAGCTGAGGCAGGGGCGTTACAATATCACAGCAACATATGGACAAGGTCATCATCCTACTAGGAGCTAATCTAAGAACAACTCGTGTACTATTTGAAAGATAACTATTCATTGAATCTATCCATGTAGAGAATGTAAGGAACTTATCCAATTACCCAAGAGAAATATATAAAGCAGCCAAGAATTATTTTGGTCTTACAAAGGCGTCAAAAATATATGTTAGAATGTATTCAACAATCCATGAGTATCTTAAAGAAAATAAAGAACTTCCAGCAGAACATGTTATCAAAATGGGGATGACTACCAAGGTAATATATGGAGCATCTAACATCGTGTCTTACAAAGTTGAGGAATTTGAAAAGATTATCGCAAAAAGGAGGGTAATGAGATTCAGAAATATGTATTGTGAATTAGAAGACATAAAATAAAGAGACAACACCATCTGGATCTATGACAGCTCAGATCGAGAGAAAATAATAATGTACCACATAGCAAAAATAAAGCAACCGCAAGATAAGCGTAAGCTGTTACTTGAGGTTTAATTTTCTATGAGAAAACTAATGCATCTCAAGTCGGAGTTACTTTCTTTATGGCATGTTAGTTCTACAATATCATGTAACTAGCTTTTAATTTTACATGGTAAAATCCGGATTTGCAATTCTTCCATAGGTTTTATGTGGTAAAATCTTGATTTGTAATCGAATTTTGAATATATTTTTCTCGTTCTTACTGTGTTTAGTAGTATTTGCATGTCTGATAATAGATATCCAAATATTTTTGTATTTTTATTTAATTCCTTATAATTTACTACAATTCTGGATTTACCTCTTTTTTCTTCTGAGTGTTTTCTTACTATGAATTGTTGGTGATGAATGTTGACTTTGTGATTTTCTTATGTAATTGTTTTCCATTAGTTCTGTATATGTATTTTGAATTTTTCTAAATATGTTGGATTATGTCTTATAGGTTTAATTTTTATTATTTTATCTTTATCTATTAGCTCTATGTGAGCAATAGGTTTACTTAAGTGTCATTTTGCTAAAGGGTCTTCTCCACACAGATCTTCTAATTGTTTTGGTAAGACTTCTTGTGTAATTGTTTCTTGGACTTGCTGTATTATAGTTTTGTTTGATAAATATTGGTATTCACCACGTTGGGTTGAAGAAACTCTGATATGTGGTAAGTCTGTCCTAGAGTAGGGTTGTGTTATATTGCTATGGCTTGATATCTACAAGGCGTTGCGAATGTAACTGTTTTGTGTGAAATAGTCATAGAATAATATTGTTGTATAAAGTCATTTGCTAAGACATCATTATTCATGTCATCAAATTGGTATATTATTGGTATTTTTAGGAATATAGTTTCCTACTTGTATCATAATATTTTCTTGATATTTATCAAGTATAATGCTTTTTCTTGTCAGTCCAGATATATTTTTTATTAGTTCCATTTTGTTTCCATTTTTGTAGTATATTTTCATGGCATAAACTTGTGCCTGCTCCAGTGTCTATTAGACTGTAATAGTTTCTTGATTTGTATCATCCATATACAAATTCTGTTACTATAAATAATGTATGTTTTGTTGCTCTTAATGGATTCATTTGGGCAATATTCTATTTATTACTACACTTTCATTATTTATTTGTCATCGTTATTATTTTTTTCTTGTATTGAGTATGGTTGTACTAATGTTAGGAAGTCTGTTCCTAATAACATTTCATTAACATTGTATTCTCGGTCTACATGTAGATGTAACAGTATTTCATTTCTACTGTTTATTATTAATGGTAATACTATTTTATGGACAATTAGATGTCTATTATTATAGTAGTCCAAATAGTAATATGAGATTTCTAATAGTATTAATTTCGTTGTTTTTATATTTGTTTATTTAATATGTGAATTACTACCTCATGTATCTACTACGACAATTTATTTGATCCATTTACCATTGTTATAATATTCGATTTTTATCTTAAATTGATTACTATTTTGGTTATCTAATGTATTTATTATTGGTATCAGTTCCAATGCATGTTGTTTGTTTTTAATTGATAGTGATCTTTTTCCAAACATTATTTGTTGTGCCTTTTCTTTTGCAATATCTTTTACTTTGTTAAAGTCAAATTATATATAATTTAGTATGATCATTTGAGGGTTCTCTTTAGCTGGTTTGTATCTTATAATTTTCTGGAATAGAGGTCTTATTTTAAAGTGATCAGTATTTCTATTTTTTACTTCATGCTTACTTGTAAAAGCATAAATATTTCTTATTTGTATACTGGTAACCTTACACTTCTCTATTATTTCTATTCCTGATAATCTATAATACATGACTGTGCTTTTGTCCTTATTTTCTTCTGCCATACTTATAGTGAAATTAGATTTTATTGTAAATTTTATTTTTTTGTACATTAAGTTTCTTTGTACTATTCCTATTAAACCATCTTATGTACTTGATATTATTTTATCATCCATTAAGTGTATTTCTAAGGGTGTATTTATTCCTTCTTTAAAATATGTTTTTATTATTATTTATATTGCTCTTAAATGTATGTGTCTTAATGTCCTTCTAATTTTCTCACTTATTTTTTTTTCTTCCATTTTTTGTCTTATTATTCTTTCTGTTATCAATGGAATTATAGTTTTTCCTTGAGCTTGTTCAATGTCTATAGGTTGTTCATTATTTCTGGCTATTATGATGGTATTTTTTTTTTCTTACAAATATTGGAAGTTTAAATATTTCCTTCGGGTTTATGGCTAGTTTGGTTGCTCTTATTTTATCGTATTTTTGTATGTGAAAATTCATTCTTTCTCTTACTTCTTCATTATTTTCTTCTAGTTCTGTTATTTCTGCTATCACATTTATATTGACAAACATCAACAAAATGTTATGATACAAGTAGAAAACTATATCCTAAAAATATCAATAATATACCAATTTGATGACATGAATAATGATGTCTTATTAGGAAATGAATTTTTATAAGAAATTTTTTCATGACTATTTCACATAGAACAGTTACATTTACAATGCCTTATAAACACTAAGCCATAGCAATAAGATAACACAACCCTACTTTAGGATAGACTTACCACATATAAGAGTTTCTTCAACCCAGTGCAGTGAATACTAGTATTTACCAAACAAAACTTGAATACAACAAGTCCAAAAAATAATTACACAAGAAATTTACAAAAACAATTAGAAGATCTTTATGGAGAAGACCCATTTGCAAAATGACACTAAGTAAACCCACTGCTCACATAGAGCTAATAGATAATAACAAAATAATAAAAAATTACCTATAAGACATACTCCAACAGGTTTGGAAGAATTCAAAATACATATAAATGAACTACTGAAAAATAATTACATAAGAAAATCACAAAGTTCACATTCTTCACCGACATTCATAGTAAGAAATAACTCATAATAAAAAAGTGGTACATCCAAAATGGTAGTAAATTATAAGGAATTAAATAAAAATACTAAAAGTTTGGGATATACATTACTAGACATGCAGATACTACTAAATACAGTAAGAACAAGAAAAATATATTTAAAATTTGATTGCAAATCAGGATTTTACAACGTAGAACTAATGGAAGAATATAAAAAATTAATATCATTTAGTAGACCACAAAGATTTTATGAATGGAACGTATTACCTTTTGTATATAAAAATAGTCAAGGAGTTTTTCTAGAATATATGAATAAGATATTTAAAAAATACAATAATTTTATACTAGTATACATGGAAGATATTCTAATCGGATCCGAAAATGAAGAGCAACATAGAGAAAATTTTGTAAAATTCATAGAATAAGTAATAAAATGCAGGAATTATATTATCAAAAAAGAAAATGGAACTGTTCAAAATAGAGATAGAATTTTTAGGAACAAAACTACCACATGAACGGATAGAATTACAATAACATATAGCAAAAAAGATAAAGACATTCCCAAACATTTTAAAAACAAAAAGAGAAGTACAAGCCATAATTGGAGGATTACTAAACCAAACAAGAGGATATATACCAAATCAATTAGCAAAAACAAATTGGCTACAACAAAAATTGAAAAAGTTCAAGAAATGTGAATGGACAACAGAGGATGAAGAAAAACTTAAAATATTGAAATAAAAAAGTTTAGAATTAAATAAACTAAGATTACATGTTAAAGAATATACATGGATAATAGAAACAAATGCAAATAAAAATAATTAGGGAGCAATATTAAAATTTATAGAAAAAAAAAGAAAAGAAAAAAAGAAAGACTAGCTAGATCATTAGTGGCTCATTCACACAAACACAACAAAATTATCACATAAATGAAAAATAATTATTAGCAATCTTAAAGCAAAAAAAAGTTTGAGTTATTTATAATATATACAAAATTTATAGTAAAAACGGATAATACACCAACAAAAAATTGGATTAACAAAATAATAGATCCAACTATATCAAATAAGATTGATAAGATGAAAAATGAAACTAGCACATTATGATTTTACAATAAAAAATATAAAAGGTAAAGATAATGTTTTAGCTCGTTTTCTATCAAGGAATTAACCATTTTATTTCTGCAAAATGGAAACTAGGGTTCAACAAATAGAAGATAACAAAATTTAACTCAAGAAAAATGTGGAACAAATAAAGGCAGGATTTAGTCAACTAAAATTACAAATATGCGGACTTCAAAGTTTGTTCTACCAGTACATAAATCTGCATGCAACTATAGAAAATATGGTGGACAATGTTAGTGAATAAATGAGTGAAATGGGTGAACCTACCCATTCCCTAAAAGAAGAAGCAAATACATCTTTAAATAAAACTATATACAAGAAGATAGTACGTACTCACTGAAAAATCTCATACCAAAGTATCAAAGAAGATATTATTTTTACAATATATTTAGAAATTATGTCAAGTAATTGATGTGAACCAGTTCATCAAGACCATATCACAGTAACATATGAACAAGACCATTATTCTACCAAGAGCTAATCCATGATTAACTCGTGCACTATTTGAAAGATGACTTATTCATTGTATCTATCCATCTAGAGAATGTGAAGAACTTGTCCAATTACGAAGAGAAATATATAAATCAGCCAAGAGTTATTTTGGTCTTACAAAGGCCTAAAAAATTTATGTTAGAATGTATTCAGCAATTCCTGAGTATCTTGAAGAAAATGAAGAACTTCCAGCAGAACATGTTATCAATATAGAGATGACTACCCAAGTAATATATAGAACATCTAACATCGTGCCTTACAAAGCATAGGAATTTGATAAGATAATCTTAGAAAGGAGGGCAATGAGATTTAGAAATATGTATTTTGAATTAAAAGACATAAAATTTAGAGACAACAACATATGGATTATGACAGCCCAGACTCAGAGAAAATAATAATGTATAGCATAGCAAAAATAAAGGAGTTTCAAGATAAGCGTGAGTTGTTTGACAGCTGTTACCAGATACTATCTACATGAGCAATGGCAATGACGGAACAAACATCTGGATACTACTGTAGTCTGATGAAGACAAAAAAGTCAACATAAATGCGAAGCATGTGAAGATGTTGGTCAGGAGGAATCTTTTTTTCTCTATAGTAACGCAAGCAATCCACAATTATTGACTCATGATGTAAGCACAATTATTGACTCATCATCAGAGCAATAATGAATCACTGATGTAAGAGATGCTGTAAGATCTGAAAAATGTAAAGCCATCTCTTCCTTTATAAAGGGGCAGACTTAAGAAGAAAGAAGGGAGACAATCTAAGAGAGAAATTCCATATAATCTTGTAAGAAGAGTTGATCTGTAAAAAGTCTCGAGTCAATAAAGATGTAATAATAGATATAACTATATAAAAAAGACATAAAAACAAAATGGAAAAATACAAATCAAAATATAGAAAAACTTTTAAGAGAGATAAAAAAATCTTTAAAAAATACTTCAGAAAATTTAATAAAAACAAACAGTATCCAAAAAACCCCAAAGAAATGAAATTGTTTTATATGCAGAAAAGTATGATATATATCACCAAACTGTCATAAAAGAATGAAAAAAGAAAATGTAAAATACATAGAATAAATTAAAGAAATGTATAACATAAACTATGAACCTATAGAATATAAAGAAAAATTGTCAGAAATAAGTGAAGATGAGGAAATAATGGCAATGAAAGAAGATAGTGGAAGTAGTGAATATGAAATAAAAAAATATGAAATACATGTGATAACATAAATAACAGAAATATGAGAACAATTAGAAAGAGAAGAAAATAATGAAGAAGTAAAAGAAAGAATAAGTTTTGACATAGAAAAATACGATAAAATAGAGCAACCAAACTAGACATAAACCAGAAAGAAATATTTAAACTTCCAATAATTGAAAGAAAAATGAATACCATAATAATAGCTAGAAATGATGAACAACCTGTAGACATTGAACAAGCTCAAAGAATAACTATAATTCTATTGATAACAGAAAGAACAATAAGGCAAGAAATGAAAAAAAAAGGTGAGAAAACCAGAAAGGTAAGACACATATTTAGGAGCAATACAAATAATAATAAAACCATATTTTAAAGAAGGAATAAATACACCCTTAGAATTATACTCAATGGATGTTAGAATAATATAAAGTACATAAGATGTTTTAATAGGAATAGTACAAGGAAACTTAATGTACAAAAAATAAAATTTACAATAAAACATAATTTTTTTGTAAGTATGACAGAAGAAAATGAGAACAAAAGCTTAGTCATGTATCCTAGATTATCAGGAATATAAATGATAGAAAAGTGTAAGGTTATTAGTATACAAATAATAAGTATTTATGCTTTTACAAGTAAGCATGAAGTAAAAAAACAAAAATACCAATAATTTTAAATAGAACCTCTATTACGGGAAATTATAAGATACAAACCAGCTAAAGATAACCCTGAAATGACCATACCAAATTATATAGAATTTGACTTTAACAAAGTAAAAGATATTGCAAAAGGAAAAACATCACAAATAATGTTTGGAAAAAGATCACTATCAATAAAAAACAAACAACAGGTGTGGGAACTAATACCATTAATAAATAAATTAGATAACCAAAATAGTAATCAATTTAAGATAGAAATAGAATATTATGACAATGGTAAATGGAACAAATAAATAGCCCTAGAAGATACATGAGCTACTAATTCATAAATTAAACAAACAAATATTTAAAAAATGGAATTAATACCATTAGAAATCTCATATTACTATGTGGGCTACTATAACAATAGACATCCAATTGTCCATAAAATAGTATTACCATTAAGAATAAACTGTAGAAATAAAATACTATTAAATCTACATATAGACCGAGAACACAATGTTAATGAAATGTTATTAGGAACAGACTTCCTAACATCAGTACAACCATACTCAATATAACAAGGAAAAAAATGATAATAATAAATAATGAAAGTATAGTAATAAATAAAAAAATCTCTAAATAAATCCGTTAAGAGCAACAAAAAATACATTTTACATACAAACAAAATTTGTATACGAAGGTTACAAATCAAGAAACTATCACAGTCTAATAGACACTAGAGCAATCACAAGTTTATGGCGTGAAAATATACTACAAAAATGAAAATAAGATGGAACTAATAAATAAGCAATATCTGGATTGATAGGAAAAAAAATTATCCCTAATGGTTTGGTTTTGCCTCTTCACAACATATTCATTGTTTATATGTTCTATAGTGTTTTATACTTGATCTAGCTTCTTGACATACTTTATCCCTATAATCTTTTACACATTGTATTCTATATCCTAAATTATCTATTTATGGTTTTACTTTCTCATTTATGTATGCACTATATGTATTTATACTTCATGAATCTCGTAGTTTTGGGCAAAATAAGTCTAAGATTGGACTCTTTTCTTCTTTTGTATAATATATGTATTGGAAATATTCTCTGAATTCACAAGCATAGTTGTCAAAATAATACATGTCACATATTTCTAAATTGCTTAGTTTTCATCTTGCTGGTTCTTTTTATATATATTGTGTCTTTCTGTTTTTTTATAGACAATTTATTTTTTTCTTACTGTTGTCTTGTAATTTGTAATTATTTCTTTTAGTCATAATGTTCTTTGTGCGGAATTTTCTTCTGTTCCTTTGTCATCAATCGGTCTTAATTTTCTGATCTTATTTCTTTCTTTTTCTGTTAGTCCATTCCACAATTTTACTAAATAAAGGTTGCTTCTATAAATTTTATGAATGTATTTCCTGAAAGGTTTTTCCTAAATCCTACTATTAAGGATGCTTTTATCCATTATTCTATTATTCTATATACATCTTTTACGCAGTCTAGATCTAACCATTCTCCATTTTCTGCTATTCTTTTTTCGTAGTGTTCTGTGGGTTCGTAATTTGGGGTTTCTTTTTATTTTTCTTTTCCTAACTTACTCCTTTCTCTACTTTGCCATTTCCATGGTAAGTGATAAAGTTTTTATTAGGTGGTGGTTTTAAGTATTTGTGCATATTAGTTGGATTTTCTACAGATTTTGTTATAAGCTTGTCTTCTTCATGATCTATTTTTATTTCTTCGTTTGTTATATCTAGATTTTTTAAGGATTCTTGTACTTCATCTGAATTGTGTTTTGCCATAAATCTTCTATTTCTAAAATATTTATATTAAATTTTGTTATAGTTTCTAACTCCTTCATATTTTCTTATGTTATGCCTAATTCTTCATCTGTCTTATATTATATACTTACTTAATTCTTTTATGTTCTTATTTATGATCTTTAGGTCTTTTCTTATAACTACTACGAATTCTGGACCATTGTAATCTTCTTTTAATTCTTGAATGTTTATCTACATTTTTAATTCTATTTTGAATTTAATTTATGTATTGATGTTTCTACTTTTGGATTATTATCCATACCAACTTAGTTTAAGATTATGTGTGCTAGTAGGTGTTGGTAATACCAACTTGTTTCTTCGAATGTAATCTAATACCTTATAAGTTATTATTTTTTGTATTTCTTTAGGTAAATATTTAGTTGATCTATTTGTTATTACTAAATATTCTGTTATATCCTTATCAATTATATGCTTTCTTTCTATTAGTCTACTATCAACGTACCTTATTTTAAATTTTGACAGATCTTTTAATCTTAGTTTCTGCATTTTTTGTGAAGTATCTAGTTTTTAGATAGGGTAGGAATTTTGTAAATAATTTAGTTTTGAGGTTGTATCAATAGTTTGAAAGGTAGGGTTCTTTACACAAAATTATCTCCAACTGGCCTATTTCCGTAAATACTTTGGCAACTGGTCTATATTAACAATTAATTTCTAAAAGTGGCCTATATCTGAGAATCCCTGGGTAAATTTAACTATCCCCACTAGCATATTGGATCCTTTTGAAAAAAGTAAAAAAAAAATCTAATATCTCATCTCATCTCATCCTATCTTATATCTTATATCTTATTTATTTATTTATTTTTTAATAATTGAGTTTTTTCAACTGGGAGACGACATGTAGCAGAATTGTTCAGCTAAGAGACAACATGTAGGAAATAATTTTCACCCAAAGGGTGACATGTGGCGTCCAATCGTATAACAAAGTAGTTAAATTTATATTTTTGAATTTTATTTCTATGTGTCATTTTAAATATCATATCTCATGTAGTATGCATACATAATTAAGAGATAAAAATAGTTAGATATAAATTTTTTAAAAATATTAATTACATTAAGAAATAAAAAAAAATTATATTTAGATTTTCTGTTATATGTCATTTAAAAATATATTATCCTATGTAGTATGCATACATAATTAAGAGATAAAAAAGTTAAATTTAAAGTTTTAAAAAATTATTATAATAATATATAAAAATAGTTTTATTTAGATATATAAATTCTCAGTTTCGTGTGTCATTTTATGAATATCATATAATGTCATAGATAAAAATAATTAGAATTAACAGAAAAATGTAATTAGAATTAAGAGATAAAAATATTTTGATTCAAATTAAATAATAACTCATGATAATTTGTGTATAATATGACATTAGTGCATAATTATGTGTAAAGCACATGTTAGTTCACTATTTACATCTTTAAAAAAAAAGATTTTTACCAATGCACGATAGTTATACTTGATAGTATGATTTTGTGAGATGACATGTGACAGAGTTTTTTTTCGACCAAAGGTTGATATGTGGTGTGGTCCAGTCATATTTGTAGTTAGATATAAATAGTTAAATTAACAGTAGTTAGATTTAGATTGTTTTACTAATTTTCTTTTATATGTAGTCTTAAAAATACCTTGCATAATTAAGAGAGGTAAAGGATTAGATTTAAATTTTTTTTTTCAAAATGGTTAATAAGAGTAGGTAGACTGATTTTTGAATTATCTTTTTATAAGTAACTTTTAAAACATCTTATCTCATCTAGTATTGGTTAATTCACGATTTACATTTTAAATATAAATCTTTTACTAATGCATGACATTAGAGTTTAACGGTACAGTTCGTGCAACACACAAATTTCATGCTAGAATAAAATTATTAGACTTATTTTTTTTATAAAATAGTTATATAAAAGATAAAAATAGTTCTATTTAGATTTTTTGTTATATAGTTATATGTCATTCAAAAATATCTTATCCCATGCAGTATGCATACATAACTAAGAGATAAAAATAGTTAGATTTAATGGTTTTTTTAATAATAGTCACATTAAGAGAAAAAAAGTTATATTCATATTTTTGAATTTTTTATTCATATGTCATTTTATAAATATTATCTAATTCCGTACATATTAGTTAAAAAAATAGTTAGAATTAAGAGAAAAAATAGTTAGACTTAAGAGAAAAAAGTAGTTAGATTCAAATTAATTTATAATTCATGATAATTAGTGTGTATCATGAGATTAGTGCATAATTATGTGTAAAACAGTTCATTCACCATTTACATCTTACAAAAAAATTGAGGTCCAGTCGTACGACAAAGTAGTCAGATTTATATTTTTTATTTTCCCTTTTTATATGTCATTTAAAAATATATTATATCATGTAGCATGCATATTTACTTTAGAGATAAAAATACTTTGATTTTATTGTTTTTTAATTTTCAAATAGTTCCATTAAGAGATAAAAATAATTATAATTATAATTTTCTTTTTATCTGCCATTTAAAAATATCTTATCTCATGTAGTATACATACATAATTAAGAAATAAAAATAGTAGATTTAAAGTTTCTTTTTAAATAGTTACATTAAGAGGAAAAAAACTCGGAACTGCTTCCTTGTTGCTCATGAATTGGTAAACCTTTGTTCTAAGAAGGCTAATATTTGCATCCTCAAGATTGATTTTTTAAAATGCTTTTGATTCACTCAATTGGATCTTCTTAGAATAATTTCTGCAAGCTAGATGTTTTGCTCCGAAGTGGTGACTGGATCCATATGATTCGTCATTCTGCCAAATCATTCATCCTGATAACTGGAAAGAGAGGTAAAACCATTCATTCCAAGAGAGTCCTCAAGCAATGAGATCCCCTCTCCCCTATGCTCTTCATACTAGCTGTGGAAGTGTTGGCTCAAATGCTTAAGCAAGGACGGGAAGAAAAGATTTTCACCACCTTTAGAGGATAACTCTCTCAACACTCTGGTGGTCTGTAATGGGGATGAATAAGATTCAATATTTAGATTTATTTCTCCATTTTTTTATAAGTGGTTCAAAATATCTTTCTCATTCATTCTATTCTTTCACAAACTATTGAGTCTGAACATAAATATTTGGATCTTATTCCAATTGTCATGCCCCGCTTCCCAAAAGAATACAGAATACGGATACGTAAAAAAAGCCCAGCGAATGATTTTCATCATCCATAAGCTATTCAAGAAATCATGACAACAAGCACGAGAAATATACAGAGCTAAAAGCGATTTAATCAACCACATGCACATAATGAGTCAAATACCAGCAAGAAATACTTGAAACCAAATACATAAATCTCAAATAGTCATGATCTGAATAAAACATAAGTCTTGGGTCACATCACCCAAAAACAAGAAATAATCCAAGTCTCAAATACAAGAATAATCAAAGTCTCACGAATACAAATATTGTTCAAGCACGATACAAGAAATAATATAATAAAGAAAAGCAACACTAATACTTCAAGTCTCCGATACCATCTTGAACCTGTTCTTCATAATCTGCAATTCATCCAATGCAGGAAAGAGGAAAAGAGAAAACACAAGTACCGGTCAATTGCAAGTCACGGGTTACTTATAATGTAGGATACAAGCACATGGGAAAACTAACTAGCACATGGTATAAGTGTGATGTCAAGGTAAACAACTAGCATGGTAAAAGTGATCAAGTGTACATGGCATAAATCAAGTGTCAAGTAAACAAGTAAACATGCATCAAGTATCAAGTGTCATGTGTTCATGTATCAAGTATCAAGTTTCATGTTTCATGTAAACAAGTCTCATGTATCATGTAATCATGTATCAAGCAAGCATGTATCATGTTCACGTATCATGTTCAAGTATCAAGTTCAAGTAGCATGTATCAAGTCTTGTAGTGATTTACTATCTAGATAGAACTTCATGCAGCCCACCTTATATGGTTACTACAACAAAATAGTTTCGCTTTAGATTTCATAGTAGACCATAAAGGGTAGTATACTCGGGAACAAGCAAGTAATTGAGCTCCAAGCTCCATGTATCATGTATCATGTAATCACGTGTCAAGAGTGCAAGTGGCAAGTATCGTTTCTTGCGTGCAAGTATCAAGTAATCATGTCAAGTATCACGTAGGATCAGTGGATCCCCTTCCGAATACACATTTTCGAATTATCCATTATTAGATCGGTCCCTTAAATCCCGGCTTGGTTAATTTTATTGTTAATGTCCAAAAAGCATAACATGTGCAAAATATATCAAGAATGGTACAGCATGATCATGTGACAAGTGCAAGTAGTAATCTAAGCATGTACAAGTGCAAGTTATCTCATATAGGAACAAAATGAACACAACTCAAGTTCAGGACAGCAAGACCATGCTGTAGTAAAACAGTGATTCCAGGAGTTACAAACAAGCAAATCAGGATCCGTCGAAGGATCTGAAAAATAGACATCCACATGCATCCAACGAGTATAATAAAGTCATATACTAGTTCACAACAACTCAGCTCAAAACTGATTTGAATACAGAATTTAAGTTCAGCCAGAAATCAAGAAAACAAATTCAAAAGCATGAAAACAACATGAAAACACCTTAAATAAATCCACGAAAAATCTGGGGTAATCCCCTATATGTCCAGAATCAAAATAACAAGTTTCATAATATTCCAGTAAGTATAGATAAGCCATCAAAAATAAGAAAGTATCGCGAAAACATAGTTTAACGAATTTGGAAATCTCAACACTACTGTACGAAAACTAGGATATCTTGCAACCAGTGAATCGAAATCCAATTCCGCCAAAAGGATATGAAAATAGATAGATTTTAATAACTTTTACATTTTACAAAAAATTTTATACAGTATAAGGAATCATAGTGAAAATAAGATTCATTATAGGACAACAAGCAAATTACAGCACAAGTAGATTTTAGAAAAGAGCATGAAACACCACATAAAACTTATCTTTAAAATTCATCAAAAATCTGGGTAGTCCCTAATATCATAAAGAAACACTGAGCAAAATTGTGGATCAAGAAAATATGTATAGATAGTTCTTGAAAATAGTTTGTTAACAAAATAAACTCAAAACAGAATCTGGAATAGTTCGATACTAAAACAGTCATAACTCAGGCATACAAAATTCAAATCAAGCAAAACCAGTGGAGTTTGAAAATAGAAAAAATTATCTAAAATTCATCTTTTATTTTGGAGTCAAGATTCGGACTGTAGCATAAACGAAAACAGCAATCAAAACAGAACACTCAGTAAATACAGATTTCACACTTCAAATCTAGAACATCATAACTTCAAGAATATTGATCCAGACACATCCAAACTTGAAATACAACCTACCACGCATCTAAACATCATGATTTGGGGTTACTAATATGTCCACGCCTATTATTTCACATGGGTATCAATCAAACACGAAATTCACACAAACTTTTACATACACGTCACAAATCAATAATTGGGCGATTCCTAGATTATTTTATGTCAAGATTGGTGTCATGAGTCTTCTATGGCCAAAATATCATAGTAGAGACAAAACCCATCAAGGAAAACACAATCTTGAGTTTTCTCTAGGCCTAACTACACTATAGGTGAACTTTGGTACTTGTATCAAATAAATGAATTGGATTACAAGTTACTTGCCTTATTTTGGAGATGAAACACGATGCAAATAGTCCTAGAAGCGAAACCCACGAACGAAGTCCGCTCCAAGCGCGAATCCAAGCAACAACGAACACAAGTCCTTGCACGAACAACTCCTTTGAAGCAACGATCGAAGTGGCCAAATACCCACTTCGCAAAATACCACGAAAATAGAGTAGGGACCCAAAAGATGCAATTTTGGATGGAGGTGGGCTGTTTTGGTGGTCGGAAATCCAAGAGGAGGGAGAGGTGTTCAGGTTTTGTTGGTGTATGTCGGAGATGGGGTGGAGGTGGCCGGCAAGGAGGTGGCCGGTTGATGGTTGGGGTCAGCCTGGGGGGTGTGCAGGCCGAGAAGGAGGGGGAGCACGTGTTGGGGGGTGTAGGCCGGAAGTACAAGAGAGAGGGAGAGAGATTAGGATTAGGGTTAGGGTTTGTGGCGGTTTAGGATATTTATATAGGGAATTAATGTGGGTTAATGGGTTGTGGGTATATGCATGTAATAATAGGTATACAAATGGGTAATGGATATTGGGTCAAATTCAAATAGGAATACAATTTAGAGTGAATTCTATGGCTCCTAAAAATCTCATTAGGGGTCAAAAATCATGGGAAAGGAAAGATCACCACCAAAATCCACCACAATACCATGAAACAATAAAATAAAGGTAGCGAGTCCAAAAAAATGAGGAAATGATCAAAACGATGAAAAACGATCAAAGGAGACAAACAATCGAACACAAGGAGCTCAAAATGAAATAAAATGAATATATATTGAAATCAAATCCAATATACGGTCCAGAAAAAATACAAGGGAGGAAAAATATACCAAAAATGAAAAATACAGTCAAAATACAAAAAAATGAAAAAAACAGGGGTTACACCAATTGAATTTAGTTTTAATAGATATAAAACCTATGCAAATAAACATAGCTGGGCAAGGAATTTCAGATCATTTATTCACGGTCCATATTATTACCCTTCCATTGACGAAGAAAGTATTCTTTTTGAAAATCTAAGAAATTCACAGACTAAGTCAAATTTTATAATTTCCTCAAATTTGTTCTCCACATCCTTGCAGATGTATCATGTCTGGTTATAAATTTCAATAAATCCTCACTTGTATATTTTGGCAAATGCAAAGCAAAACATGTAGCTTTTTCCTCCATTCTTAAATGTGCTGAAGAGAAACTTCCACATAAATACTTGGGATTGCCTCTCACTAGTTGAACATGAGAGAATGGATTCCTGTTATTCATAAATTAGATAGGAGACTCTCTACTTGGACAGGAAGGATGTTTTCCAAGGGGGAAGAATGATATTGATCAACTCTGTTCTGTTTGCATTACCACTCTATTACTCCTCTTTCTTCAAGCTTCCTATGTGTGTGATCAAGCGTAAGATTGTTAGGTTACGAGGAGAAGATGAATAGTAAATTAGGGTTAGGGTTTAATATCCCACCGACTTAAGATATTATATCTTGATTATCAATAATGGAATATCTCAAGGCACTATCTCTAGACCAGTATATATGGGATGAAACTGAGTTTAGGGTTTTTAAGCCCCAATCAACCTGGTTCAAAAATTAACAGATAACACGTGAAAACACGTGTTGCCCCATAGAACATTATACACAATATTATTCTATTATATTGAGAATATACCTATATATTCAACAATCTCCTCCTATATTCTCAATATATTAGGCAATACCGTGTTATATCATTGGATCACAAAAGAATATAGTTCATAAACTAAATCAATTATAACTCGAATAGTTCAATTGAGACTAAACCAAAATAATCAGATAGTTCCAAAACCATATTAAAACGAAATAGTTCACAAAGACTAAACCAACTAAACGAAGACCATAATCTTTAATCAACCAAACAATTAAACTTTAAATAAACTAAAAGGTTTTAAAAAGTAAAGAGTCTTAAACTCAAATAGAAGTTCCTTCAAGCAATTGACAATCCATTCTTGCAAGTTCCTTTGTGTCTACTCCTCCATATCGAGCAAATCATCATTCTCAAAATCAAGATTGATAGATTCATCTCCTTTGCCTTTGCTAGCATTTGTTTCTAAACATTGCAAATAAGAATTTCATGAGTCCCTTATCTTAAAATTCAAATAATATGTATAAAAGTATTGAGTTCGAACAAAGGAACTTAGTACAATTCAATATAGATTTGCAAAGTTACAATACGAGCAGCACAATCAAGTATCTTTATCAAAATAAAGTACAAGAACTGTTATAGTTTCTACACAACAACTATACTATGTTTCATATTGGAATGATAGATCTGTCAAATCAATTATGGTAAAATTTTGAATCATCAAAATTGGAATGAAATATAAACCCCATAAGAGAGATATATCATCAAAATTGGAATGATATAACAACAATTCTAAATATCGAAACACATCGATAGGTTTTCACTCTTTCTTTTGGAATAAAGGATGATTCTAAGTAAGTTTTGAAAACATATATCATCATCAAATGTGGAATGAAGTTATATATCAACAATAAACACATAGAACTTTTCTATTTGTCTAAAGCATGTCATCTGACTAAAGATTGATGCTTAAAGTTTGAACTACTCTATTGCTCTAGCTTTGGATTCTAAATTATCAAAATAACTAGAGTGTTAAAACTTTGGCTTCAAAAGTTAACCCTATTTCCCCCACAGTTTTGATAATTAGACCTCTATTTAGCCCCTTTGTAAGCGCATCTCTACATTATGTTTTGATCGTACATCAATAAGAGCAATAATCTCTTGTTTAATGAGATAGTTCAACTTTTTTCTGTCTAAGACTTACAACACGTCTCTTACCATTGTAAAGGGTGTTGTTTGCTATAATATTTGTAGCTTGGTTGTCACAAAAACAAACTTAAAGCAGTTACTCTAAACTTTTTCAAAGGAATATCTAACAATAGGTCTTTCATCCATTTCACTTCTTCACCAGCACAAGATAGCGCACAGTGTTCTGATTCCATGGATGAAAAGGCAAGACCTGCTTGTCTTTTAGATTTCCATGACACAGCTGCTCCTCCTAGTATAAACACATAACCACCAGTGGACCGACTTTCACCAGTTCCTAAGCACCACGATGCATCAGAATATTCCTCTAATACTGAAGGATAACCAGAGTACCACCGAGCAAACTCTTGAGCACCGTTTAGGCATCCCATTAGCCTCTCAAGGGCATTCTAGTGTAATTTACTAGGATTACTTGTGAACCTGCTAAGCATGCCTACCGCAAAGTCTATGTCAGGTCTAGTACATGTCATAGCATACATGAGACTTCTAATGAGTTTAGAGTAGTCAAATGGTCTTACTGTTGCACTATCATTAGGTGTCAACTTTTTAGTACTGTCATAAGGTATTTTAAACCTTTTACAATCACTGTATTCCCAGTCTCGCAACACATTTTTAATATAGTGGGACTGGCTAAGGATAATTCCTTGCCTTGCAAAACCCACTCTCATGCCTAATATGGTGTCCACAACACCTAGGTCTTTCATGCTGAATTATTTGGATAGCATAGTTTTAACTTCTATTATAATAGATAGGTCACTACCAACAACAAGCAAGTCATCAACATACAAGCAGATAATGACAATTTTATATGATTCATCACGATAATAAAGGCATTTGTCAGAATTACTAGATTCAAAACCTAAGCTCTTTATTGTTTTATCAATTTTTTCATGCCACGGTTTAGGTGCTTGTTTTAATCCATACAAAGATTTTATTAATTTGCAGACTTTATGTTCTGAACCTTTAAGTACAAAAGCATCAGGTTGTTTCATATAGATTTCTTCATTGAGATCACCGTTTCAGAAAGCAGTCTTAACATCCATATGATGAATAACAAAATTTTTAATAGATCCTATGGCTAGAAGAATCCTTATTGTAGTAATATGACATACAGGTGAGTAAACATCAAAATAGTCCACTCCACATTGATGAGTATAACCTTTAGCTACTAATCGTGCTTTATACTACAGTTCTATCAGGATTAAGTTTTTTCTTCACAACCCACTTGCTTTCTATAGTTTTAGCTCCTACTGGCAAATTAATTAATTCCCAAGTGTTAATCTGCAGTAAAGAATCCATTTCATCATCAATTGCTTTTTTCCAAAACAGACCATCCCTAGACCTTAGAGCTTCCTTAACACTAACAAGGTAAGATGTCAGTGCGTAGGTCACAAAGTCATCACCGTAGGTTCTAGGTATTTTATCTCTAGAGGAAAGTCTTCTTGGCTCAACACCTTATGAAGGTTCCGTGTTAGTTGAACTATATCTAGATTCCTGTTGTGGATAATTTCCTGTGTCTGCATGCCCAGATAATGTGATGCCTTTATCTTTGATGAACATATCTTCAAAGAATTCTGCATCTCTAGATTTTATTACTCGGTTAAGAGATAGATCTAAAAATCTGGCTGCAGCACTATCAACTACACTATCCAAGTACACACATGTATTTGTTCGAGGTCCTACTTTAGGCCTTCTAGGGTCAAGTATTCTTACAAATGCAATACAGCCCCAAGTTCTAATTTTATCAAAATTAGTTGTGTGTTTATGCCATAGTTCATAAGGAGTAGTGGAAAGCTTAGAGTGTGATAACATGTTCAAATGTTGTTAGCAATCAATACAACCTCACCCCAAAAATGCAAGGGTAACCCAGCAGTCAACAACATCGAATTCAACATCTCAGTAAGTGTTCGATTCTTTCTTTCGACAATATCGTTTGACTGTGGTGAGTAGGGTGTTGTAGTTTTAGATATGATTCTATGTAAGTTATAAAATTCTCTGAATCCCAATGAGACATATTCTCCACCTCTATATGATCTAAATGTTCAAATCTTAGCATTTAACTGATTCTCAACCCGATCTTTAAATTCTTTGAATTTCTCTAGTGCTTCATTCTTAGTTTTTAACAAATAAATGTGACAATACCTAGAGTAATCATCCATAAAGGTGTTTAAATACTTCCGACTTCCTTGTGTTACAGAACTCTTAAAATCACAAATGTCAGAATGTATCAGTTCAAGCAGTTGTGTACTCCTAGAAACTATACGAAAGTGTTTCCTAGTTATTTTTGTTTGAGCACACACATCACATTTATCACATTTTATGGATGTGTCAATTGGCAAGTTAAAAGTTTAGCAACAGAAAGAATCTTAACATAGTTCACATGTCCCACCCTATTATGTCATATATGTGGACTACACAATTTGGAACGAATAGTAAACTAAATCTATACATGCCATTAACCAAATAAGCACAACCAAAATAGAAAGAATTAACAGACAATATAACTTTACCACTGATCATAGTAAATACCATACTAGCATGATTTAGTAAGCTAATAGATATCAAGTTCTTTGCTAAAGCAGGTACATATTTAACATTGCGCAAAATTAAAGTTTTACCTGAAGAGAGGCAGATATTGGTGGTCCCAATCTGAAGTACCTTTACTGATTTTCCATTCGCCATTGACACTGACTCATTTGCATTTTTAAGATCAGATAACAGGCCTTCATCATTGTATGCTTGACAGGTGGCTCCTGAATCCAACAACCAACTAGCAGAGGTACTGGCCTTAACATCACCAACAACACAGAGAAAGTTGGTGGGCTCAGTTGCACCCTCTAACAAGGTCACCTTTTCCATGTTGGGTTATTCCCTTTTGTTGTAGCACTTTCCTATAGTTGTAGCACTTTCCTTTATTTTTAACAATTTTTTTCGTGACTTCTAGCTTAGTTGGTTCACCCTTAGGATTAGACCTGTTCTTCTTAAACTTAGGAACATGTTTAGTAATGGTTAGTACATTTGCAGTTGAGAGTTGTTTACTAACCAATTCTAAATTCATCCTAGTTCTTATCTCATCTTTAACTGTAACCCCTGTTTCCCCAAATAAGTATTTTCTGTATTTAAAATTTTCGTAAATTATTTTTACCGCTTTCAAAATTCTTTTGTCAAAAGGTATTGTGGATCTCCTATTAGAATATGTTTTCGATCAATAATTTTATTGGTGACTATTTTCTATGATTTTTATATTGTAATACAATTCTTATTTTTTTTGTTATTATTACTCTTATTATTATTATTATTACTTTTCTTATTATTACCATTATTTTTTATATCATTTTCTTATTATTATTATTGTTATTAGTATTATGGTTATTATTGATATTTTTGACTGGTTATTAAAAATCCACTTTTATTCACTAACTGTATTTGTAGTATTTTAAATAAATTCTATTTTGTAATGCAAATTACATTTTTATTATAAACAATATTTTTATTGGTTAATTTATTTTTCTATTGAATTTTTAAAACTCTAATCCTTTTAAAAACCCATTTTTATTCTCATGGATTCATTACCCATTTATAAACCCCTAAACCCATCAAACCTACAGTTAACCCAAACCCATACCCCATTATCTAACTTCCCAAAACCATTAATATCATATTCCCCAAACTCAGACCTGAAACCCGTATACTTCCTCAACCCTAATATACTACCCCCCTTCTTATATATACCCATATATTTACACCCTGCATGTTCACCTTCCCTACTCTTCCCCTGCCTCCAGCCGCCTAAACCCATGCAGTAGATCCCTTCTGTCTTCATCTCCTTCCTCTGTTTACCCCCTCAACCCATCTTCCTGTGTATTCCCCGAACCCCTGCCGCTTCATCTCCCTTTCCCCCTACCCCTCCTGCTTTCTCTCCCACCGTTCGCCCTCTGCCTGCTCACGCTGCCCTCGCGATGCTCCAGTCTCCCGACCTCCTATGCTCCTGCATCCCCTCCCGCAGGCACTGCAACTCCCAGCAACTCCCCTGTTTTCCTCTACACCCGCCCTGCTGTGTGCCTTCTCCTGCACAGCCAGCACCTCTGCCGGCTTGTTCTCCTCTCGCTCTCGACGACAGCAACATCAGTGCCCCAGTGTTGCACCCCTGTCGCCTTCAGCATTTCCAGCGACGATGCAACAGCCTCACGTCAGCAGCTGCTCCCGTCCGTCGTAGCCAAGCCAAGCAACAACCAAGCTTTTGGTTGTTTGTTTGGGTTTTTGATCATGTTGATTTTGGACCGTCGATCATCATGATCATCATCATCATGCTTGATTGGATGTGGACCGTCCGTTCTCCTCTTGATCATCACAATCGTGATGATCATCAACTTCCTTTGATCGCAGTCGTTCGATCGATCGATCTTGATCATCATCATTATCTTCATCATCAGGAGATCTGGCCGTTCGATCTGATCCGGTCATCTTGATCTTGATCTTCGATCTTCCGATTGTGTTTGTGATCTCGATCGTCTTCATCTTGTTCGCGATCGGTTGTTCACCTTGTTCGTGATCATCTCGTTCGTGATCGTTGGTATCGTGTTCTTGTCCAGGAATCCGTTCTTGTTATTCTTGTTTTTGTGCCTTTCCTTCGTCATTTCTCAGGCAAGTAACTTGTATTCTTTTCTTTGTGTAATACAAGTACTAAATACCGCCTATAGTGTAGTTGGGTTCTAGAGACAATTTGTGTGTGAATCCTCTTTTTGATCTTGTCTCTATTGTGTTGATTTGACCATAGTTGCCTCACGACATATATGACATGAAATAACCTAGGATTAACCACTTCTTATGGTATATATGTGTGTTGTTCATATGATATCATGTGCTCGTTCGTGTTATTCATGGTAGGCATGTTTTGAACTTGTGAAGTATCCTATACCATATTTCTTAGACATCTAGTACATTATATTTCATGTTTAGTTGTGTTTTGGATAAGTTCTATGTGAACTAGTGGATTTTGTGCATAAAGGATATTTTCAGTTTTGCTGACTTTTCCGTTTTGATCAATATTTTAGACCCTATTAAGGTCAGTATTTAAAAATATTTTGTGAGCATGATTTGTAGAAAATTTTGTCTATTTTCTAATCCTTTTGACGGTTCTCAGTTTCGATTTACGGTTTGTGAGTTATGTCGATTTTACTACAGTGGTGTCGAAAGATTCCCAGATTTTGTTTTCTATGAATTCTGAAGAGTAATATATTTTTATTTTGGTGTTAAAATTATTATTTTGATCTAAAATTTTGCTCAGTACTTCTATACCTGATTGGGATTAACCCAAAATTTTTATGGATTTATTTGATGAGTATGACAAACTGTTCTATGTTTTCAAACAATTACTATTCTAGCAGATTTTTCATATTGTTCAGTAAAAAATCTGATTTTCGACCTATTTCTACTTACTGTTCTAAAATATTTGTGAATATGAAAGTTAGCATAATGTGTCTATTTTATCACCCTTTTGACGGATTTGGATTTCGACTTATGGTTTTTGAGATATTGTTATTTTCGTACTACAGTGTTTATGAACTCAGATTTGCGAAACTGTCGTGTCTTGATGTTTTCTGATTTTACTTGACTACTCTATTTTTTTTGGAAAATTATGAAACTTAATTTTCTGTTACTAAACATATAGGGGAATACCTCAGCTTTTTCGTGGATTTATTTAATGTTTTTTCATGCTGTTTTCCTGACTTTGAATACAATCTTCTGACTTTTGGCTGAACATGTTTTCTGGATTTAAATCTGTTTTGAGTTATATTTTTGTGAAATACCATATGAGTTATATATGTCTTCTGCATTCGGCCGGGAGTCTATTTTCTAGAACTTTTGACGGATCCAGGTTTTCATGTTTGTAGCATCGAAAATCTCAGTTTTAGTGCAGTACTGTCTTGCTGTCCTGAACTAGAATTTTCGTTGTTCTCATCTTTTATGTGTTGTCTTTCACCCATACATGTTTATCTTGCAACCTGAACTTGTTACTTGTTTATTCCATATTATTCTTGCCCTGTTTGTGACACATACATGCCTGTTTGATAATAATAATAAACAACCAAGCCGGGGTTTAAGGGAAAGATCTAATAGTGGAAAATACGAAACGTGTACTCGGAAGAGGTATCATAGATCCTACTTGGTTATTTGGAGCTTGATATATGGAGCTTGATATTTGGTTATTTGGATCTTGACACGTGATTACTTGACACTTGCACACTTGACACAGAGCTTGGTATTTTGGGTATTTGGAGCTTGTTATTTGTTTATTTGGAGCTTGTTATTTGGTTATTTGGAGCTTGTTATCTGGTTACTTGGAGCTTGATACCTGATACTTGAGAGCTTGTCCCTGAGTACACTGCCCTCTATGGTCCACTATGAAATCTAAAGCGAAACTATTTGTTATAGCAACCATGTAGTAAAAATCAGGATGCATGAAGTGCTACCTAGATAGTAATAATACAAGACTTGACATAGCATGACATTTGCTATTTGTACATGATACTTGATACTTGATACTTGCTACATGATACTCGATTCTTGACACTCGTTACTTGTTACTTGTTTACATGATACTTGTTTACTTGACACTTGATACATGCCACTTACACTTGTTCATCTTGCCATGATAGTTGTTATATTTTGTCATCATGCCTATTCCATGTTATTAGTTTACCCTTTTCCATGTACTTGTATCCTGCATAACAAGTGGCCCGTAACTTGTATTGACGGGAGTTTGTTTTTTTTTTCTTTCATATTCCTGCAATTTATTTAATTGCAGATCAGGATGATCAGTTGTCAGATGGAGTTGGTGATATGAGATATTAGTGCTGGATTTTACTATTATTATTTCTTGTTTCTTATTTGAACAATTGTACTTGATTACTTGGATTTATTTGTATTTGGGCAATGCGACCCAGGATATTGACTTATTCAGATCTGGATTATTTGTGACTATAATATTTTGGTTTCAAGTATTCTTGTTGGTATTTTGATTTATATATGCATGCATGGTTGACTTCTCTTGCTTCCAACTCTGATTATTCTATGAGATGTTGTAAAGATCCTGACAGCTTATGGATGATGAAAATCATTCGTTGGGCTTAGTCACATATCCGTATTCCGTATTCTCGTTTTGGGAAGCGGGGCGTGACATTAACCTTAACAAATGGTTTAAGATGTGCAAGTTTAATCTGTTCAGGCAACTTATACATCTCTGTCTTAAAAGATACCACGAAGCAGGTAGTTTATAAATTATAGCACCAACAAGAAACTCATCACACACAGTGATATTTTCAGATTTTAGTTTTCATACTAGATTTTTCGAGATCTGTTACCTGAGGGAGAATTGCTTTCTCCTCCTCTTTTAAGTCAAAAGCCATGAATTTATCCACCAAGTGTGACTTGGACACTTTCTCCTCCTTAAATTCATCTAGAAAGTTATCCAATATCTCCTTAGCTGTTTCATAGTTCATATACACATCTGCAAAGCGATCTAATATTCTATTCAACAGAAATTCTCTACACAAGTCCTCATCAGTCACCCAGGTTGCATCATCAACATCTTCAACACTTTCATCATATGTTGTTTGACACGTATAATTTTTTTAATGAATTTCATCCCGTATGGGGCTTTCCTCTTCCAACTATTAAATTCAGTACTACTGAATCCCTCTAATTTAGGAACCTCGTATGAAAGATTATGTTTTTCCATCGCAAAGGAATAAACAATAAATTTCAAAAAATAGAGGGTTCTTTCTGAATAATTATTACTTATGTAATTTCAGTAGAGAGATGGGTTTTTCTGTAAAACTGCTTAATAGGCAATAAAACGGAAAAATAAACTAGAGTTTAGAGTGGACCGAATATTTATGAAGATCAAGGAGCAATAAGCGGTTGGATATGAATTTGATGCACACAGTAGCAGATCCCGTAGTTCTTCCAAACTCCAGACGGCAAGTCAAGATCCAATCAAGAAACAAACCCAGATTTGCGGCACTGTAGCAGATCCCGAACTTGGCCCAAACACGAAACAACGATTCTAGGATCAGTAGGAGACTAGCGCAACAACGATGTGGATCTGCTCCCTAGCCCAAACACGAAACAACAATTTGCGCCAATGGAAAATCAGATCTACTCAGATTTGATCTGAGCAATCTGGATTGTGCATGTGTTCGGGAACGAGGCGAAGGAGAAGGGGGGCCCGCTCATGATGGGGTGTGCCTTCGGCTTGCGATGACACTGATGACGGTGGCGGCGGTGGCTACAGTCGGAGACAGCGACGAAAATCAATAAGTTAATATCTTAAGATTGTTAGGTTATGGGGGAGAAGATGAATAGTAAATTAGGGTTAGGGTTTAATATCCCACTAACTTAAGATATTATACCCTGATTATCAATAATGGAATATCTCAAGGCACTATCTCTAGACTAGTATATATATGGGATGAAACTGGGTTTTAAGCCCTGTCCACCCGGTCCAACAATTAACAGATCACACGTCAAAGCACGTGTTGCCCCATAGAACATTATACACAATATTATTCTATTATATTGAGAATATACCTATATATCCAACATAGATCAGGTCAAAAGTAGGTTTCTATGGGTGGGAGCAGAAAAGGTAGCTAGGGAGATTGCAGTTGTCAACTGGAAGAGAGTGTGCCAGCCAAAATCTCAAGGAGGATTGGAGATTCTTGATCTTCAAGTGTTCAACCAAGCATTACCCATGAAATGGTTATGAAAAATGTCTCAGCCACAGATGATCTACCTGCTTCTACCATTATATCTCTCTATTTCAACTATGACACCAACTCATTCAATGAACCAGCAATATCCTCATGTTTTTTGAAAGAAATGTATTAGTTATAGAAGATTTTCATGAGCTGTGTCTATTGGCAGCTGAAGAGTGACTCTTCTATTCTACTTTTGGGATCATAATGTTGGATATATTGGTATATTCTCAATATACATAGCATATTATTGTGTATAATATTGTATGGGGCAATATGTGGTTGCACATGTTATCTGTTAGTTATTGGACTAGGTTGAGTGAGCATAAATCCCAGTACCCAAAACTCAGTCTTAACCCATATATACTGGTCTTGTGGTAGTGCCTGAGATTATTCCAATTTTGATAATAAGGGTATAATATCTTAAGCAGTGGGGATATTAAACCCTAACCCTAATTTCTCTTTTCTTATTGTCTCATAATTATCAACAATATTTAGATATTAGATATTAATTTTGAGATTAGGAGAGAGATTGTTGGAATCGAAATGCTGGTGTCGTCGATGTCACCATTCGTTAGGATCTCGTGGTCGTCGCCTCCGATCGTCGTCGTAGGTGCATGTCGTCGCCAGTTCTGCTGCCTCCACTTTCTTCTCTATCAACCTCTATGTGAGATCGAATCAAGAAGATCTAGATCTGGATTCGACCGCAGAGGTCTCCCATTTGCGACTTGTTGTTCGGTGTTCAGCCCCAGGATAGGATCACGTTGTTGTTGCTGTACGTCTTGTTTTTTTTTTGTTTGTTGTTTGTTTAGTGTAGGATTTGGTGTGGGTGATTGTTTTGGGTTGTGTTTTGATTTGGAGTTGGCTGTTTGGATTTGGTGTTTGGTGTTTGCTACTTTTTTTGGTTGTGGCTTCAAACAAACTCAACTTGCGACTACCTCTTGATCATCATCAAGATTCAGAACTTGAACGATTGCGTGCAACAAACATTATTGGATTCTGTGGAATCCTTTTGAAACTAGAAGAGCATTTGAAGGTCAAATAAGTCTACACAAGGCATACTTCTCCATCGAATTTGGAAAACACTTTTGATGTGAAGTGTCGGTATGATCTACTTTAATTCCTATTAGTATTTTCATGTGTTGAATGAGCTATTAGAACTTCGATTAAATGATCTATGTTACTTTGTGAGAGTGACCACATGTTTGGAAATTCTGATCAAAATTAATCTCGTGTTATAACTAGCATGTCTAGTGTTTTTATGTGTGTCTTATTATATTGTGTGTATAAGTATAGTGGCTAACCTGCCATTTGTAGTTTGTGTGAAATCGTATATTTGCTTCTCTAATAAAGATTGATGTATAAGTTCGATGACAAATGTCTGTAACTTAGGTGGGAGCATTCCGTAATGGAGGATGTGACTCCAATAGTTATATTATGTTCTTTCTCATTTATTGTACTGTGTGTGCAAAGTTAAATTATAACATACTGGTCATTATTTTGTTTAGTGTTTCGAAGATGATAAAAAACGAATAAAGGAAAGAACTTTTCGCTCAAAGTGTTTGAGCACTTGGACATTGTTAGAACCACGAGAGAAAACAAATAGTTTTGTGAATTGTTGTAGATTAATTTTGTATGAACTCCTATTATTATTATTTTATAATGAGCCTATATATCCAATGAAATGTGTAAGTTGAGTTTAACAAATGAAGCAATTGATAATGGTAATTCTAATTTATGTAGTCCTTAAACACGGCATAATAGGCTGGGACATATGAACTGTATATATTAAATTGTTTACCCTTGTTAGAATTCATAACTTTGCTAAATGACACTTCATTACAATATGACAAATGTGAAATTTGTGCTCGGATTATGATCACTAGAAAATAATTTAGTATGGTCTCTAGAAGTAAACAACTTCTTAGTCAATACATTATGATATTTGTGATCTCAGTAGCTTTAAAACTAGATAAGACAATGGTTAATCAGAAGTATTTAATCACTTTTATAGATGATTATTGAAGGTTTGTCATATATATATGAAGGATGAAGCACTTGTTTTTAATGAATTTAAAAAAAATCTAGTTAATGCTACGATCAAAAGGGTTCAGATTTGATAGAGATGGTGGATATGTTTTATTAAATTTGCATTTGGCATAATCTCTAGCGGATTCTCTTAACCTCAGTCAAAATGGTATTGATAAAGTTAGAATCAAACACTTAGTGAAATATTGAATTCTATGTTATTGACTGTTGTTTGGCTGTGTGTAATTGTGGGTGATATTGTATTGTTAATCATATTCCTTATATGTTACTACACTCTAAATTACTACACCTTGTAGATTATGGCATAAAACACACTTAATTTTGTTAAAGTGAAAACACGAGGATGTATTATATTTGTTATAGCATCTGACCCTAGAAGGCCTAAAGTAGGATCTAGAACAAATAGTTGTGTACTTAGAAAGTGCAGAACATTGTGTTGTAGATTGTTTTGAATCTATTTAATATGTGATTATAGAGAATAAAATTGCAGAATTCTTTGAGGATGTGTTCATCAAAGATAGAGGTATAAAGTTATCCAGTCCTAGAGACACAGTCAATGATTCACAGTTGGAATCCAGGCCAAGCCTTACTGACACTTAAACTTCAATGGAAAATGAGCCAAAAAGACTACTTAGAAGATAAAAAAATGTTTTTTTAATACAATAATACTTAAGACTAATTGATTTGCCGAAAAGGGCTAAAACTATAGGAAGTAAGTGGAGTTTTGTAGTAGAAACTTAATTTTGATTGTTCAGTAGCAATTTTAATGCATATTTATTAGCTAAATGATTAACGGGGATAAGTGGGGTAGAATGGTTTGATGTGTACTCACATTTTTTTCATATTGCTACAAAAATGATTCTTCTTGCCCTTACATCTATTGAAAACTTTGTTATTCATTAAAGATGTTGTAAACGAATTTGTACTGATTTTTTTTTGTAATGAACAGAAAGTTTTGTACTAAAATATTTAGTGGACAAGATCTGCAAACTGGTAAAATCATTGTATATTTTAAAACATGTATAAAAGCTGACGCATAAATAATTTGACAAATTTCTTAAAGAGCTTAGGATTTGAATCAAGTAATCCAGATCAATACCCTTAACTTTGTGGTGTGTCAAATATATTGGCTATCATTTACTTGATTATTGTTGACATGCTTGTTGGTGGAAGTAATCTCTCTGTTATAAATGAAGTTAAAACTATGCTATCCAAAGAATTCCACATGATTTCTCTAGGTGTTGTGGACACCATAATAGGTATAATTGGGAGTTTCGGTGCGCAAGGAATAACCCTTAGTCAAACTCATTAAATCAATATTGTGTTTCAAAAAGTGGGGATATACTGATTGAAAGTATGTTTTGAAATACCTTATGATTTCGATAAAAGTTTGACACCTAATGATGGTACAACTATGAGACAGTTAAATCATTCTAAACTTATTGAAAGTCTCATATATACTGCCACGCCCCGCTTCCCAAAAATATAGAATACGAGCACATGACATTGGCCCAGCGAATGACTAACGTCACCCATAAGCTGTTTATCCGATCAACTCAACAATATAATCAGTACAGAATAATTGCGCAGGCAATAACAATAATCTCATAAACAATAATACTTGGAATAAGAAAAATGGAAAATCCAAATACATTAAACCAACGTCTGGAAACAATAATAAAATCCGGGTCACTGGTCCAATACAATAATAAATCCCAAACACAATAGTAATAAGTCTCAATACATTAAGTTCATAAAAATAACATTCAGTTATCAACCAATAGTTCTATAGAAAGTTTGTTCTCCAATCCCAGCAGGAAATTCTCCTTCATTACCTGTGAACACTTCATCTAAAAATAGAAGAAAAATTGTCCTTAGAGAAAGTCATGGACAGCAAGTAGAGAAAGCAAGGAACAATGGAGTAACGATATAACAATGAATTCAACGGATCAATATGAATCAATAACATGTGACAATAACAATAATCAATATCATGATAATCAATGCAATAGTAGTAAATAATGTTCAATAATCGATAACAATATCCAATGATCAATATCAATAACACTTAGCCTATATTCGATGTCATTAGAATAATGATGAATAATATGCAATGTCAATGTGTAATCCTTAAGTCTATTAACCATTTTAAACCCTAACTAATGCACATACTACTGTGTCCCAGATGTTCCATACCGCATGTTCGATGCATACAATCAATTTCGTTTAAACTATAGTGATAGATTCTATAGATCATGTACTGGGTATGATGACGATAACAATAATAACACGGGCCATTGAGACGATTTCTTGCAAAATGACGATAACGATAATAACACGGGCCACGATGTAATTTCTTACACGATAACGATAACGATAATAATGCGGGCCATCATCCGAGTACAGTCCCTATATCATCAACTACTCTAGTCAATCCCTTAAATCCCCGGCTTGTTAATTATTTCATCAATGCAATAATATAATATGCAATTTGAGACATGAGACGAACAATAGTATCAATAAGAGAAAAATAGGATGGTAACATGAAATAGGACAATTAGAATGATGACAATAACTCATTGGGATCATGCAATGCAACATACACACTTTAATTCATGCAATCCTACGATATATGAATAATTAATCTAATAAAATATGGAATATAAGATTCTGGACAGCAAGAGTGGTCTGTACAAAAATGTAGTTTCCCACTGCTACAGAAACTGAAAACTTAAACCGTCAAAAATTATGAAAACTAGACTTCCACACGGTTCCAACGCATATTTAAAATTCAAATTCTGTCAAAAGTATTTAGGTCAAACACATCGTTCTTTATAGATTTCATGTTCAGGCAGAAATACGATATCATGTTATTATAATTTTAGGCAAAAACTAAATGATAAATTCATTAAAAATATTTATTAGACTCCTAAACATGTTAAGTATCAATCTGAATATTTTCACAGCAATATTTTAACATTTGATCAGCCTTTTACAAGGTTAAACATGAATCATACAAGAATCTGAAATTCTAGAAATAAAAACACAGCTGTAGTAAAACGATCATAACTTTTGGTAAAAAACTCGGAATTCAGAAATTCAAGATGTTCTGGAAACTAGAAAGATAAGGCTACAATTCTTATTCAGATAGTTATATATTTTAAGATTATTTACTGGGTCGATAGTAGACAAAATACAACCAGCAAGTAACATACAGGGTTTTGGGTATTTCTCATGAAATAAATTAATTAAACAAGATGAGTATCAATTATATTAGTCGGTAAACTTCATAATCAGCATGATGGGTATAAAAAAAATATAATAAAATTAAGAACACACACATACACCAATTTAACATCAATCAAACACCAATCGATCAATCAAACATATAACCTAGCAATACTTTCTACAATAATTTAATTGTGTCGTGACCATATGCATAACCATATTATCAATTCTACATGAATGCATGAAAGATTCAATCTTTGGAGTCAAAAGTAGCACAAAGTCAAGAATATTGGTGTTTGCTCGTGTAAACCCTCAATGGACCCAATGAAAGATAGTCAATACAACGATACGATATACGATTAGGATTTACTTGCAAAATTTCAATAAAAATTCTTGAATTTGATTCAATTAACAATTCAAGAGGAAAAGTGACTTGCCTTATGGACAATTCATTTGAATACCAAGAATAACAGGATGAGAATTCCATAGTAAAGAACACAAATTCGCAATAACACGTGCAAAACACAATCCCACGAACACACAAAATAACACGTGCGAATCACGTGAAATAAAGATCCAAAGCAACACAGCAACAACGGTAAAAAGAGACAGCAGTGTCAACAGCAAGAGAGGGCAACAACATCAGGGCTGGCGTCGAGGGCTGGGGGCTGATGTCGGGCAACGGGGTCGTCAATGTCAGGCGGCGTCGATGGCGTCGAGTAGACAGGGAAACAGAGTGGGAGGGTTGGGTCTGGTGTTGCTTTTGGTCGATTGGGAGAGCGGAGCAGGGGGTGATGGCGAATAGGTGTAGCGTCAGGGTGTCGACGGGAGGAAAGGATGGCGACGGGGGTCGCCGGAGGTGATCGGAGTAGGCCGGAGAAGAAGCACAGTAGGGGGTTTCGGAATTTGGGAGGGAAACAGGGTCGGGGAGAGAGAAATAGAGAGGAGAGAGAGAAAGCGGCTAGAAGTTTTGTGATTAAGGTGTCAAATTGTGTGATTTTAGGGTTTGCAATAGGATTATGTTTATAGGGTATAATTAGGATGTTGGGTTAGTGGTTTAGGATCCAATAAAAGTTGTTTTGGGTTAAGAACAATTGAAATTGGGTTTTAGGGTTCCTGTAACCCCAGTTTTTGCAAATACGTATTTTCTATATATTATCGGTGTAACACCCCGAATTCCAAATACAACTAAATTCGAGATTTTCACAGGATCTTTTCGTCTCATTCGATACAATTTTACAAGGAATTGAAAACTTTCCATTTTACATCAGAGTTACATGAGATTTTACACTTTACATTTTACAGCGGAAGCATATAACACAATAATTTACATGTAATGACAGCGAAAGTAATTTACATCATTCAAATAAATGTATATCAACAATGAATAATTTGTAAGCCTCAGTTCTCTTTTTAATTTTATCAAGCCATTTATCCTGCATACAAAACTGTGGGCATGTCAGTTTATTCAACCGATGAAAATTATACATGGTCATCCTCTCTATGCCAGAAACAGTATAACGATTCTCATTTCTTAACAAATCACAAACTTGTTCACATATCAAATTAAAGGAAATACCCTATTGATGTCGTGTTGTGATTGTGCACTTAGTCCTTAATGCAATTATTTATATTATATGACACTAATGCGCACTTGTTCGGATTCTATGCATCCCATACTACATAGGTCCGAGGGCAAGCCCTTAATCGTACTTCATCTTGTAGGGTTCAATCCCTCGTCATGACTTAAACTACTACTGTAACTACGGTAAGTATCTAGATGTTTTTCGACATACGAACTCATATCTTGGCGCCCTGGAGGGAATCCCAACGCACTGACACATGACTCATTATGCAGGCATCCTGTGGTAATTCAGCTCCTACCATAGACATGACACCACCCGCAGTCGTCAAACACCCCACGAGCGTCGCCACCGGGACGGTACTCTGGAGCAGTATCCACGCCCTATCATGACTCATCATGGGACATCCTGGAATATGCTCTCGCCGCCAATCCAATGGCCCTCATACTCAATATTTTTCTCTTACTTTCATCACATCTTCACTATGTATCTTGTCCTTATTTATTAGAATCATGAACAAAATCAAAGCTCTAGAGTTAGCCTCTCCACTATACCGGACTTAATCATTCATTCAACACGACCAACCTTGGTCTTTCTTTTCAAATTTCATTTCATTTATTTCCAATCGCCGGTGGGAGACTTAGCTACTCTTTTGTTTCAATTTCAATTCACAATTACCAAAATTGAGCGTTACCAGCTCATGAGTTCACTTTCATAATCTCAATAGATTTTCCTTTTCCATGTCCATAACTTTCACATTCGTACAACTTTCATAAATTCAAATAAATGATTCGCTTCATTTCTGGTATAAATTCATGCAAAGACAAATAGAGTTTACTTAAATTGTCACAACCAATAATCATTCAACATAAGATTCATCATCTTTACCATAAAACAATTCATAGAATTTCTGAGATATCAAAAGTGATCTGGACAGTCGACTTAGAGCTTATCCAGTCGACTTGTTCAGTCGAAGAAAGTTCTTCAATAACCGCTCGGAAGAGTCAACTGATGCACATGGCCAGTCGGCTGTTCCGCAGCGTTCAAAATCTAAATATCATTTACGGGGCAGTCGACTGTCATTCAAACCAGTCGGCTATTCTACAGAGTTCAATTATACAACTTTTCAAGTTCAGTACGGTCGACCGTTACATACATTCGGTCGACTGAACAGGGTAAATTTTCAAATTAAGGGGTCATCTCTCCCTTCTGTTCTTCAATTAGCACACAGCATTTTATTCAACTACAGTATGTTCAATGTCAACCTGAACATGTGATTCTTATCTATTTACCATCATCATAACATAGTTTATGATTAAATGTAAATTTCACGTACTAATATTTTCTTTTCTCCAATGAGATACTAAACATACATTTTTCCTTTACTCATCATTTATCTACGAAGATGAATATTATTCTAATTTAGCATGCTAGAAAATCAAGTTAACAATTCATATTTAATACATCGTTTCATGGAATTCTGAATTGTACATATTTTATCTCAGTGTACCAGTCTACTGCTCACATGATCGGTCGACTGTACCGGTCATTTCCAATTCTCTAATTATCATTAGTTCTTTTTCATTCATTCGTATTTTCAACATTTCGTGCAGTATTAATTTAGCAATCATCTTATCACTTCAGTTTATAAATACATACACAATTCAATCTCAATCTTAACATGAGTTCTATTTTAGAAGTCATGAGAAACACCCACCTTGTTGACGAAATAAACGAATCCCGTAAAGCTTCTTAATGCGATGCACGACTCCTTGCTCCTTGCTCCACACCGAAGCTCCCTCTGAAGTGATGGCCGGCCTCCAAAAGCACTTACTCTCAACTCTTTTAAAAAATATAACTCTCTTCTCACAAAGAAATTTTGTGTAGAAAACAAGTAAGTGAGGGGGTATTTATACACAATTTTGGGTGAGATGGAGGGCTAGGATTTAGTAGATGGTTATGAGATGGAGGGCTAGGATGAGAGTAGGAGTTGTAGTAACTACCCACAACTAAGTAAACACCCATACACTAACTCCACTTCTCCAAAACCGGCCAAGGAAAATAGTGTGCAAAGCACACCATATTGCATGCTCGTGCTATTCTAGTCTCCATATAAAAACTAGTACATTATACATTATAAAAATAATTTTTTAAAAGATGTTACCTCACAAGTTGTTATTAAAAGAATTAATTCATGGGCTTAAATTGATGGGCCAAAATATTAGTTTTTACAAAATAAATAAATTAGATTTTTGGGCTTGTGTTTATTTGAAAATAATTTAAAGAACATATATACATACATATGCATATACTCATCATCCAAAAAGAAAATTATAAGATATCATATTACGAAAACTGCACGTGCACACTACGTGTAAAATAAATAAGTAATTTTCATAAGTGAAAATCGGGGCATTACAACACTCCCTCCTTAGAATAGTTCCGTCCCTGGAACTACAGTCAAGAGCGAGAAACAAAAAAAGCATAAGAAAAATACAAAAATACAAATCAAACAAAGAGCTCAGGATGATCTCTCAACATCCTCTCCTCAGATTCCCAAGTAGTCTCTCCAACCAAATGGTTTCTCCAGACTACCTTGACCATCGGTATCGTCTTATTCCTCAAGACTTTCTCTCGACGATCAACAATCTCGACAGGAGACTCGACGTAATTCAGATCCAACTGCAAACCTTCCGGCACTTCAGGCAAATGATGACTCGGATCTGGTATCTGGTATATAACCTCTCAGCATAGACACATGAAAGACATTGTGCACCTAAGACAACTCTTCCAGTAACTCAAGCCGGTAAGCAGTTTTCTCGATCCTTTCCAATATCTTATACGGGCCTATAAATCTCGGGGCTAACTTCCCACTCTTGTCGAAATGGATCACGCCTTTACTGGGCGATACTTTCAGAAAGACAAAGGCACCAACCTCAAACTCAAGGTCCCTTTTCCGGTTGTCTGCATAGCTCTTCTGCCTGCTCTGAGCTTCCACCAACCTCTTCCTGATCAGATCAATCTTTTCAGAGGTCTGCTGAACAAGCTCAGGACCAAACAACTGACGCTCCCCAACTTCGAACCAACAAACAGGCGTCCTGCACTTCCTGCCATACAAAGCTTCGTACGGCGCCATCCCAATGCTAGTCTGAAAACTGTTGTTGTAGGCAAACTCGACCAAAGGTAAATGCCTTTCCCAACTGCCTCCAAAGTCTAGTATACAACACCGAAGTATATCCTCAAGAATACGGTTGACTCTCTCGGTCTGCCCATCGGTCTGGCAATGGAAAGCAGTGCTGAAATCTGTCTTGGTACCCAAAGCTGTTTGAAGACTCCTCCAAAAATGCGAAGTAAACCGCACATCTCGATCGGATACAATCGTCAACGGAGCGCCATGAAGCCTGACAATCTCACCAACATACATATCAGCCAACTTGTCCATCGAAGCAGTAAGTTTCATTGCCATAAAGTGAGCGGACTTGGTTAGTCGATCGCCTATAACCCAAATCGCATCATTGCCCTTAGAACTCTTGGGTAAACCCGTAATGAAACCATACTGATGTTATCCCACTTCCATTCCGGAATAGGTAACGGTTGCAATAGACCTCCAGGTTTTCGATTCTCGGCTTTGACTTGTTGGCAAACCTCACACTTCGACACAAATTTGGCCACATCCTGCTTCAAACCTGACCACCAGAAATGCTGCTTGATGTCCCTATACATCTTGGTACTCCCAAGATGTACAGACAAAAGAGTAGCATGCGCCTCCTGAAGGATACTTTCTTTCAGGTCCGCCTGATCCGGAACACACAGCCTCTCTCCAAACCACAGCACTCTATCCCTAATTTGAAATCCGGGCAACCTGCCAGCACCAACCTGCTCCAACATCTTCTGAATCTCTGCATTAACCTTCTGACTTGCAATAATCCTTTCGTTCAGTGTCAGTTGAAGTCTCAACTGAGCTAAGGATGCTCCCAAGTCATACAGAACAACTTCAATACCAGCCCGATCCAACTCCTCTACCAGCTACCACTGAGTCGTAATCAAACTCGCCAGACTGCTCTTGCAGCTAAGTGCATCAGAAACAACATTAGCCTTCCCTGGGTGATACTTAATCTCCGAACGACTATCCTCAAGTACCTCCAGCCATCTCCGCTGCCTCAAATTCAAATCCTTCTGCTGATAGATGTACTTCAAGCTTTTGTGGTCTGTGTACATGTTCAGCTTCTCGCTATACACGTAATGTCTCCAATGCTTTAAGAAAAAAATAATCGCGGCCAACTCCAGATCATGAGTCGGGTAATTCTTCTCATGCGGTCGTAGTTGCCTAGACCCATACGCGATTACTCTTCCCTCTTGCATTAAGACACAACCAAGCCCACGATGTGAAGCATCGCTGTAAACATCATACTCAACACCTGCTCTAGGCAAAGCCAAAATAGGTGTAATAGTCAGCTTCTCTTTCAACTCCTGAAAGCTTACCTCACATTGCTCTGTCTACTTGAAGTTCACATTCTTCTTGGTCAGACCAGTGAGCGGCACGGCTATCTGAGCGTAGCCCTGGATAAATCTTCTGTAATATCTAGTCAGTCCAAGAAAACTTATGACTTCCTTCACTATAGTAGGCCTTGTCCAATCTCTCACTGCCTCTATCTTCTGAGGATCAGTTGCTACTCCCTCCTTAGAAAGGATGTGACCTAGGAATGCCACTTCAGATTTCCAGAAATCACACTTGGACAGCTTGGCATACAACTCCTGCTCTCTAAGCTTCCCCAAAACTGCTGCCAAATGCTCAGTGTGCTCCTCCTCTGACTTGGAGTACACGAGAATATCGTCGATAAACACTACGACGAACGAATCAATGAATGGCCTCAGAACTCTGTTCATCAAATCCATGAAGATTGCGGGTACATTCGTCACTCCAAATGGCATAACTAAGAATTCGTAATGCCCATGTCGAGTTCTAAATACAGTTTTATGCACATCTTTAGCTTTCACTCGAACTTGGTGATATCCTGATCGAAGATCTATTTTGGAGAAAATAGCTGCTCCTTGTAGACGATCGAACAAGTCATCAATTCGGGGAATAAGATACTTATTCTGAATAGTAACCTTATTCAGCTCTCCGTAATCGATGCACATCCTCATCGAACCATCATTCTTCTTTACCAAAAGCACTGGTGCTCCCCAAGGTGACGCACTAGGTTGAATAAAGCCTTTCTCCAACAGTTCCTCAATCTGCCGTTTGATCTCATCCTGTTCCACTGGATCCATCCTATACGGTGCCTTAGAAATGGGTGCACTCCCTAGTTGAACAGTGATGCTGAACTCTACATCACGATGCGGGGGTAACCCAGGAAAATCATCCAAGAACACAGTCGGATAGTCCCGAACCACAGGAATCAGCTGCACCTCTGCCGGAATCCCTTCCTTCTGACTGATAGCAGCAACCAACTCCGAACATCTCCTCTTCCCTTGGAAAGTGACTTCAGATCCACCTGGAGCCTTCACTATTACCGTCTTGGTCTTGCACTCGATGTTTGCACTGTACACCGACATCCAATCAATGCCAATGATAACATCGACTCCCAAGATAGTCAGCTCGATCAGATCAATCCCAAAGATTCGATCACCAATCACGATCTCACAGTCAGCATAGTACCGATCAGTGGTTAGAGTCTCCCCTGATGGAGTAGCTACTGCTAAGATCTTGCCTGGAAAAATCTTTGGTTCAACTCCCAATACTTTGGCAAATTTAGGAGACACAAAAGTATGAGAGGATCCAGTATCGAACAGAACAACAGCTTTCATTCTATTCAAATAAAGTTCGCCTGTTACATAATACATACTTATTACGCAACAGTTCACTAAATAAGCAGGAAAGGAAAACACATGAACCTCTAACATCTGCCCTCGTACCCGTGATGACGTGATCAACCTCATCGGCATCAGCTTCGGTCAAGGCAAATACTCGCCCTGGTTGGTACGGTCTCTTCCCAGTCTGCTGCATTGGCACATTGCAATTGCCAGTCCGTGGCTTGGGGCATTGAGATTTGTAATGTCCCGTCTCACCACAGTTGAAGCAAGTTACCGCAGGAGGTCTCACAACATTGTTTCCAGGTCCTCCAACCACACTAATAGCGTTCGCCCCTGTCGGTTTGAACCTTTGTGCAGATGGATATCCCTTGAAATTTCTAGAATTTGGTTGCCAGTTGTTCCTCCAATTCTGAACAACATGGAACTGCTCCATATCAGCCTCCGTGGCTGCTGCTCGCTTGACCAACTTGTCGAATATCCTGATACCCAGAGGTATCATCCGGGACCTCAAGCTCGGCCTCAATCCATGCTCGAACTTACGAGCCTTCTTCGCCTCATCCATCACTAATTCTGGAGCATACCTAGAGAGTTGAGTAAACTTGGTCTCATACTTCCTAACTGACATGCCACCTTGCTGTAGTGACAGAAACTTCATAGCCTTCTTCTTTTGGACATTGAAGGAAAAATAATGACTGCAGAATTCTTCCAAAAATTCCTCCCAGCCGAGAACTATGCCTCCAATTGTCCGCTTCATCGACTGCCACCAAACAGCCGCATCCTTCTCAAGTTGCAGAGTCGCCAACTTCACCTTGCTGCCTTCAGGGGTCTCCAGCACTTCGAAGATGGTCTCTACCTGACGAATCCAGTTGTCAGCCGCATCAGGATCTGACTTCCCTTCGAACACAGGTGGTTTCATCCGTTTGAACGATTCTACGAGTTTAATTGCCTCGGGCACTGGATTCACAGGTACCCTTCCTTGGTTCTGATTCATGGCCACGGTGTTGAGCGTCTGATAGACCCTCGCAAGTTCCATTTCCAGATCCAGACCTTCACCGTTTCTAGCTCCTCTTCTAGCTTTATTCTGATGCAAAAGATCAATTAAATTCGAAGTATAAGACATGAATTTTAAATCAACTTGCATTCCAATGAATTCCAAACTTTATACATTCGAATTGAAAACATTTCTTGACATCAGAATAAAAACAGTAGGAGCTACAACAGTCTAAATCCTACGGTTCCTCTTCGCTTCTCGAAGTTCTCCCCGTAGTTCATCAACTTCTTCCTTCAGCACATCGGTCAGATTCTTCCTCTTCTCGAGTTCCCAAACCCGATGACTGAGAACTGCAAAGTCGTCCTTACGCTTTGCCAACTGAGCCTCCAACAATCCAACTCTCTCCCGCAGTGTTTCAACCTGCCTCTGAAGACATACAACAAGACTATTCGAAACTGGTCTCTCTTCTTCATCAGAAGAAGAATCAACAGACGAGTCTGGAGGTGGGGTAATCTCTCGAGATTCAGGCCATTCCTCTTCATCAGAATCTGCTTGCCCAGGATGGTACTCTTCCTCAATGATATGCCAATTGTCGTCGCCAGCAGGATCGAAGTGATCAGCCATCTTAGAAATAGGAAGGAAGAAGCATAAGTCATAGAGCAACACAAATGTAAGTCACTTACATTTAAATCTCTAGACTCAAACACACACTCTAATGTCCACTTTTAGGGTGTCGTTCCTTATAAATTTGTACCAGTGTGAAACGTAGCTCTGATACCACCTCTGTAACACCCCGAATTCCAAATACAACTGAATTCGAGATTTCCACATGATCTTTTCGTCTCATTCGGTATAATTTTACAAGGAATTGAAAACTTTCCATTTTACATTAGAGTTACATGAGATTTTACACTTTACATTTTACAGCGGAAGCATATAACACAATAATTTACATGTAATGACAGCGGAAGCAATTTACATCATTCAAATAAATGTACATCAACAATGAATAATTTGTAAGCCTCAGTTCTCCTTTCAATTTTATCAAGCCATTTATCCTGCATACAAAACTGTGTGCACGTCAGTTTATTCAACCGACGAAAATTATACATGGCCATCCTCTCTATGCCAGAAACAGTATAACGATTCTCATTTCTTAACAAATCACAAACTTGTTCACATGTCAAATTAAAGGAAATACCCTATTGATGTCGTGTTGTGATTGTGCACTTAGTCCTTAATATAATTATTATATTACATGACACTAATGCACACTTGTTCGGATTCTATGCATCCTATACTACATAGGTCCGAGGGCAAGCCCTTAATCGTACTTCATCTTGTAGGGTTCAATCCCTCGACATGACTTAATCTACTACTGTAACTACGGTAAGTATCCTAGATGTTTTCCGACATACGAACTCATGTCTAGGCGCCCTGGAGGGAATCCCAACGCACTGACACATGACTCATCATGCAGGCATTCTGTGGTAATTCAGCTCCTACCATAGACATGACACCACCCGCAGTCGTCAAACACCCCACGAGCATCGCCACCGGGACAGTACTCTAGAGCAGTATCCACGCCCTATCATGACTCATCATGGGACATCCTGGGATACGCTCTCGCTGCCAATCCAATGGCCCTCATACTCAATATTTTTCTCTTACTTTCATCACATCTTCACTATGTATGTAACGCCCCTGCCCCTAGCTCAGACAATTTATACAATTTATAAGACAAATTAGATACTATGTAGTACAACTGCCCACCACAGGCTGCCTCTCAAAAGTTGGTTAACCGATTAGGTGACTCTTGATCATCGGCTATTATATTTATTTATTCATATATTCTATTAATCTTTCGATATGGGACATTTTTCCCATATACCTACCTTTCTCTCTCCGAAGCTTACCCTTGACCGAAGTCAATAGCAACTCCAACCAGCATATATATGTGCTGTTTCACCATGTGGGTCCCCCCACCATGCATTAATACCATTTAATTCATTTTCCATTTTGAACCAAGGTGCTATCTTTTACTTTCAAAGCATATATATAACAGCCAACCTACTCATATATATTATATATACATATATTATACTTTGAAATTATCGGGGTGTTACACACACCCCCCCTTCAGAAATCAGCATCCTCGCTGAGCATGGGCATGCACAATCTAGTGCAGGATCTCCTTTCTAGCCGATGTGGAGTGGAGTACCCTGATTCTGCGTGTTGTCCAGACCCCTAGCCCACCCCCATGGATTTACCGGGCGTCCTGGCCACAACCCCGCTCCCTCTCAGGCATACATTTCACCCACTCGGTGTCGAAAGTCGGCTCTGATACCATTTGTAACGCCCCTGCCCCTAGCTCAGACAATTTATACAATTTATAAGACAAATTAGATACTATGTAGTACAACTGCCCACCACAGGCTGCCTCTCAAAAGTTGGTTAACCGATTAGGTGACTCTTGATCATCGGCTATTATATTTATTTATTCATATATTCTATTAATCTTTCGATATGGGACATTTTTCCCATATACCTACCTTTCTCTCTCCGAAGCTTACCCTTGACCGAAGTCAATAGCAACTCCAACCAGCATATATATGTGCTGTTTCACCATGTGGGTCCCCCCACCATGCATTAATACCATTTAATTCATTTTCCATTTTGAACCAAGGTGTTATCTTTTACTTTCAAAGCATATATATAACAGCCAACCTACTCATATATATTATATATACATATATTATACTTTGAAATTATCGGGGTGTTACAATGTATATAGTCCTTATTTTATTAGAATCATGAACAAAATCAAAGCTCTAGAGTTAGCCTCTCCACTATACCGGACTTAATCATTCATTCAACACGACCAACCTTGGTCTTTCTTTTCAAATTTCATTTCATTTATTTCCAATTGCCGGTGGGAGACTTAGCTACTCTTTTGTTTCAATTTCAATTCACAATTACCAAAATTGAGCGTTACCAGCTCATGAGTTCACTTTCATAATCTCAACAGATTTTCCTTTTCCATGTCCATAACTTTCACATTCGTACAACTTTCATAAATTCAAATAAATGATTCGCTTCATTTCTGGTATAAATTCATGCAAAGACAAATAGAGTTTACTTAAATTATCACAACCAATAATCATTCAACATAAGATTCATCATCTTTACCAAAAAACAATTCATAGAATTTCTGAGATATCAAAAGTGATCTGGACAGTCGACTTAGAGCTTATTCAGTCGACTTGTTCAGTCGAAGAAAGTTCTTCAATAACCGCTCGGAAGAGTCGACTGATGCACATGGCCAGTCGGCTGTTCCGCAGCGTTCAAAATCTAAATATCATTTACGGGGCAGTCGACTGTCATTCAAACCAGTCGGCTGTTCTACAGAGTTCAATTATACAACTTTTCAAGTTCAGTACGGTCGACCGTTACATACATTCGGTCGACTGAACAGGATAAATTTTCAAATTAAGGGGTCATCTCTCCCTTCTGTTCTTCAATTAGCACACAACATTTTATTCAACTACAGTATGTTCAATGTCAACCTGAACATGTGATTCTTATCTATTTACCATCATCATAACATAGTTTATGATTAAATGTAAATTTCACTTACTAATATTTTCTTTTCTCCAATGAGATACTAAACATACATTTTTCCTTTACTCATCATTTATCCAAGAAGATGAATATTATTCAAATTTAGCATGCTAGAAAATCAAGTTAACAATTCATATTTAATACATCGTTTCATGGAATTCTGAACTGTACATATTTTATCTCAGTGTACCAGTCTACTGCTCACATGATCGGTCGACTGTACCGGTCATTTCCAATTCTCTAATTATCATTAGTTCTTTTTCATTCATTCGTATTTTCAACATTTCGTGCAGTATTAATTTAGCAATCATCTTATCACTTCAGTTTATAAATACATACACAATTCAATCTCAATCTTAACATGAGTTCTATTTTAGAAGTCATGAGAAACACCCACCTTGTTGACGAAATAAACGAATCCCGTAAAGCTTCTTAATGCGATGCACGACTCCTTGCTCCTTGCTCCACACCGAAGCTCCCTCTGAAGTGATGGCCGGCCTCCAAAAGCACTTACTCTCAACTCTTTTAAAAAATATAACTCTCTTCTCACAAAGAAATTTTGTGTAGAAAACAAGTAAGCGAGGGGGTATTTATACACAATTTTGGGTGAGATGGAGGGCTAGGATTTAGTAGATGGTTATGAGATGGAGGGCTAGGATGAGAGTAGGAGTTGTAGTAACTACCCACAACTAAGTAACCACCCATACACTAACTCCACTTCTCCAAAACCGGCCAAGGAAAATAGTGTGCAAAGCACACCATGTTGCATGCACGTGCTATTCTAGTCTCCATATAAAAACTTGTACATTATACATTATTTTTTTTTTTGATGAAACGTATAGAGTCGAAAGACTCCAGCCATGCATTAATAAACACAATAATTACAATAGAGAGGTCTTACAAGCTGTAAAACAAACAGTACAGAATTAAAGCAACTAAATACAGACCCATCGATATACAAACAGACTCTGATAATCAAAACAAGAAAGGGGAGGAAGGCGAGCAGGACCAGATTTAGAGGAAGGATGGAGCTGATGGCTCCAAACTCTCCAAAAACCCCGACACCGAGGAAAGCGACGATGCGCTTTCGATAACAGGACAACAGCTAGCAGACAAGACTGCCCCGACGACGCACAGAGGAGCCCCCCGCAGTGGAGACTCCGGAAAGGAACGAGGAATGCAATCAGTCCAAACAAAAACCACAGAATGCAGCTCAAAACCTCCCGCGCAGTGGCCAAAAATACCGGCTGCAAATGTTAAATTGAGCAGCTCTAGAGAGAAAGACAGGGCCAAGGAAAAGCAAGAAGACAAAATAGGAGCGTAAGGTCTACCGAAGTTGATTAAAACATCAATTAGATAAAAGAAACGAGTAAACCAGAACTAATAAGTGCGCACAAAAGAAACAATCACAGCGCAGTAACATAAACAAAACATGAATGAAGCTAAAGGACTGGTAACCATAGAACAAGGAATCACAGCATTCCCCTAAATCCACCAAAGTGCATATAAAACATTAACATAACAAGCATACCAGCCAGATAAAGTAGGAGAAGAAAAATATAGGTTCACATAATAGGAGTAGGAACATCATCCAGGCAAGACAAAAAGCAAGAGCTGAACATCATCCAGGCAAAAACCAAAGCACGGGGTCATAGCCAATAGACCGAGCAGTACCAACGCTAGAAACCGCACCAGTGAGCAGTAAAGGAAAGCACCGAAGAAACAGAACTAGAGATCACAGTCCCATGGATGAGCTGAGCATCAATCAAACTAAACCAAACGCCCCAAAAAGTCAGAACTGCCCAAAGAGAGGCAACAAAGTGACCAAAAAGCATTATACGGGAAGTCGAGACTCCCATTAATCCTGCAAATATGAACAGCCAGGCAAAAATTAAGGGCTTCATCTCAGAAACCAAAAGAGCAGCAATAATGAGTAATAGAGCACACAGGAATAACCAACAGTAAGAGCACTTGGTGCCTTAAAAGAGACAACCAAACTACCAGAACGATGTAAAGTGAAACTTAAATAGCATTGAGATTAATAAGACAGCGGTAAGCATTCTCGATTCTTTCGAATTTCAGATTTTCTCTAGCTTCCAACTTAAGAGTAGAAGACCAAAAATTGAAAAGGAATAAGAACGCGTTTGCTAATGAACGAGGGGAAGTGAAAATATGCCGAAAAATTCTGTGATTTCTTTCCCTCCAAATTAACCAAAAAATAATCTGGAGGGAGAGAATCCATGATCTGTGGAAAGCGCAGTTCGGAGGACGCTTCGTCCAGCAATCGACCAGACTGATCGGAATGTTCGAGGCTTCCCAGGCCAAAACGGGAATTTTCCAGAGAGAAAGGGAGTAATCGCATTCTACGAACAAGCGATCCACATTCTCATAACCAGAGTCGCACAGGGGACACAATTGTCCCCATGCAATGTTTCTTTTGTTGAGCAATTCAACAGTAAGGAGTTTATTGTTGAGCGCTAACCAAACATGGATCTTACTTTCAATGGTGCGCACGAGCTCCAAACCAAGTCGTAGAAAGGCGATCTGATTCCTCTAAAGTTGAGAAAGAGATAGAACGATCGGACTGAGAAATTTTTAGAGGGATTCCATCGCCAAAAGAAATCCTCTTTATCATACCAGTCCGCTTTGTTAATGACTTCAATCAAATCATCGAAGATGGGGGTTAAGTGAGGGGGAAGATTGGACGAGAGGGGAATCACCCAATCCCTATGACCATCAATGGCGCAAAGGTAATCAGACACTAATGCTAGAGGATTGGACGCGCACCGGAAAATGGCTGGAAAAGCAGTCGCTAAAGAGGAATCACCGATCCAAATATCGGTCTAGAATCTGGTCATGGAACCGTCGGCACAACCGTGATTCAAGCCGCAGCGGAAAGCCGCTGCTGCTTTCCAAATGCCTTTCCAGAAAGGAGAGGCAAGTCTATGAGGCTGATCGGGAAAACTCCACCAATCAAAGGACACAAAGTAATTTGCTTTGATGCTTTTGATCGAGGGGAGGTCCTCGATCTTGAGGAATCTCCAAAGCCATTTGCCTAGCAAGGCCAGGTTGTGGTGTCTAAGGTCTAAGACCCATAAACCACCAGCCAATTTCGGAGAGCAGACTAGTTTCCAGTTACATAGATGATCCTGGAGAGAAATAAGAAGAGCCGGACCAGAGGAAATTACTTCTGATCTGGTCAATTCTTTTGATGACCCAAGAAGGGATGAAATAGAATGACATCATATAAAGGGGAATAAAGGAAAGAACTGAGTTAAGCAGAATTAATCTACCACCTCGAGACAATAGTCTCCCCGACCATACCGACAGTCTGGATTCTACCTTATCGATAATCGGGGACCAATCCGATCTATGAAGTTTACCCCACCTCAGGGGGATACCTAAGTACGTAATCGGAAAAGAAGCGGCCGGGCAGTTAAAAAGTGCAGAGATCTCATCCTGCCTATTAGGAGATCCTCCCAGCCAGATGACAGAAGATTTCCGAAAATTAATAGTAAGACCCGAAGCTAGTTCGAAGCAATAGAGAAGTAGCTTCAGGTTTCTGAGGGTATGAGAATTAGGTTTGGCAAGGATGATGCTGTCGTCTGCGTACTGAAGGTTGAGAACTCCGTTGAAAGAACGAGACTCTCCCAGTCCATCGATAGCCTTAGCATCCCAAGCATTACGGAGAAGTTTACTGAACACATCAGCAACCAGAGCGAATAAAAGAGAAGAAAGCGGGTCACCTTGCCTGAGACTGCATTTGATTTTAAATTTGTGACCCTCTGAACCATTAATAAGAATGGAAGAGGTACCCGCGAAAAGGCTGGATTTAATCCAAGCAATCCATTTGGGACCAAAACCTCTGTTGATTAAAATGTCGAAGAGGAATTCCCAAGAGACATTATCGTAAGCTTTTTGAAAATCAAGCTTAAGGAGAAAACCTTCAGATTTAGTGTTGTGGCACGAGGAGATGATTTCCTGGGCCGAAGCAACGCTATCAAGAATAAAACGATCCTTAATGAACCCTGATTAGGCCGGATCGATGAGAGGCGGTATCACCTCTCCGAGTCTAGTAGAGAGAACCTTCATGATAATTTTGAAGGTTGAGTTGATCAGGCTGATCGGCCTAAATTTAGCCACAGTGTTCGCTCCTAACATCTTGGGGATAAGAACAATATGCGCATAGTTGATGCGGTCAAAAGAGAAAAAACCTAAATGAAGATCGGCGAACATCTGGAAAAGGTCATCTTTTAACCAATTCCAGAACTTTTGAAAGAAAAAGGCCGGAAAACCGTCCGGCCCTGGGGCCGCATCGCGTTTTAAGCCGAAAACAGCTACCTTGATTTCTTCCATGGAGAACGGTGCTTCGAGAGCAGTTAAATCGTTAGGAACGTCGCCGTACAGTTGCGACCAATCCAGGCTCAGCTCCCTTGGTTTGGCCGATCCAAGGAGACTTTTATAGAAATGGAGGAAGGATTGGTGAATCTCTTCGTTAGAAGAAAGTTCAATCCCCTCGTGAATGATCGAAGAAATATGATTACATCTTTGCCTGTGGGAGGCAAAATTATGAAAAAAGGCCGTATTGCAGTCGCCCTCTTTGAGCCAGCGAAATTTGGCTCTTTGGGCCCATTTCACGTGATCTTGGAGAAGAATATCCGAAAATTCTTGTTTGCAAGAACGTCGCTCATTGAACAATTCAATCGAGATCGGGCCTTGCTCCTACATTTTATCTATAGATTCGATGGAGGACAGGTAAATTTTTTTAAGGAAATTAGTGTTGAATTGTCTTTCGTTGCGCCAAATTTTACACCCGAATTTAATAGCATGGAGTTTGAGGAGGATGGACCCTAATCCAGAAGAGCCAGAAATCACCGATAGGCATTCAGAAACAAGGTTAACAAAAACTTGGTCTTGCAACCAAAATTTTTCAAATCTGAATTGATGATGACGAGGGAAATGGAAATCGGAGTGTAACGCAATAGGCACGTGATCTGAGGAGGGGTTAGGTAAAGCCTGAGCGAAGGAGTTGTGAAATTGGTTAATCCATACATTGGATACCAAGAAGTGATCGAGCTTCGCCATCGAAGGTTGATGGCGGAGGTTCGACCACGTAAAAGATCTACCCGACAATGGAATGTCGGTCAGTTGTAATGAACGAATGCATTCATTGAAATGGGGGTTGCCGAGCGACGATTGGTTAGATCTATCGGAGGCAAATCTCGTGACATTAAAGTCCCCGCAAAAGATGCATAGGTCGTTGGAGTAGGGCAGCAGAGATAGGAATTCGGTCCAAAACAATGGGCGACCTTCGGAGGAGGAAGGGCCGTAAACGGAAATAATCGTTAGATTGGTGTTGAGAGGAATCCAAAGCAGTTGAACGATTAGGAAGAACGTGAGACGTCTAATCGAGACTAAAGAAAAGAAAGCTTCTTTATAACCAAAAAGGATACCTCCCCTGGAACCAATCGCATCAAGAGAAATCCATTTAGAAATGATGGTTCCACAGATCGCTCTAAGGATCGCGAGGGGAGGAGCCTCAGGTTTAGATTCTTAGATGGAGATGAGCTCGCAGTGAGAAGAAGAAATCAGGTGAAAGATCGATCTTTGTTTGTCGGGACAATGCAGACCCCTAATGTTCCAGGATAATGTAATCATAAAAAACCTTTGTGCTCCTGGACTCTTAAACGCTCTTTTTTTCCAATGGCGAAGGCCACAGATGAAGGGGAAGAAACAGGCAAAAAACCTAATACCGAAGAACTGGAAATAAGGTCGCTATCTGAGCACTTCTCAAATTGAAGATGAAAGATTGAACCTAGGGGTGGAATCGTAGAAGCAGGGAAAAAGGAAGTCGGACTAGACATAGCGGAAGACCAAGATGACGAAGCTACATATTTAGCCCGTAGGCGAGCGCTCGAACGAATCAGACGGGGGTTAGAATAAGCAACCGAAGGCGAAAGCTCCTTGGAAAGATCAAAGGGCGATACGGCTCCTGACGAATGATAATCAGTAGCAGCCGACAAAGATGAGGAGCGACAGGTGCTCGTAAACGATTTTGTGAAATAATTAGAGCGAGAATAAAACGATTGTTCCGGAGCAGGAAACAATCCCGAAAAGAAATAAGCGCTAAACTTGGGAAAAAAGCGTTTAACGAAGCGTGCATAGCAATCTTTAGGTCGGACGATATTGAACCTCTAACATCCGAAAACAGAACGAAAGGAGAGGTATGGCATGGGTGACGAAGCACCCGGCCGAGAGAAAAGCTAAGAAAAACTAAATGGACAGCAATAGAATGCAAACCAAAATAATGCAACAAGGAGAAACCAACAGAAACACTGTAAAAACTAACCTTACTGCTGGCTAAATCCCGCTTACGATCTTCTTCTTCATCCTCCAACAGATTGTCATTGTCGGTCCAGCTAGGTGCTTTCGATGCTTTATCGTTTTATACTTTGATAAGGGGAAAAGAAGAATCAGCAGCCGTGATAGAAGAGAAGTGGGCCTGCTTTTGAAATAGCTGCCAATCAGATTCGAAATGCGGGTTAACCTCCCATTTGGGCCATAGAGAGGCAGAGTCTAATCGCTTTGAGGAAGATGGAGATACCACAGGAGGTAATTGAACATTGGGAGGAGGCTGCTTAATAGCTTGAACCTCAGAAACAGATGTTGACTCTATAGAAGGAACGTTCGGGCGTGTAGCGGGAGTGGCTGCAGCCTTATGCTGTTGCTGCGAAGGGAGATCTGGGTTGATCCAAACAAGGTTCGGAGGTTTGGCAGGCGAGCTCTTTGCTTTGCCAGAATGAACAAAGGATTTGTTAGGAGTTTGGAATTTTTTTTAACAAGGGCTTTAAGAGGAGCCTTCCACTGATTTTTCGACGAGGAAACAGACCCGGGGTGGAAAGACGATGGGGAGGGAGCAGCAGCATCCGTAAATGAAGGAAGAGAAGAAATAGGCTTAACAGAATCCCCTGAAGAAGGAGTGTGGTATTGAACCGACACAGAGTAGGATATGAGTCCATCCTTCAACACAAAAGCTTCAATACGCTCTTGGCTAACGGGAATGTCGAAAACAGCTTCCACTTGCATACGACCCGAAGCTAGTTTAGAGGCAGAAGAAATGCTAGAAATGTTGCCTACACATTTGGTCATATCCCCCACGCGTTGCATAGAGTCGCAAAACGGTGGAAGACCCAATAAAGTAACGATAGTAGGAATGTGATTGGGGCCAGACTTAGTGGGCATCTCTTGAACCCATTTCCGGATCGAAAGGGAGATCGCACCGATCGATAACGAAGCATTATCAATAAGGTCTTGAAGCAGTTTAGGGGACGGACAACGAATAACAACGTCTCCGTTAGAGCAAGCACAAAGAAACCAGTCCCAATCCTTAACGTTACAAGAAACGCTGAGAAACGAATTAAGAGTGAAGATAGGAATAGAACCTCCATTGAACGAAATGGCACCATAAGTGTCAAAATATTTCAATCGCTCCAAAAGGTCGGAAGGGGGAATGAAGACTTGAAGGACCTCAGGTTTGGCGGCGAGAGTAGATGGAGGCGCTAGAGCAACATTAGAGGGAACGGTAGGATCGTCTAAGCGATTGATCAGAGGAGTGGGAAGAAGCGGGGATCTTGAAGAATTTTTCTTGATTTTGGGCACGTGAGAGGGACCCGCCGAGAGTTTGCATTGCAAAGCCGGGAAGTCTAAAGCGGTAAGAACTGGGTCCGAGATAGGGACACCGATCGACGTCCCCAAAATCCTTTGAAGAGCGAAGCACTTGGGTCGAGAGTGACCATCTTTAAGACAAAAGAGACATTTCATTGAAGCTAGGCAGTCTTTTTTAATGTGGCCGGGCTGTAAGCACCGGAAACACAAGAAGGGAGAGCGGCGAAAAATGGGATTTTGGGACTAGAGAAGCTGAAGAAGAAGAGGACTTAGAAGGGTTATGGCGGGAAGAGAGAGGGAGGGAGCTTCTAGGAAGCTTCGTAAGCTCAGAATAATACGGCCGAAGAGGGTTCAGCCCATCAAGAAAAAACAGTTGTTTGGTAACCTTTTTTTTGTATTTTTTTTAACAACTTGAACCCGCGAAAGGTCCATGGGCCGCCAATATTGGATGAAAAAGGCCCACTACGACAGAAATGAAAATGCAAAAAGAGATAGCGAAGGGAGCTATGGAAACTACGCCGTCTGCCAAGACGCGAACAGTAAAGAACCAGTAAAGAAAAGGAGGCTGTGAAGCCAGCACTCAGAAGAGGGGAAGAGGAATGAGGCAAATCTTGGAGCAAGATTAGATGAACAAAGAGGAAGGGGGAAGTATGTCGTTAATACTAGAACGCAAACAGGATAGATAATCCTGAGGGCCTCAAGAAGATAAGGCTAAACCACAACACCAAAAAACCACAGTCTAGAAGACTCAGAGAACCCAAATCGCGCTGATCCAGAATAGGGATCAAGCGGAGAAGAGAGGTACCGGAGTCAAACGACTTCAGTAGAAGACAATCGCCACAATCACAATAAACAAAAGAAACAACAGTGAAAGTACAAACTGGAGAGGGGAGATCCTTACAGCGATTGGCTTCTGGCTTGAGCTTACCTATGGCGACTCGACAGGCGAGAGGAAAAAACCAGAGAACAACGACCAGAAGCTCTGGACGGGAAGAAGAGGGAGGATAGCGATCGCTGCTCCGAGGGGCACCACTAGCAAGCGGGGAGAGAAAGGACGCCGCAGACCAACAAGAGAAAACCACCCAGTGAACCCCGAGCCGAACCGTTGAAGGGCAAAGATGGGAGAGAGACAGGAACAGTCGAAAGAGGCCAAAACACGAAAAGGGCCTGAAGAGGAGGGAGAGAGGAGCAAGATTAATGAAGGGGGATTGGGGAAAAAGTGAAAGTAGGAGCCGGATCTGAGGAGAATGGAAGATGAGAGAAGGGAGGTTTGCGGTTTTAGTAACAAATGCTAATAGAATTCAAACCATCCTGTCCGATTATGGCATATCTTGTTTAACTTTCAAGAAAAGAGCAAATATTTGCTTCTCCACTGTCATAAGGAAAAAGGAAATTTTTCGAAACTATTAACTTATACATTATAAAAATAATCTTTTAAAAGATGTTACCTCACAAGTTGTTATTAAAAGAATTAATTCATGGGCTTAAATTGATGGGCCAAAATATTAGTTTTTACAAAATAAATAAATTAGATTTTTGGGCTTGTGTTTATTTGAAAATAATTTAAAGAACATATATACATACATATGCATATACTCATCATCCATAAAGAAAATTATAAGATTTCATATTACGAAAACTGCACGTGCACACTACGTGCAAAATAAATAAGCAATTTTCATAAATGAAAATCGGGGCATTACAATCGGAGTTTGGGTCTTATTTAAATTTCTCGTTTTCTTAAATTCATTTTATTTCAAATTTATTTTGTACATCCTGTTAAAATCCATTTCTTTTCATTAATTGTATACATTGTTATTTTCAAACAATTTTTATATTGCAATACAACCATATTAATGTTGTTATTCTTATTATTGTTATCGATACTATTATTACCACTGTTAATTTTTTTTAATATTATTATTATTATGATTATTGGTATTATTGATATTATTGTGACTATTATTATTAATATATGTAACCCCTGTTTTCCCAGAAATGTATTTTTATGTATTTTAAAAATTTTCGCAAATTATTTTTCCGGTTTTCAAATTCTTTTGTCAAAATGTATTTTTTTGGATCTTCTATTTTAAAATCTGTTTTCGATCAAATGAATTTATTTGTATCTATTCTTTGTGATTTTATATTGTAAAAAAAATCTCATTATTATTATTGTTATTAGTTTTGACTAGTTATTAATGACGTATTTCTATGTACAAATTGTATTTGTAGTATTTTAAATAAATTATATTTTGTAATGCAAATTACATTTTATTATAAACAATATTTTTATTTGTATCTTATTGAATTTATAAACCCTATTTTATCCTATTGGATTTCTATGAGCACCATAACTCCGATTACCCATTACATTAAAACCCAATAGCCCATTTTACTAAAATCCATTACCCCTTTATCTTATCCCTTATTAACCATGCCCAATAAAGAGACCAAAACCCATTATTAAAACCTTACTTAAATCCCCATTAACCCATTTCATTAATTCCCCAGACCCGTTTTCCCATCAGCCCAACCCGGTTACATCCCTAAACCCAAAACCCACCCTATTATATTCCCTACCTATATATTAAACCCTTCCCCTACCCCCAGCCGCCGCTTCATCTACCCTGTTCTGCATCCCCTTGCTCACGCCTGCACCCTAGCCGTTGTCTTCACCTCTCCAACTTCGCGACCCCCTCCCTAGCCCTCCTGCGTCGTAACCGCCTCCGCCTCCCTGAGTCGACCACAGCGCCACACCGCAGACCCCGAACTCTCCCTGTCTTCCACGTCCCATTGTGCCAGTCAGCCACGCCACCTCAGTGCCCTGCCCCCATCTCTGCCCCTACCTCCCTGCGCTACTCTTCCAGTCGCGCCAGGCCGTCGTCCCTCTCCCTGGTCGACGACGCACACCCTGTGCTCGTCCCGAGTGGCAGCAGCCTGTGCAGCGGCTTCCCCCTGTGCCAGCCATTGCGCGCACCTTCTCCACCTCGCCTCGACGCCGACAGTCGTTCCCTGCCCTTCTCTTCGCAACGCTGTGTGAGATCCCGTATTTCTAGAGAGTATATATAGTATATAATACTAAGAAGAAAGAAAAGAAAAAAGGAGGTGGGATGAAAGTGACTTGGAAGAAAGAAGGAAAGAAAGGAAAGTGGAGAAAGGTATTAATTAGTGGTGACCTATAGGATGATCCTATGGGAATTGATGAAAGTGATGGACCTATGAGATTTCCTATGGGACATAGGAAATGATTAAATGAATGAAGGAATGAAAGATGAAGAAGTGTGTGTGTATGTTGACCGGTTGACCTAGGGGGAAATAATCCCATATCGGATGGGAATAGGAGGAAAGTGTGAGATATATTAGGAAAGCCTATGATAAAGGTTACCCAACGTCCGGACACCCTTTTGAGGCAGCTTGTGGTGGGCGTGGCTAGAATTTAGTTAATTGTGTGCGTACGAGCTGAGTGCGGGACGTTACAGATGGTATCAGAGCCAACTTTCGACATCGAATGTAGAACTTGTATATAGGAGGTGTTTAAGACCCTGTGTGGGCAGCGATATGTGTATCAGATGCATAAGACCCTGTGTGGGCAGCAATTAGGAGACAAGTCTACATTCGACTAGAAAGAAGATCCTGTACTAGATTGCACGTCCCGTATTCAGCGAGGACGCTGAATTCTTAAGAGGGGGTGAATGTGAGACCCGTATTTCTAGAGAGTATATATAGTATATAATACTAAGAAGAAAGAAAAGAAAAAAGGAGGTGGGATGAAAGTGACGTGGAAGAAAGAAGGAAAGAAAGGAAAGTGGAGAAAGGTATTAATTAGTGGTGACCTATAGGATGATCCTATGGGAATTGATGAAAGTGATGGACCTATGAGATTTCCTATGGGACATAGGAAATGATTAAATGAATGAAGGAATGAAAGATGAAGAAGTGTGTGTGTGTGTGTGTATGTTGACCGGTTGACCTAGGGGGAAATAATCCCATATCGGATGGGAATAGGAGGAAAGTGTGAGATATATTAGGAAAGCCTATGATAAAGGTTACCCAACGTCCGGACACCTTTTTGAGGCAGCCTGTGGTGGGCGTGGCTAGAATTTAGTTAATTATGTGCGTACGAGCTGAGTGTGGGGCGTTACACGCTGCAGCATCAGCAGCCCCTCCGCGCCCGCCGTACCACCATCGTCTCCCCGTTCGCCCCTCGCTCTCTCTTGAAGTGCGTGTGTTGGTTCGGGGGCATTGTGTTCGTTGGGTTGTGGAGTTAGCGTGCTCGTTATTGGTTCATGGGTTGTATTCGTGTTTGGTTTCGTTGTGTTCTTATTCTTGGTCCGTGGGTTGTGTTCTTACCATTGGAGTGCGTGCTCTCGCCGTTCTTGATGTTGTTTGGGTGTTGGTTCGTGGTGTGCGCTTGTGTTCCCCATGCATGTGTTTTTGGTTGTTCGTTTGTTTGTTATTCTTGATCGTTGGTTCTCGTTCTTGGTTCGTGTTTGTTCGATCTTAGTTGTGCCTCGGGAACCCGTTCCCGTTATTTTTGTTTTTTGGATCGTCGTTTTCGTCATCTCACAGGCAAGTAACTTGTACTCCAATTCATTTGTTTGATACAAGTCCAAAAGTTCACATATAGTGTAGTTGGGTCTAAAGACGACTCTTGTTTGTGATATGCTTGATGGGTTTTGTCGTTATTGTGAAAAATTAACCATAGATGACTCACGACACAATCTTGACATGAATTAACTTAGGATTTGCCCGATCTTGATTTTGATCATGTAAGTGAGATTTTGTGAGAACTCGTATTTTGATTGAGACCCATGAGATATATTTGGTGTGGACATGCTAGATAGCCTAATTCATGATTTTTAGACACTTGGTAGACTCAATTTCATGTTTAGATGTGTTTAGATCAATTTTCTTGAATCTATGTTGGTTTTGTTTTAAGGGGAAAAATCTGTATTTTTGGTACTGTTCTGTCTTGTTTGCTGTTTTCGACTGTGTTACAGTTAGTATCTTGATTCCAGTATGAAACATGAGTTTTAGATAATTTCTTCTATTTTCAAACCCCTCTGACCTTGCTTGATTTTGATTTCGTATGACTGAGTTACGACTGTTTTAGTACAGAGGTATCGATCTTTTCCAGATTCTGTTTTTTGGTAATTTTGATAACAAACTATTTTCAAGAACCATGCTATACATATTATTTTGTTCCAAAACATTGGTCAGTGTTTCTTTATTAAGTTAGGGAATACCCAAAATTTTGGTGAATTTTATTGATAAGTTTTATGTGATGTTTCATGCTCGTTTATGAAATCTATACTTGCTGTATTTTGCTCGCTGTTCTGTAAAGAACCTTATTTTTTCTATGATCTCTTTTACTGTATGAAAAATATTTGTGAAATATTAAAGTTAGTATATTTTATCTATTTTCATATCCCTTTAGAGGAATTGGATTTAGTTTCGCTGGTGGCGAGATATCATAGTTTTCGTACAGCAGTGTTGGGAATTCCAGATTTGCCAAACTATGTTTTCTTGATATTTTCTTATTTTTGACGACTGATCTACTTTTCCTGGAAAATTCCAAAACTTTATATTTAGATACTAGACATATAGGGGAATACCCCAGATTTTTCGTGGGTTTATTTGATGAGTTTTGATGCTGTTTTTCTGACTGAGAATTGGTTTTCCTGATTTCTGACTGAACATGTTTTCTGTTTTCGAATCTGTTTTGAGTTATGATGTTGTGAAGTACTATGTGACTTATTTATATTCTCTGGATTTTTGTGGAAGTCTATTTTCCAGATCCTTCGACGGATCTAGATTTGCATTTCTTTAGCGACAAGAATCATTGTTTTAGTACTGTACTGTCATGCTGTCCTGAATATGAACATACACTGTTTTACTCGTTTATGTGACTGTATAATATCTATGATTGTTTATTTGTTTCCCTGAAACTAATACTGATTACACCATGTTAGTTTGATACTATTTCGTACACATTCATGCCTGTTTGATGACCATAATAAAAATAACCAAGCCGGGGTTTCTTAAGGGAAGATCTAGTAGTGGAAAATATGGATACGTGTACTTGAAAGGGAACTAGTGTTCCGTACTGTTACTGTTACTGTTACTTTTCTGCTACTATTACTGTTACTGATACCTGAGTACACTGCCCTATTATGGTCCACTATGAAATCTAAAAGCAAAACTGTTTGTTGTAGCGACCATATAGTAAAAACCGGAATGCATGAAGTGCTGCCGAGCTAGTAATACACACAAGACTGTAAGAACATAAAACTGATACTGTTAGACTAATACTGTTGGACTGATACTGTTGGACTGTTACTGATATACTGTTATCCTGAATCACTGATATACTGAGCTTACTGATACTAGACACTGTTAGTTGCCACATGACACTGCATTTGACATAAAACATCTGTACTGTTAGTATATCATGCCAGTTGTTTATTTTGGACATCATGATTATATCATTCTAGGTTTGTTACTTAGATTCACCTATTCCATGTACTTGTATCTTACATTATTTGTGATCCGTAACTTGTAATTGACGGGTACTTGTTTCTCTTTTTTCTTCTCCTGCAAATTTACTAATTGCAGTTCAGGATGGACGACTGCCAGATAGTATTGGCGAGATGATGTATTAGTGCTAGAGATTCTGCTTTATTATTATTATTACTGTTGCTTGAACATTGAATAAAAGTGTATTTGATTTCTTGGATAATTATTTGTATTTGAGCGATGTGACCCAGGATATTTGATTTGTCCAGACTCTGATTTATTTGTGAATATTGTATTTTGTTTCAAGTAAATTTCTGTTGGTATCTTGTTTCAATTATGCATGTTGGTTGATAGTATTACTTCCGACTCTGATTATTTGTGTGATATATAGTAAAGATTCCTGAACAGCTTATGGATAATGAAAACCATTTGCTGGGCTTTTGTTACGCATCCGTATTCCGTATTCTTTTTGGGAAGCGGGGCGTGACAATATAATTACCCTGGATATTTTTTTTAATTTAAAAATCTATTTCTATTTGTTAATTGTACTGTAGTTATTTCAAATAATTTTCATATTGTAGTACAAATACATTTTGTTATATAATCCTACTTTTTATTGATTATTTTATCTCCCTATTGAATTTTAAACCCTATAGCTTTCTTGTTGGATCATCTACCGCAACCTAATAACCCATTAACCATCCTAGCACCCTAATAAATAACCCCAGAAAACCCTAACCTAGCCACTGTGTAAACCCTAGCCGCCACTGTTCATTCCCTCTATCCCTACTGTTCATCTCCCACCTCGTGCCACCGCCTTCGTCCACCTCGTCGCCACTCTTCGACCCTCGCCCCCATCTCCAGCACTGTCTTATCACCTCCCCATCACCCTCGTCTTCGTCACCGCACCTCCTCACCATCGCAGCCATCGTCTTCTTCATCCTCGCCATTGTCGAACCCATCAATTCGCCATTGCCGAACCCATTGCACATCGACCCTGGTGCTCCTCATCACCGTCATCCCCTACCACTACTCATCCCCTCCCAATCCACCTCACTACCGCAGATACCTTCGTCTTCCTCAACTCGCCTCGCCATTGGAACCCATCACCTCGTCGTCTCCGCTCCCGAATCCACCTATGACAACCATCGAACCCATCACCCTTTGCCTGGTGCTTCATCGTCGTCGCCCCCCCTACCTCAACGTCCAGAATGCCTTGCCATTCGTCTCCCCTGTTTTTAGAGTGAAACAGAGTTCACTAGCTCCGCCCCCATCGCTACCTCGCTCGAACGTCGCAGCCGTCGATCTTCATCGATCTTGATCACCATCAAGATCCGCGCCGATCCGATCCATTCAATCTCTATCGTCGATCAACGCCCCCATCCAATCAAGGCAAGTATCTTCTTGTACAATTTGTTGTTCTAGTACAAGTATTTTAATTGAAAATACTGTAAGTATATCGTAGTTGTGAATCCCCTTTGGTTTATCGTTTGTTGACCTTATTTTATTCCTTATCAATTTCATGATCATAAGAGACAATCTTTTGTTGATACATATTCGTTTCAAAACTAGTTGGATCCATTTTATTTCCTAATTATTTGAACACATGAAACTATGAACCACCTTGACTCGTAGATGTATGTTGTATGATGTATGTGTTGGTCTTACCTTCTTTGAGTTGACAAACAATTGTGACTTGCTGATTTGATATCCATTACACCCTATTTGTATCACACACTAATCTAGACTCATACTAGTCATTTATCATACCATTTTATATAAAAGAAATTCACATATGCTGCTATTCCTGTCTTTGCTTGCTGTTTCAACCCCGATAACATCAGAATCTGGACTTGAGTCCTAAACATAAAATTTAGCCCCAGATGTCTAGTTTACTACCCTTTTGATGGCATTGATTCTGAGTTATGGTTTGTGATTTATCGCAGTTTTACTGCTGCTGTGTCGTAGAATTCCAGACTCGTAAATTTGCTAGGACACTTTGTTTTACAATTAATTTAACCATGCTACTTGTAATGACTTGAAATTTTGCATGCTAATACTAGACACACTAGAAAACATTCCCTAATTTTTCTGAAATTAATTAACGAAGTTTCAGGCTTGTTTCACACTTATAAACACGATTTTACAAGTCATGGCTGAACACAAATCCTGTATAGTTTGCTGTTTTGACACCTGATGCTATCACTTTTATGTATCTTTTTTTTATGCATTGGATTCGGTAGAGAGTCTAGTTTCTAGATTTTCTGACAGATTCAGATTTGCATTCCTGTGGTGGCGAGAATCTCAGTTTTGGTGCAGCAACATCATGCTGTCCAGATTTGAAATTCTCGTCATTCTTGATAATTTAATTTTTTTTGACTCTTGGAGATGTATCCTACCTAGCTTAAACTTGTTCCCTATCCTTGATCATGTATACTTGCCCTATTTCGCACACTTTCATGCTTGGTTGATGATAATAATAAATAACAAGCTGGGGTTAAGGGAAAGACCATAGTAGTGGACAATATAGGTAAGTGTACTCGAAAGGGGGCCTGTGTTTCCCAGTACTTGGTTCATGAAATTGTTGTATTTTGAGTGTATTCATGAACCCATTACTTGGCTCATGAACTTATTGTATCCTTAATGCATTCATGAACCCACTGTGTGGTTCTTGAATTTGTTAGTGCATTCACGAACTTGTACTTGGTTCGTAAACTTGTTACATTATTTTTGTATTCATGAACCTTGCTTGCTTGATACTTGATACCTAAGTACACTACCCTATAAAATTCACCACCAGGGCCTAAACATAACTTGTTTGTAAGTAGCAACCATGTGGTAAATAGTTGGGACGCATGAAGTGCTACCTAGATAGAATTAAACATTAGACTTAAGAATAACTTGTTACTTGTTCACACTTGACACCTTCCTTGCTTGATACTTGTTACTTGATACTTGTTACTCGATACTTGTTACTTGATGCTTGATACAATTACATGCTAACTTGCCACTTGTTCCACTACTAGTATTTGTTACCCAATCCTGTTACTTGAATTATCTTACTTGCTAGCTAGTCTCTTGAACTTCACTACTTGTTGCACCATTGTCAAATCATGTTGCATATTCTTGATTCCATATCTTGTTTCATACTTTTTTGCACTTATTTTCATACCTTTGCTTATACTACTTGCGGCCCTAACTTGCACTAAGGGCGTTTGTCTTTATTTTCTCTATTTTCCTTATATATATATATATAGACTTTGGAGACGAGTTGCCTGTGGGAGTTGGTAAGAAAACCTTCTAGGCTTTGCTTGGGAAAGCTTGCTTCAGTTATCTTGTAATTGTGTTTATTTAATTCTATTGCTACTTGAAACTTGTAACGGGCTTGTAGTCCCGAAATTTCTATCTTTTGATCCAGATCTGAAAATTATTTGGGAAATTTATATTTAGTTTCAATTATTTTCTGTTGATTAATAAATTATTCATGCATGCGTGGTTAAGTATATTTTGCTATATTTCTTGTTATGATGCTGAGTCGATCCTACAACTTATCAATGATGAAAATCATTCGCTGGGCTTTGTCACGTACTCGTATTTTGTATTCCTTTTGGGAAGCGAGGCGTGACAATTCAATAGGAGGTGAATCTAAAATAATAGGATTCAAATAAAAATATCCACAATTTAATAAAAGAAAATAGGATCAACAAGAATAACTCAATCAAGAACAATAAAGAATTTCACGAACAAGTTTAATTAAAATAATCAAGAAAGAAAAATAGAGTATTTTATTCAATTGCAATTAAAATATTACAAAAAAAAGGGACAAATGAAAAGAAAAAAAAAACGGTAGTTACAATCCTACCCACCTTACAATAAAATTTCGTCCTCGAAATTTAAGCAAGTGTTGGTAGGGTAACCCCGGAGAAAGAAAAGAATAAGAACTACTAAAAAAGATGGGGAAACTTCTTCCGAATCTCATCTTCAAGTTCCCAAGTCGCCTCACCAAGCGAGTGAGGATTCCAAGCAACATGAACCAACTTGATAACCTATTCTTCAAAATCTTCTCCCGCCGGTCCACAATCGAAACTAGATGAATCTCACATGACAAATCTGGTCGAACCGACAACTCTTAATAGTCAATAACATGACTATCATCCCTGACATACTTCGTGAGCTGAGAAACATGGAAGACGTCATGCACTCCCGAAAGAGCTGGCGGCAATGCGAGTCTATAAGCCACCTTTCCTACTCGCTCCACCACATCAAACGGACCGATGAATCTAGGGCTCAACTTGGCCCTACAACCAAACCGAATCACACCTTTCCATGAAGACACCTTGAGGAACACATGATCCCCCACTTCGAACTCCAACGTTCTCCTGTGCATGTCTTCTCATTTCCTCTGCCTGTCCTGTGCGGTTTGCAAATGCTTACTGATCTGGGCCACTACATCAACAGTCTTTGTGATCAATTCTGGCCCCAAAAGATTTCTCTCACCAATGTCATCCCAGCACATTGGTGATCTACACTTCTGACCATTCAAGACTTCATACGGAGCTACCTTAAGACTAGCTTGGTAGCTATTATTGTTTGAAAACTTCACCAAGTGTCGATGATCTTCCCAAGATCCTCCAATGTCTGAATTGTCCTCTCAGATTGTCCATCTATCTGCGGATGGAATGTAGTACTGAACTTAAGCTTACTCCCAAGACTGCTATAAAGACTCACCCAAAATTGAGATCTGAATCTAGTATCTCTGTCTGATATAATACTGACAGGAACACCATGCAATCTCATAATCTCCAGCATATACCTCTCTGAGAGGCTTTCTGTTGTAATCCATGTTTTCCCAAAAATGTATTTTCGTGTATTTTTCTGTATTTAAAATTTTCACAACATATTTTTTTTTTCGGTTTTCAATTTCTTTTGTGAAATTGTAATTTATTTGATCTCCTATTTAAAATTCTGCTTTCGATCAATAATTTTATTGTGATTATTTTCTATGAATTTTTTATTTTAATACAAATCTTATTTTTGTTATTGTTACTCTGATTTCAGTATTAGTAGTATTATTATTATTTTTATCACTTTCTATTATTATTGTTATTATTTTTGTTTTTGGCTAGTTATTAAAAATTCATTTTTTTTTACTAATTGTATAAATTATATTTTGTTATGCAAATTACATTTTATTAGGGACAATATTTTTAATTGTTATTTTATTGATTTTATATACCCATTATTTTTTTGGATTTAAAAATCCTATATCCTATTTTACCCATATTCAATAAACCAACTCATTACCTATCTATCTAATATTATCTAATATTATAATGGGAGAAGGGCTTAGTGTCATTTGTAAATATTTGTCATTTTGTCAACACGTGCAGCGCACATGTTGGTAGATTTTTTTTTGTCCTTTTCATTTCCCCTTCCCATTTTCCCCACGTGCAACACACGTGTATAATACTAGATTTTTTTTGTCCTTTTTATTCCCTCTCCATTTTCTCCACGCACGTGTATAATACTATAATACTAGTCACCTATAACCACTAAACTAATTCCTATACTATCCAATCCGTTCGCCCCATCAGATCTAAACCCAAATCCTATTTCCTAACTACCCATTTTAAAACCAACCTATTAATTACCTACCTTTAAATCCTTCCTAATCTACACCCACCCTTATATACCTTCCTAATTTATTCCCTAACCAAATACACCTATCTTACCTTATTACTACACAAAGGCCTTCCAATAAAATCCTCCCACACCGTGAGCTTCATTATTTCCCCTACCCACACCCGGTTTTGCACAACACCACCCTCCCTTTATTTCAAACCCTAATTCAATATATCATATCCTATATATATTAGTACAATCCGATTTCAACATGCTTTTATTTTTTTCCAAACCATTGCTCTTAATCCGTGCTTCATCTCTCTCGCTTCCTCTCCATCCATCGTCTCGCGCTTTCTTGCTCTTGGAATTTTATTGAGCGTGCTCAAGTGCGCGTGTGGATCGTTCGTGAGTTCGTGGATTGCCGTTCGTGGGAATTTCTCCTACTTTTGATTTGCATTGTTCTTCATCTCCAATTTAAGACAAGTAACTTGTACTTCAATTCATTTGTTTGATACAAGTCAAAAAGTTCACCTATAGTGTAGTTGGGTCTAGAGACAACCAAAGATTGTGTTTTCCTTGATGGATTTTGTCTCTGTTGTGATAATTTGGCCATAGATTACTCATGACACAATTCTTGATATGTGATAATCTAGGAATTGTCCAATTCTTGATTCTTAGTTATGAATGTGAATAATGGTGTGAATTTGTATTTGGATTGAGACTCATGTGAAATAATAGGTGTGGACATGTTAATCACCATAAATCATGATGTCTAGATATTCGGTAGGTTGTATTTCAAGTTTGGATGTGTTTGGATCAATATTGTGAAAGTTATGATGTTCTTGATTAGAGGTGTGAAATCTGTATTTGCTGTTTGTTCTGTTTTGATTACTGTTTTCGTTCATGCTACAGTCCGAATCTTAATTCCAAAATAAAAGATAAATTTTAGATAATTTTGTCTATTTTCAAACCCCACTGGTTTCAGTTGATTTGGATTTCGTATGACTGAGTTATGAATGTTTTGGTACGGACGTGTCGATCAATTTCAGATTCTGTTTTGGGTTAAATTTATTAACAAATTATTTTCAAGAACTATTCTATACATAATATCTTGATCTAATATTTTGTTTAGTGTTTCTATATGATGTTAGCGACTACCCAGATTTTTGATGAATCTTAAAGATAAGTTTTATGTGGTGTTTCATGCTCTTTTCTAAAATCTTCTCATGTTGTAATTTGCGTGCTGTTCAGTAAAGAACTCTGTTTTCACTACAATTTCTTATACTGTATCAAAATTATTTGTGAAATATGAAAGTTAGTAAAATCTATCTATTTTCACGTCCCTTTGGCGGAATTGGATTTCGATTCACTGATTGCGAGATATCATAGTTTTCGTACAGCAGTGTTGAGAATTCCAGATTCGTCAAACTATGTTTCCGTGTTGCTTCTTATTTTTGATGGCTGATCTATACTTACTGGAATATTATGAAACTTGTTGTTTTGAGTCTATACCTATAGAGCAATACCCTAGATTTTTCGTGGAATTATTTAATGCGTTTTCATGCTTTTGAAGTTGTTCCCCTGTTTTCTGGCTGAATATAAATTCTGTATTCAAATCAGTTTTGAGCTGTGTTGTTGTGAAATAGTATGTGACTTAATTATATGCGTTGGATTCGTGTGGATGTCTAGTTTCCAGATCCTTTGACGGATCTAGGTTTGCATTTCTTTAGAGACCAGAATCACTGTTTTAGTACTGATTGGCCATGCTGTTCTGATTATGAACATAGACTATTCTGCTCGTATATGTGAATGTATATCATCCATACTTGATTATTTGTTTCCCTGAACCTAAACCTGATTATACCATATTAGTTTGACCTTATTTCATACACATTCCTACTTGTTTGTTGACCATAATAAAAGTAACTAAGCCGGGGTTTAAGGGAAAGATCTAATAGTTGATAATTCAGAAACGTGTATTCGGAAGGGGGCCCGTGTTTCCCATTTTTGCTGCATGGACCTATTGGTTCATGTACCTGTTACCTGTTGCTGTACGTACCTATTGGTCGTGTACCTGTTGCTGCATGGACCTTTGGTTCATGTACATGTTACTGTTGCTGCATGGACTTGTTGGTTCATGTACCTGTTACCTATTGCTGCACGGACCTGTTGGTCGTGTACTTGTTGCTTCATGAACCTGTTGCTGCATGAATTGGATGATTCGTGTACCTATTGCTTCATGAACCTGTTTCCTATTTCCTGTACCCGAGTATACTGTCCTCTATGGTCCACTATAAAATCTAAAATGAAATTTCTTTGTTGTAGCAACCATGTGGTGTGGGCGGCATGAAGTGCTACCTCAATAGTAAATTAACAAGATTAGACTTGACTTAGCATGACACCTGTTACATGATACCTGATACCTGTTTACCTGATACATGATTACCTGTTACCTGTATACCTGTTCCTGATTATCCTGTTACCTGATTACCTGATACCTGTTTACCTGATACATGATTACCTGATACCTGTATACCTGTTACCTGATTACTTGTTACCTGATTACCTGATACTTGATATATATTTACCTGATTACCTGATTACCTGATAATTGATACATGTTCGCCTGTTTACCTGTTTACTTGACACTTGACACATGATACCTGTACCTGTTAGTATACCATGTTGTTAGTTAGTTTTCCCATGTGCTTGTATCCTACATTATTTGTGACTCGCGACTTGCAATTGACGGGTACTTATGTTTTCTCTTTTTCTCTTTCCTGCATTCGTTGAATTGCATATTTTGGAGGACATGTTCCAGACGGGATTGGTGACATGATGTACTAGATGCTGGAATTTTGCTATTATTATTTCTTGTAGTTGCTTGAACAATATTGTATTTTGAGACTTGTATTTATTCTTGTATTTGGGCAATGTGACTCAGGATTATTTTGTGTTATTCAGATCATGACTATTTGAGATTAATATATTTTATTTCAAGTATTCTTATTGGTATTTGGTTCATATGTATATGTGGTTGACTTTTCTGGCTTCCGACTCTGATATTATATTGTGATATGTTGTAAAGAATTCCTGAACAGCTTATGGATGATGAAAATCATTTGCTGGGCTTTTATTACGTGCTCGTATTCCGTATTTTTGGGAAGCGGGGCGTGACATCTGTGGACTGACCAACTCTGAAGGGAATAAAATGAGTACTTTTCTTCAAGCAATCCACAATCACCCAGATGGCGTTGTGACCCTTGGAACTTCTAGAATCCATAGTAATATTCTCCCACTTCCACTCCGGAATAGGAAGCGGTTGAAGAAGTCCAGCAGTCCTCTGATGTTCTTCTTTAACTTGCTGACAGATCAGACAACGAGAAATAAATCTTGCAACAACCCTCTTCATACCATGCCACCAGAAATGCAACTTCAAATCCCGATACATCTTTGTACCACCGAGATGAATAGAATATGGCGAATGGTGAGCTTCTTCAAGTAACTTCTGCCTAACTTCTCCCTTTGAAACACATAGACGAGTCCCAAAACGGAGAGTCCATCCTCATGAATCACCATATCAGTTCTAGAACCAGCTTCAACTTCAGCTCGAAACTTCTACAACTGCACATCAGCAGACTGTGCCTCCTTAATCTGATCCACCAAAGATGACTGTAACTGAAGCACCATACAACTCTGTTCAGAACCAGGAAAAACCACATCCAAGCCCAACCTCCTCATAGCTTCCACAAGCTCCTTCTGCTTAGCAAGAACCATAGCAACAGGTCTTCTGTTCAAAGCGTCAGGTACCGAATTAATCTTGCTAGGGTGATACTGCAAACTGATATCATAATCTGCTATCAATTCCAACCATTGCCTTTGCCTCATATTCAGCTCTTTCTGAGTGAACACATTGTAATACCTCGATTTTCATTTATGAAAATTATTATTTTATTGTTTGCACGTATTGTGCACGTGCAATTTTTTGTAGTATAAAATCTTATAATCATTTTCATTATGGATAATATATATATATATATATATATATATATATATATATATATATATATATATATATATATATATATATATATATATATATATAAGTATATGTGTTCTCTAACTGTTTTTATAAAGGCCCATTTTCTTCAAATAAGCATAAGTCCTTTTTTAGCCCAAATCTAATTTATTTTTGTAAACCATTATTTGGCCCATTAAATAAAGCCCATGAGCTATTCCCTTTTATTACAACTTGTAATATAGACTACTTTTATAAGATTATTTTTATCAAAAATAAAATGTACAACTTTTTATATGGAGAACTAATGAATGCACGTGCATTGCACATACACATGCATGAAGCACACTTTGGGGCCGGTTTTGAATGGGAGGGAGAAGGAAAAAGAGAAGTGGAGTTGTGGGTGGTAATTGTTTGGATCATGGTTGGTTACTACAACTTTTCCCTTAAATCCTAGCCTTTTATCTTTAACTCCTAGATTAATCCTAGCCCTTCATTTACTCCAAATTTTAGTATAAATACCCCCCCTAGCCTAGTTATTCTTGCACTCTTCATTTCTCCAAAAACCTATAGTAGAGAATACAATTGTTAGTAGTAATTTATTAGTAGTGAGAATAAAAGATTGAGAGATTGAGAGTGTTGGTGTGTGCTTGCATCAAGGAAGGCCGGCATCACCTAGGAGGGCGCGGGATTGCACCTTTGAAGGCTCGGTTTTGCACATCAAGGAGGAGGAGGAACATTTTTTTGTGAAGCTCGCGAAGGACTCTTTTGTTTATGAGGTGTTGCAAAATCTTTTCTCTCCAAATAAGGTGGGTTATTTTCTATATTTCTAATTAGATATCATGCTAAGGTTGATTGAAACGATAATGCATGAAAGAAACTAAGAAGAGTACACTTAATTGGAAAAAAGGCTTATTAGTTGATTGAATTGATGCTAAATAGATTGCATGTTATTCCGTCATGAATCTTAAGTTGTATGTGAATTGTTTGTAGCCATGGAATGCGTGAATTAAAATTGTTGTTAGTATCAAAACTAAGTACAAATGCTAGTAGATGAAATTGTTGATTTATATGCTTCGATGGAATTTCGTGATAATGTTTAGAATGAGTAACTGAAAATATGTTCTTGAGTTTATAAAAGGAAGATAAACAGGGAATTAATATAGGAAGTATTAATATTAAGTCGTATGAGAAATGTCAAATTGGATATGGTAGTAGTAGTAGTATACGATTTAAATTAATTGTATGAAAAATATGTGTTTAATTACTGAAAAAATTATTTTTAAATTACTGGAGTATCAAATATTGTTTAAATAGATATTCTGGAGATTTACAGAAATTTTAGTGAAAGCAAAACTAAAATAAGAGCTTTTGAATATCGAAATGTTCTAATTGAACAGAGAATTGATTGAAATAAAATACGAGTTGTAGTCAAGACAACTTGAGCCTATAGCTCAAGTGGTCGGTGGGCTCTTTAGCTCTACAGTGGTGTGGGTGTATGTGGTCGAGGTCGCTGGTTCGATACTTGAGCACACCATTCTTTTATATGCGTTTTGAAATTTAATTAGTTTTCAGTCCGAGAATATTTAACTCCCTGACCTCTATTTATATTGATCAGCACAAGCAGCCGAGTGGCTAGTGCGTGCGGTTGGGTTCCTTTGGGTCACTGGTTCGAATGGTGGCTTGACCAGAATGTTATTTTTTTTTATAAAAAAGTGATTTTTGGGTTTCTTGATGTGTAAAAATTCCGAAAAAATACTATTATTATTCTAAATTCATGTGTGACTTATGAAAATTAATTGGGAGTTATTGGAATGAAATAAAGTATATTTTGGGAGTAAAAGTGAAATTGGAACTATAGTTTTACACTCGTATATTTCGTAAAAAATGCGTTTTGCGAAGAAATTGAGGTAAGTATTAGGAAAGAAAAATTTGAAAGAAAGAAAGTATTTGTTGTGAAGTTTGTATGAGTTATTCTTATCAAAGAATAGTGTGACAATTGTGAGTGGTGAATATTTCACTTTGACTAGATATTTTGTGATATGATTTTTAATATGGAAATACATGTGGATTAAGAAATGTGTAATGTATAATTGAACTTCAAGTATGGTTATTGACTCATGAAAAATTTAGGAATCATGTGATTGGAAAAGAGAAATGTTATTGAGTATGACAACTCAAATATGTGAATTTGTGAAATGAAATTGAAAATTAGGGTGTAGTCAAAACTCACACAGGCAAGTGAAAAGTGATGAAATATGATTATTGAAATTGAAAAGACCAAGTTTGGGTCATTGTGAAATGAAAGAAATAAGACCGGTAGTAGTGAGAGAGCTAACTCTAAGAGATTGATTTTGTTCATGATTTCATTAGAATTAAGAATTAGTACATAGTGAAGAGGTGATGAAAGTGAGAGAAAAACACAAGTATAGGGGCCTCGAGTCTACGGTGTGTGTGTGATTCACAGTTTGTCTTCACGATGCGTCGTGACATGACGTGGGCACTACTCCGGAATTATCGAGATCTTGGCAATGCTTGTGGGCTGTTTGGTGACTGCGAGAGGATCGTGTGCCATGAAGGCGGCTGAATTGTCCATAGATAATCTTCACGATGCTTCGTGACATGACGTGGGATTTCCCTCCAGTTTTTCTGTACATGAGCTCGTACTCATAGGACATCTAGGATACTTACTGTAGTTACAGTAATAGATTAAGTCATGACGAGGGATTGAACCCTACAAGATGAAGAACGATTAAGAGGCTTGCCCTCGGACCTATGTAGTATGGGATGCATAGAATCCGAACAAGTGCGCATTAGTGTCATGTAATATAAATAACTGTATTAAGGACTAAGTGCACAATCACAACACGACATCAATAGGGTATTCCCTTTAGTTTGATATGTGACAAGTTTGTGTTTGTTAAATATGGAAAATCAGTTATACTATTTCCGGCATAGAGAGGATGGCCGTGTATAATGTTCGTCGGTTGAATAAACTGACGTATCCACAGTTTTGTATGCAGGGTAAATGACATGATAAAGATTAAAGGAGAAATGATGCTTAGCGATTATTCAAATGTGGATGTACCTTTATATAAATGTTGTAAATTTGCTTCCGCTGTAAAATGTAAAGTGTAAAGATTTCTTGTAACTCTGATGTAAAGTGAAAAGTTTTAAATTCCTTCTAAAATTGTACGAAAGAAGTGTAAAGATCCTGTGGAATCTCGAATTCAGTGTATTTTGGAATTCGGGGCGTTACACACATACTTAAGACTTTTGTGGTTAGTGAAGATCTCCACTCGGTCTTCAAGTAAATAATGCCTCCAAAGCTTCAAGGCAAAAATCACAGCTGCAAGCTCCAAATCATGTGTAGGATAATTCTTCTCATGCGGCCTCAATTGCTTAGATGCATATGCAACAACCTTGCCTCGTTGCATCAGGACAATACCCAAACCTCTACCTGAAGCATCACGGTGAATTACGACACCTCCTGATCCATCTGGTATAGTCAACACAAGTGCTGATGTCAACCGAATCTTCAATTCAGAGAAGGCTTCATCATAGGACTCATCCCACACAAACGTTTGATCCTTCCCACTCAACTTGGTCAACAACCCTGCAATCTTCGAGAAATCCTGAACAAACTTCTTGTAGTAACCTGCCAGACTAAGAAAACTCCAAACTTCGGATACAGACTTTGGCATCGGCCAATCCTTAACTACAGAGATCTTGGACGAATCGATAGAAACTCCATCACCAGAAATAAAGTGGCCCAAGAATGCCACACGATCCAACCAAAAATCACACTTGCTAAGCTTTCCATACAGTTGATTCTCCCTCAAGTTTGCAACACAACCTTCAAGTGTTCAACATGCTCATCACGGTTTCGAGAGTAGAAAAGAATATCATCAATGAACACCACAACGAACTTGTCCAGAAAGAGAAAGAAAACTCGATCCATCAAGCTCATAAACACAGCTGGAGCATTAGTAACTTCAAAAGGCATCACCAAAAATTCATAGTGCCTACATCTAGTACGAAAAGCATTCTTCTGTACATCCTCGGCTTTCACCTTAACCTGATGGTAACCAGAAGGATGATCCAGTTTCGAAAATACAGAAGTGCCTCCTAATTGATCAAATAGGTCATCAATCCTTGGCAACGGATACTGATTCTTCACTGTGACATTATTGAGCTCGCGGTAGTCAATATACAACCTCCGACTACCATCCTTCTTATTGAAGAATGGTACCGGAACTCCCCAAGGCGAAACACTTTACCTGATAAAACCTTTATCCAAAAACTCCTGAATCTGCTCCTTCAACTCAGCCAACTCAACATGAGCCATTCTGTACGGACTCTTTGAGATTAGAGTTATACCCTGACTAAACATCAATATTGAACACCACTTCACGATTTGGCGGTAATCCCGACAATTCCTTAGGAAAAACATTCAGAAAATCTTACACAACCAACGGTGAGACAACACATCAGCACACACTTCCTTCATAACTCCAACTTACTGAATTGCCAACTTCTCCACACAAGCAAGTGGCATTTCACCGACACAGAATTCAAATTCCTGACGTTTTGGCATACGAAACACCACCTTATTTTTGCGGCAGTCAATTACAGCATGAGTGACACCAAGCCAATCCATCCCCAGAATAACATCAAAACCAGAATTATTGATGACAATCAGATCGGCAAAAAAATCCACACCACGAATAACCAAGGAACTCTGCTCACAAATCTGAGAACACACGACAACACCTCCACCTGTTGTAATGTTCCAAGCTGCTGGCATAGCGCTGCTAGCCAAGTGATGCAGATCGACGAAGTGGGAAGAAACAAATGAATGAGTAGCATCAGAGTCAAAAAGAGCATGAGCAGGAAAGGAATGAACAAGGATAATGCATAGTAAGAAGTAAAAGTGAGAACACATAAGGCAGAAGCAAAATGCAAGAAACAGACATGAACAGAAAGTTAACATGAATAAGGAACAGGATAGAATCACAAAATAGCAAGGAAATCAAAATAAATACAAAATGAAAAACAACTAAAGATATACTTGCAAAAACACCCAAATCAGTCTCAGCATCCTGCGTAGTCAAGTTGTAGGCCGGACCATGACCTACAGGAAGGTTACCCCTAGGAGCAGCTCTTCTCTGATCAAAGACCTGTCTCTGAGGTGGAAGTGGTGGTCCACCCTGACCACGAACAAGCGCCCCTTGAGGAGCGAAACCTCCAACTGGTGCAAGAGTCCTGGACCTAGGGCAATCCGGAACCATATGATCATTGCCTCCACACAGAAGGCACATGCGATTCGCTATCCTGCAATCTTGGCGCAAATGCCTAGTCTTGTGACAGTGCATGCAGACTAGGTTCGACCTCTGGACAACAGGTGGGTAAGGCAATGCCCTAGCAGGAAGGGGCAGAACAGGCATCCTAATTGGCCCACTAGAAGGTCTAGCAGCAAGAGGGTGCGAAAGAGACCGCTGAATAGCACGCTTCCTTATGCTAGTCTGCTCCTTAATCCTTACAGCATCCAGGATATCAACATAAGAACGAAGTCGCAAGGCAACAATACAATCCTGAATCTCCATATCCAAGCCCAATAAGAAACGACGACCTCTATCTTCGTCATTTGCCACCATAGAAGTTGCAAAACGACTTAGTCGGGCGAATTCTGCAGCGTACTCGTCCACGTTCTGATTCCCCCTGGTTCAAGAAAGTATTTAGTTTAACACCGATACTTTATGAAATAACAACGAAAAAGCATAATTAAACACTATCTGATGAACCTGAGTCAATGAGACAAACTATCGTTCCATTTCATTCTTAGTGACATCAGGAAAGAACTTCGTGAGGAAGCTCTCAGTGAAAATAGCCTAGGGAATGGCTCGACCCAATCGCTCAGCTTCAACTTGCCACCAGATGTGGGCAAGATCAACAAGTTGGATGCTCACAACATCCACACGATCCACATTCGCTATACGTGCTGCGGTCAGCAACTCCTCAGTTCTGATAAGCCATTGCTCAGCTTCAAGTGGACCTTCAGTGCCCGAGAACTTATCTGGGCAAAGCCTCATAAAATCTGCCACATTACCAGGTCTCGGTGGCAGCAACGCGGGGGCAGGAACAACGAGTCCTCCATTAGAAGCTTCATAAGACATTTTCATCTGTTCATTATGTTCTCGTTGCATTTGCATCATCATTTCGTTGTGCTCATACTGCATTTGCATCATTTGTGCAACTGTAGGCTCATCAGGCTGATCATCCCCAGCACGGGAAGATGAAGCACCTCTTCTAGCCATGGAATGCAATAAAAATCAATGTTTAGCGTCCAGATCATGAGTTGGTTATCAATTATTCATGTGACCTCTGTATTGCACATACTGTTTAGTCAAACCGGTTATAACCCAAATCTGATTAATATATCAATCAAAGCCAAACTTCCTTTCGTTAGTCACGTCTGACTGACATATTATCCAAACCCGGGCTCTGATATCACTAAAAACCTTATCATGCCCCGCTTCCCAAAAATACAGAATGCGAGCACATGACATTGGCCCAGCGAATGACTAACATCACCCATATGCTGTTTATCCGATCAAACTCAACAATATAATCAATACAGAACAATTGCGCAGGCAATAATAATAATCTCATGAACAATAATATTTGGAATAAGCAAAATGAAATATCCAAATACAATATACCAATGTCTGAAAACAATAATAAAATTCGGGTCATAAGCTCTCACTACAAGAAATTTGACATATAGTGACAGCAAAAATCCGTGGGTAAAAGGCGAAAAACCGTAGGTATAACCCATAAAACCTATACCAACGGACATGTTTTTCCGTCGTTTTTAATTAGCTATACCCATGGCAAAATACCGTCACTATAGCCTATAGCGACGGTTTTTTCACCCGTTGGACAAAACCTTGGTGTTATACCCACGGTTTCGGATCCGTTGGTATAGGTTTTAAAGACACATTTTGCTTTCCTATACCCACGGTTGAAGCTCCATTGCTATAGGTTTTAGCGATGGTTTCGCATCCAATTATTTGAATATATACACATCGCTCTATACACAATTTTTTCTTTAATTACGCTTATGATAATTTAATATTTTCTTTGATAATATTAATTCAATTATAAACCAAATACACAATGAAATAAATACATGTGTTTATGAAACAAAATTAAATTAAATTAAACTTCAATCATATTAAAAATTAATGAAATATTACAAACATGTCAAATTCAAATTACAACTAATGAAGTATTACAAACATGTCAAATTCAAATTACAACTGCCATGCTGCTTGAAACAGAGAGATTTGTTTGATCTTGTATTTTTGTTCCCATGCCAGTAACTGTGTTTCCTAGTGCCACACTAAACACCAATACCAAGACAATGTGACCACCACGACCCAGACTCCAATTTAAGAACTTGGGATCATAAACACACTTGCAACAAAATTTCACCAGCTTGTATCCACTACAGAAGCTGACCCCATTTTTCTCTTCAACTGAAGCTCTAGGAGAGTTCACTAGCTTGTGCCTAAAGTCACCACATGTAAAGCATCCTCCAATTTGTTTGAAACAGGGACCCTCATTAAAGTTTCTGCAGTGACTGCATCTACTTGCGCAGAGAGCTGATGTTGAAACTGGGTAGTGGACCAGAAAAAATTGGCTTAGTAGAAGGTCCATTGTCTCCTCTCTTGAATGAAATCCGTATAATGCCTGCTTTTGATCATTTCGCACCCGATCTCCTCCATATGTATATTGATGTGGAACCTCATCCTTCAACCCGATCTCCACATCCTTTGCTCGGTTCACCAACTCCATAATTTTTCTCAGCTTCAAAGGTGTGATTTCATTTAAAATTCCAGATTTCAAACTCTCAAACATGTATAAAGTCACTTTCTCAGATCTCACAAAACCAGTAGAGGCCAATGATTTACCTTTAGAAGAAAATACTGATTCTCGTCATCGTGATCCAATTTTGATGCTTTGTGCAGATCTCTAGCAGCATCTTCCATTGGCCCAGCATAGCCCTTGCCATGCCTCAAGTTTTGTAGCCTTTTGCTGAGTCAGGATTTATCTACGAAAGAAAACAAAACCAATCAAAAGATGAGATAAGACAGTTTATAGTTTATACTGCCATCCAATTATGCCGGTGATCCACCAAATGCAGAAACAGTGACATTTTGAAAAGAAATTTTAAAACAGCATCAGCATCTCTAATGGAAGCAATGGGTTTCTTCAGTCTCACAAAAACACTAGCTGAAAATTATGAAATCTTGTGTTGTTATGAAGATATTAGGAAGGAGAGCAATATTAAATTAACAAAAATTAGTGATACCTCTGGTTCCATATAGGATAGCCAAAGTAGGATTTAACAAGATTGCTTCTGTAAGATATTCATTGGGGCTTCATCGAGTTTATCTGTGATGGATGAGTTAAAACTCAATAACCTATATAAAAGGGAGAAAACAGAAATGCCTGTCAAAGAAAAGTTTGAGTTATCTTTCGGGAGATGTCTTTCAAGCATTTCAGTGGTTTTCGGATGGGGAGGGCAGAAGTAGATTTCAACCCCCAGGGCTGGCTCAGCAAATCCTACTCTTTGGTCGGCAATGTATGAATTGACTGTCTGCAATTGGAAAAGGGGGGGGGGGAAATAGTTAGAGAAAGAAATTGCTAATGGACAACAAGTAAGAAGAAAAGGGAGAATGTACAACCTCACATATGCTCAATCGATCGCTTTCAGGAGTCTTCTCCTTCCATGAGAACCAGAAAGAAGGGGAAAGAGAAATATTATAGGAAAAAGTTAAGCACAACCTGAAGAATGTATCTTTAAAAAATAAAGAGTGGAATATAGTTAGAATTGCCCAACAGAGCATGCAAGCAACTGACCTACTCCTAGAGGTCTCATGTAGGCATGCTTAGTGTATGTCTGTGATTTGTCTGCTACCTCACATCTTCAACCACATGCATGTCTAGATTTGTATTTTTAAAGATCAAATGAGGCTGAGAAAAAGGACCAATCAGAAATTCCTATACTTCTATCAGATTAACATATTGACAACAAAAATTTTCTGATCACCAAAAACAAAAAGCCGTGTAATTTAGATCTTTGAGATTGGTTAAGTGAATCATCATTATTCAGCTCCACTAGGGCCATCTTGCATATTAAATAAACTGCTACCTGATTTACTTCTGCAAAATACCTTTGTTACTTACCTTATCAATCCCTGTTTCCTTATCAACTACAATAAACCCATCATTCCTAATTGGTACACTCATGTTATCTCTTTTCACGCCCTTCTTTTTGCTTCATCTTCATGCATCTCAGTGATTACCTGCTTACTGTAATAGAGAATGACAACAGGTTAGTTATTTGTAATTATGTGAACAAAGTAAAGCAAAGAAACAGGCTTATCAACAAAATCACATTTCCTGCTTACCTCTTCCTCTTCTCTGCTTCGTGTATTTGCTCTCTGAATTTGCCCAATTTAGGTAGTACTCAACAAACATGAGAATAATGAACAAGTCGAGGTCAACAAACAGAATTACCATCACATTGAAGGACTAAGTTGATACCTTCAGGCTACTTACATCTGGGTCAGTTGCAGAGACCACATGATATCAACTTTAGTACTGCAACCTCTGTAATGTATCTGCTGAGTACAGATAAGAGAGAATCTGGGTAAGTGTGAAGAAAGTAAAACAAACTTACAAATAAAATTAACAAATGTTCACATTCCCTCTTAATTGGCCACACTTCTTCTTTCCTTTATCTTGCCTTCTAAAACTATCAGCAGAGTATATATAGAAGAGAGAAAGTGTAAGTGTGTGAAGAAAGTAAAACAAACAAAGTTATCAATAATACCTCTTACTTTTCCAGCGTTTCTTCTTTCCTTCATCGCTTTGCCTTCAAAATCCCAATTTCCACCATCGCTTCTGAAATCAAACCTCTTGGATCTGGGACTAGATTGAGGAATGCCAGCGTACAAGTTCTGTGTTTTAGCAAAAGACTAGTTGAACTCTCTTAGTGAAGTTGTAGAATAGTAAGTAAATGAAATGCTCAGAGTATCTGATTAATTAATACTGTACTTGTTGAAACCATTCCCCAAGTATTTTATCCTACATGCATGGAATTGAATCGTCTGTTATATGATTAATTTATAACGGATTCAGTCTTTTTAACCCAAAATTCATTGTCAACAAATATTCAATTTAAGACAAGAAAGAGTGGAGCAAGTAGTAATATAAGAAGCATGTAAAAAATTCAGACATGTGAGGCAACAAGAAGTTATCAATGACACCAATGCATTGATCCTTGTCATTGATTACACTTTTTCTTTCTAATTTCCCATGCTGCAAGTTGGAAACTTTGGGTGGGTAATCTATCTCTCAGTAGACATATGACTCTCAGTCAAGAGCCTTAGTTTAAGCTTGTCAATTTCCAAAAAGTTGTCATCTCTACTAGTGATTTGAACGAAACATTATTTTCTTATGAAGTAAAAGAAAGATGCTCCTAAAGAAAATTTTGCAAGGATTCCTAAAGAAAAATTTGCAAGGACGAAGAGTAAGAAACATTTACCTTCTTAAGAACTGAGTTGGCACCTGGGCTAATATTTGCAGGGGCCACATGATATTCGACTGCCTCCTTTCCAACTCACTGAGTGTAAACTGAACAAGCTTATCAATAAAATTAATAAACATCCACACTACCTCTTTTCACCGTCTTTCCCGTACGTCTTCTTTGCTTCATGTGCATGAATCTGAGCCAACCACCATCTTACTGTAAACAGATGAGAAAGACAATCAGGTAGTATTTGTAACTGTGTGAAGAAAGCAAAACAAACAAACTAATCAACAAATGAACACATTTCCCCATTACCTCTTATTCTTTTCTGCTTCATCCATTTGCTCTCTGAAATTCCTCAATCTTCGGATTAGGTAGTTGACTATAAATAGAGGAAAAAGAGTAGTCAAGAGAAATAATGAACAAATAGAAATCAACAACATAACTACACCATCAAATTGAAGAACTAAATAAATATCTTTAGGTTACTTACATCTGTGCCAGTGACAAGTACCACATGGCAAGGTATCAGCCCAACTAAACATTAAAATTAATAAACACTTATGATAAACAACAACAAAGTTAGCAAAAAGAGAAAAATATTTTGTGGAGAAAAATATTTTGTAATTATAGCAATCCACGTAATGCATAACTTGTTTCTCAAATGAAAGATTCAGGAAAAAAGTAAAATTTGACCAGATGTATCACACTCTCAGTACCTTTATTAGCTCCACAATCATGACAGTTTTGTTAATGGCTCTTCCCATGGCTTTAAAGACGATCTCATTTGAACCTTTTTCCTTTACGAAAAAAATAAAACAAATTTAAGAGAAATTAAGAAATTATAATATGGAATGTTCCATTTGAGATATCCAAATGACTTATGGGTTTATTATAGTAAAAGAGAAAACATAGTTTACCGGCATATGTTGTACTCTGTCAAATACTTGACAGAGCACCTTAGGATGAAACACCCAGCCATTGGGCACTTCATCAGTGTACTAGATGGATAATGCAAAAATGAGTTTATATCTCAAGAAGGTTATATGCTCATACTCATCAATCATGAAACCTCTTTCTCTAGCATAGAAAATTCTTACATTTACAGCATAAAATTCTCTCTTTCTTGAAAATTGGATATAGATGCTATCTAGAAATCAAGATAAAAGACCTGTAGTAACTACAATTTTTCAACTTTGTTGGTTGATCACTTGAGTTGCATTATTCCAATAGTTCACATAACTAAAAACAAACCACAAAAAGCAATCCTTGATATTGAATTTATTCTTTAAGAAATGGAGAAGTGTGAAACTGATTCGACTGGATAGGCAAGGAAATCATACCTCTGAACAAGGTTTAAAATCACTTGCAAAATTATTGGTCTCCCTTTTAACAATTTCGGTGGTTTTTCAGATTCAAATTGAGATTATATTATAGAACCGTAATTTTTTCAATCTCTTCCATCTCCATCCCTCTTTACGATGACTGATTCATGACAATTTTGTTTTTTTTCTTATAACCCACACACAACACCAACAACGCAATGAACAAGTAAACAAAATGAATCATTCAAAAAAAGACCTGAAGTAGGGTAGTGGCGTAAGTGATGTAGCTCCGCATTCTCCCCTGAGCCGTAATCCGGATCTCATTCTCGTTGATCTGCGACTCCTCCCTCGGCTTCTCCACTCTCTGATACCGATCCATCTCCTCTTCTATTCTTCTACACCAAACCCTAATTTTTCAGCAATTAAGAGAAGAATCCAAATAAAAAAACTGTTCGATGCCTACCCTGCTTCCTACTTGCCCCCACCCTAACCAAACACAGGGTTTCTAATCAATTGAATCACGAGTGAAAGGATCGTGCTAGGGTTTGAAGAAGAAGAAAAAGAAGAAAAAGAGAGAACTTACAAATAGTGTTAGGGTTCGGGGACGTGATACCCGCCGCCTTGACGGCTTTGAAAGCGTACCCTGTTCAAATCAAAGCCAAAATCGATGCATCAACAACTAGAAGCCAAGATCTTTCTAGAAACCCTAGGCGGCAATGCTTACCAACTTGGAAGAGGCGGCCTTCCGGCGAGAAGATGGTGATGTGGCGATCGTATCTGGCTCCACTTCCTCGACTCATGGTGCGATTTCGTCCAAGACTGAGTTTCGATCGATCGTTTGATTTCTAGGGTTTTGAGATGATATACGGCAGCGGGAAGAGGGGGGCAACGGCAGTGGGAAGAGGAGGATTTAGAGATTGGGTTTAGGGAGAGAGGGATTTAGAAATTTTAGAGGTATAAATGAAATATATTTTTTTGGAGGGGGGAGGGAAAATGAAAAAATTGGGGGGGAAATAAATTATGGACTATACCCACAGTGTTTAAAAGCTCTAAAGCTATAGGATACCTATACCCACAGTTTACTACATGTCTGTAGGTATATGATGACTATACCCACAGTTTTAGAGATCCGTCACTATAGGTATCCGTTGGTATATGGCAAATTCCTTGTAGTGATACAATAATAAATTCCAAACACAATAGTAATAAATCTCAATACATTAAGTTCATAAAATAACATTTAATTATAAACCAATAGTTCTTTAGAAAGTTTGTTCTCCAATCTCAGCAGGCAATTCTCCTTGATTACCTGTGAACACTTCATCTAAAAATAAAAGAAAAATTTCCCTTAGAGCAAGTCATGGACAGCAAGTAGAGAAAGTAAGGAACAATGGAGTAACGATATAACAATGAATTTAATGGATCAATATGAATCAATAACATGAAATAATAACAATAATCAATATCTTGATAATCGATGCAATAGTTGTAAACAATGTTCAATAATCGATAACAATATCCAATGATCAATTGCAATAACACTTAGCCAATATTCGATGTCAATAGAACAATAATAAATAATATGCAATGTCAATGTGTAATACTTAAGTCTATTAATCATTTTAAACCCTAACTAATGCACGTACTACTGTGTCCCATATGTTCCATACCACAGGTTCGATGCATACAATCAATTTCGTTTAGACTATAGTGGTAGATTCTATAGATCATGTACTGGGTATGATGACGATAATAATAATAACACGGGCCATTGAGACAATTTCTTGCACAATGACGACAACGATAATAACACGGGCCATGCTGTAATTTCTTACACGATGACGATAACGATAATAACACGGGCTATCATTCGAGTACAGTTCCTATATCATCAACTACTCTAGTCAATCCCTTAAACCCTGGGTTGTTAATTATTTCATCAATGCAACAATATAATATGCAATTTGAGATATGAGATGAACAATAGGATGGTAACATGAAATAGGACAATTATAATGATGACAATAACTCATTGGGATCATGAAAATGCAACATACACACTTTAATTCATGCAATCCTACGATATATGAATAATTAATCTATTAAAATCTGGAATATAAGATTCTGGATAGCAAGAGTGGTCTGTACAAATATATAATTTTCCGCTGCGACAGAAATTGAAAACTTAAACTGTCAGAAATTATGAAAACTAGACTTCCATATGGGCCCAACGCATATTTAAAATTCAAATTCTGTCAAAAGTATTTAGGTCAAACACATCGTTCTTTATAGATTTCACATTCAGGCAGAAATACGATATCATGTTATTATAATTTTAGAATAAGCAAAAACTAAATGATAAATTCATTAAAAATATTTATTAGACTCCTAAACATGTTAAGTATCAATCTGAATATTTTCACAACAATATTTTAACATTTGATCAGCCTTTTAACAGGTTAAACATGAATCATACAAGAATCTGAAATTCTGGAAATAAAAACACAGCTGTAGTAAAACGATCATAACTTTTGGTAAAAAACTCGGAATTCAGAAATTCAAGATGTTCTGGAAACTAGAAAGATAAGGCTACAATTCTTATTCAGAAAGTTATATATTTTAAGATTATTTACTGGGTCGAAAATAGTAGACAAAATATAGCCAGCAAGTAACATACAGGGTTTTGGGTATTTCTCATGAAATAAATTAATTAAACAAGATGAGTATTAATTCTATTAGTCCGTAAACTTCATAATCAGCATGATGGGTATAATTTTTTTTTTAATAAAATTAAGAACACACACATACACCAATTAAACACCAATCAAACAACAATCGATTAATCAAATATACAACCTAGCAATATTTTCTACAATAATTTAATTGTGTCGTGACCATATGCATAAATCTATTATCAATTCTACATGAATGCATGAAAGATTCAATCTTTGGAGTCAAAAGTGGTATAAAGTCAAGAATATTGGGATTAGCTCATGTAAACCCTCAATGGACCCAACGAAAGCTAGTCAATACAACGATACGATAAACGATTATGATTTACTTGCAGAATTTCAATAAAAGTTCTTGAATTTGATTCAATTAGCAATTCAAAGGAAAAGTGACTTGCCTTATGGACGATTAATTTGAATACCAAGAATAACAGGATGAGAATCCCACAGCAACGAACATAAATCTGCAATAACTTGTGCAAAACACAATCCTACGAACACACAAAATAACACGTGCAAATCACGTGTAATAAAGATTCAAAGCAACACAGCAACAACAATTAAAAAAGACCGCAACGTCAACAGCAAAGGAGCGGCAGAAACGTCAGATCTGACGTCGAGGGCTGACGTCGGGCAGTGGGGTCGTCAATGTCAGGCAGCATCGCTGGCGTCGAGTAGACAGGGAACAGAGCGGGAGGGGTTGGTTCTGGTGTTGCTGTTGGATGATCAGGAGAGCGGAGCAGGGTGTGATGGCAACTTGGTGTAGCGTCAGGGTGTCGACGGGGGGAAAGGATGGCAATAGGGGTTGCCGAAGGTGATCGGAGTAGGCCGAAGAAGAAGCATAATAGGGGGGTTTCAGAATTTGGGTGGGAAACAGGGCCGGGAGAGAGAAACAGAGAGGAGAGTTTTGTGATTAGGGTTTCAAATTGTGTGATTTTAGGGTTTGCAATAGGATTATATTTATAGGGTGTAATTAGGATGTCGGGTTAGTGGTTTAGGATCCAATAATAGTGGTTTTGGGTTAAGAACAATTGAAATTGAGTTTTAGGGTTCAATAAGAGGTGGATCTAAAATAATAGGGTTCAAATAAAAATAACCACAATTTAATAAAAGAAAATAGGATGAACAAGAATAGCTCAATCAAGAAGAACGAAGAATTTCATGAACAAGTTTAATTAAAATAATCAAGAAAGAAAAATAGAGTATTTTATTCAATTACAATTAAAATATTACAAAAAGGGAAAAAATGAAAAGAACAAAAATGGTAGTTACATATACAATGATCTGCATTCGATCAGACATTGTCATTGAGGTAGGTATGATCAGCACATTCACTAGTAGTCCTATTAATACACATTGGAGTGACCTTAAGAGGCTTACGAGATACCTGAGAGACAATAAAGAGTTTGCTTTGTGCTACTCTAGTCATTCTTCAGGATTGAATGGATGATCTGAAGCATTATGGTACTCAGAATTTAATGAATGTTGATCAAATAGTGAACATGTGTTTACACTAGAAAGAGCAGACGTATTATGGAGATCAATAGAAAATCAGGCATTCGACACTCATCCATGAAATCAGACGTTTATTTGTTATTCTTTGCAGGGAAAGAGGCTGAGTGGAATGAAGGACTTGTTGCTCGTCATCCATTGAGAAGTTTAAAGTAAACTCTTTAATTCTGTTCTGCGACTATCAAACAAAATGCATTGTAGCTCATAACTCACTCTATAATGGTAAGAGGAGTACTTTAAGGCTGAAAGAAGCCTAGCTGAGCTTTCTCATAGATAAAGTACAATTGAGACAAAGTATGACTAATGATCTTGCTAAGAGATTTGAAAGTGATCTAATTATCAAAACTGTGGGGAAAATGAGATTAAAAGCTATTGAGCCAAAAACTTTAACATCTTAGTTATTTTGAAATTTGAAATCTAATTGGATCCATAGAGAAGTTCAAACTTAAACATTAATTCTAGGCAGTTGACATGCTTTAGATAATTCGAAAAGTTCTATGTAAATTTTGTTAATATATAACTTCATTCCAAATTTGATGATGATATATATTCTCATACTTACTTAGAATCATTTCATTATTCCAAAAGAAAGTGAAAACTTGTCGTTGTGTTTCGAATATTTAGAATTGACATTATATCATTCCAATTTTGATGATATATCTCTTTTATGGATTCATGTTTCTTCTAGTTTTGATTGTTCACAAATTTAACCATAATTGATTTGATTGTTCTATCATTCCAAAATAAAATGTAGTATAGTTCTTGTATAGAAACTATAATAGTTTTTGTTTTTTTATCTTGTTAAAGAAACTTGATTGTGATGCTTGTGTTACATTTTTGCTAAGCTAAATTTTGAATTGTACTAAGTTCTTTTGTGGAAATAGGTACTTTATGAAATTCACTTGAATTGTTAAAGATGTGTCTCATGATAATCTTATTTGTAATAATCTAGTAAAGATGGAGTAATTGAATCTATCAACATATATTTCAAAATAATGATTTGCTCAAAATGTTGGAGTAAACATAAAGCGGTTTGCAAGGATAGAGTTTCAGTTTATTTCTTCGAGAATAAATTCGTGACTTTCTTGGTAAAACTTCTTTTTAGTTTAAGACTATTGTATTCATTGAGCTAACAACTCTTATTTTGTTCTTAAAGTTTATTAACTTTGGTTAATTTTGGAACTATGAAAGATTTATCCAGTTTGTTTAGTCATTGTGAACTATTATGTTTTGATATGGTCTTGAATTATTTGATTATTTTAGTTTAGTCTTATTTGAATTATTCAGGTCTATAATTGATTTAGTCTTTATGAACTATATTCTCTTATGATTCAATGTTTATTTGAAATTGTTGTGATCCAATCCACACAATGTGGAACTAATGAGATATCAAGGTATTGCTTCATATATTGAGAATTTAGGAGGAGATTGTTGGATATATAGGTATATTCTCAATATACATAGAATATTATTGTGTATAAAATTGTGTGGGGCAACATGTGGTTGCATGTGTTATCTGTCAGTTATTGGACCGTGTTGAGTGGGCATAAAGCCCAGTGCCTAAAACCCAGTCTTATCCCATATATGCTGGTCCTGTGGTAGTGCCTGAGATTATTCCAATTCTGATTATCAGGGTATAATATCTCAAGAACTAGGGATATTAAACCCTAACCCTAATTTCAATTTTCTTATTGTCTCATAATTATCAACAGATAATTGGTTAAATGGGAGTAGACTCAAACTAAGCTTCCCAACATGAATGTTTCAACTCACAGTGTTCTGCATCTACACACTCGCATCTTTCGCATGTTTGGAGTCTGTGGACCATTGCAGTATGTTGGAGTCTATCGTTGGAGATAAATGCTAGGAATTTCGATGGTAGAGTAAGTGTTTCATCTTCGGTTATAAGATATGTAATATTTTGGTTCTCTCTTTGGATCAATGCAACACAACCAAGCAAAAAGAAGATCAAAATGGAGTAAGAACTGGCTATTGCAAATGCTAAGGAGTTAACACGCCTTGCAATAAAGGAGAGCACAACTTCAGACCTACTCATTCTCAACAACGATCAATAAGGGGATGTTATCTTCAGCTAAGAACAAGTTATTAGATTATTTTTTGTGGACTGGCCATCCTATGAATAGGCCTCTTTTGATGTAATTGGATTGTAAGATTGATATTATGACTGCAAAATACCGGGGTGGGGGGGGGGGGAGTCTACTTTGTTTTCATGAAAGTTCAGTTGAGTGGAGTAGCCTTGTATATATTTATCCTTAGGGTTAGTAAAGGTGTACAGCAGTAGCCCTCTACCCTCTCCATGCTTTAATGGCGAATGCATCTCCTCTACTTCCCTCCACCCTTTCATGAAAGACTACTTACCCCTCCGTATCAACACGAAGATGTAATAGTTAGTTTTGTTCATCTCTTTCTCTCTCTCTCTCTCACTATTACATCTCTCTCTCTCTATCTACATATATATATAAGAGAGGGAGAGAGATAGAGAGAGAGTATATATATACTGTAACATGAGAGTATATATATATACTGTAACATCCCATATTCTTATTTTTATTAAAAATGTATTTTTCAATTTTTGCACGTATGATGCACGTGCTAATTTTTTCAGCTCTATTTTTCTTACTCTCATTTCTTATTTTAGCATGCATGCGTCTTTTTATTTAGCCTTTCATTAAACCCATGGGCCTAAAGATGGATTCTAGCCCACTAGACTAATTAAATAAATTAATTAAAAAGCAAGCCCACAAGACAAGCCCATTTAATTAAATCAATTTTTTGTTGTGCATGGACTCACACATGACATGTAACAACTTTTAATACACATTTTAGAATTATAGGATCTGTATTATTTGTAACACCCCTGCCACGGGCTCGGACAATTTATACAATTTAGAAGAGAAATTAGATACTATGTAGTACAACTGCCCACCACAGGCTGCCTCTTAAAAGGTGGTTAACCGAATTGGTGACTCTTGATCATAGGCAATAGTATTTATATATTAATTATTTATGTACAAATTCTGATATGAGACTAAATCTCTATCTCTTTTTTCCCGTTCTCTCTCCGAGAGAAAACACCCACGCGGGCCCCTCTTGAAAGCTGATGTCATCAGCCAAATCAAATAGCACATATGTGCTGTGTCCAAGCTGTGGGCCCCCCTCATTCCTTTTCATTATAATTAACACATATGCCATCTTGCATATAATTCACCAACAACCAACTATTTTATATATATATATATATATATATATATATATATATATATATATATATATATATATATATATATATATATATATATATATATATATATATATATATATATATATATATATATATATATATATACTCTTTGAAAATTACGGGTGTATATATATATATACTCTTTGAAAATTACGGGGTGTTACACAAACCTCCCTTCAGAAATCAACGTCCTCGCTGAGCACGGGGCATGCACAACCTAGTGCAGGATCTCCTTTCTAGTCGATGTGGAGTGGAGTACCCTGATTCTGCTAGCTGCACAGTACCCTGATTCTGCTATTTGTACAGTCCCTTACCTGGGCAACCTATCCCAACCGCACTCCCTCTCCGGCATACCTAACCGTACATCTGCTAGCTCCATCTCAGGCATACATCTCACCCACTTTTACTCACAATCGGTGTCGAAAGTCGGCTTTGATACCATTTGTAACACCCCTGCTGCGGGCTCGGACAATTTATACAATTTAGAAGATAAATTAGATACTATGTAGTATAACTGCCCACCATAGTATAACTGCCCACCACAGGCTGCCTCTCAAAAGGTGGTTAACCGAATTGGTGACTCTTGATCATAGGCAATAGTATTTATATATTAATTATTTATGTACAAATCCCGATATGGGACTAAATCTCTATCTCTTTTTTCCCGTTCTCTCTCCGAGATCAAACACCCACGTGGGCCCCTCTTGAAAAGTTGATGTCATCAGCCAAATCAAACAGCACATATGTGTTGTGTCCAAGCCATGGGCCCCCCTCCATCAACTATTCCTTTTCATTATAATTACCACATATGCTATCCTGCATATAATTTACCAACAACCAACGATTATCAATATATATATATATATATATATATATATATATATAGGGAGCCCTTCCGTTGTGCACCACCTATGGTGCACACGGCGTGTGCACTCGGTCTTTGAGCGTTCATATCGATGATCCGAACCGTTCACATTGATCTACACATCTAAATTAGTCTAAATATGTAAAATCATGTCATTTGAAATTCATTTACCCATCCATTGAAGTATTACTAAATTGTATGGCTAAAAATTATTGTTTTTTATAGTCACATGATGGATGGGCAAATGAATTTCAAATAATTTGATTTTACATATTTGGACTAATTTAGATGTGTAGATTAATGTGAACGGTTCTGATCTTCGATACAAATGCGGGAAGGCCGGGTGCACACAAGTGCACACAGAGGGATAGTGCACAACAGAAGGTTTTCTTATATATATATATATATATATATATACTCTTTGAAAATTATGAGGTGTTACACTAGAGATAGATAGAGAGAGAGAGAGAGAGACTAAACTAATTATATAATGAAAAATGGATGGACAAATAAATTTCAAATGACTTAATTTTACATATTTAGACTAATGTAAACGTGTAGATCAATGTGAACAGTTCGGATCGCCGGTACAATCCGAAGGTCCAGTGCACATGGAGTGCACAATGGAAGGGGTCTCTCTATCTCTCTCTCTCTCTATATATATATATAGGGAAAGCTTCGGTTGTGCACTACCTCTAGTGCACACGGCGTATGCACTAGGCCTTCGGGCGTTCATATCGATGATCCGAACCGTTCACATTGATCTACACATCTAAATTAGTCTAAATATGTAAAATCAAATCATTTGAAATTCATTTACACAGCCATTAAAGTGTTACAAAATTGTATGGCTGAAAATCATTATTTTTTATAGTCACATGATGGATGGGTAAAAATTTAGACTAATTTAGATGTGTAGATCAATGTGAACGGTTCAGATCGTTGATATGAACACCCGAAGGCCTAGTGCACATGCCGTCTGCACTAGAGGAGTGCACAACCGAAGCTTTCCACACACACACACACACACACACACACACACACACACACACACACACACACATATATATATATATATATTAATGCGGTAGTGTCTATTCCTACTTTTCCCCGATCCTTAAAACAAAAAAGCGATAAAAATAATTATATTCAGATTTCTGAATTTTCTATTCATAAGTCATTGTATAAATATCATCTAATGTCGTACATAATAGATAAAGATAATTAGAATTAAGAGATAAAAATAGTTAGATTCATGATAATTCGTCTGTAGCATAAGATTAGTGCATAATTCGGTGTAAAGCACGAGTTAATTCACCATTTATATCTTATAAAAAATGTTTTACTAACGTGCGAAAGCAGAGCTTTGATGGTATCGTTCGTAAATGAGATGTGGTAGGGTTTTTTCCGTCCTAAGAATGACATGTGGCGATGTCGTCATATGTATAGTTAGATATAAATAGTTAAATTAAGAGCAGTTAAATTTAGATTTTTGAATTTTATTTCTATATGTCGTTTTAAAAATATATTATCTTATTGTAGTGCAAACGTAATTAAGAGAGAGAAATTGTTAGATATAAAAAAAAGAGTTAAAAAATTTTTAATGAAAGTAGATTTAGTTTTTTTTGAATTTTCTTTTTATACCTAATTTTAAAAACATCTTATATCATGTAGTACAGGTTAATTCATGATTTAAAATTTAGAAATAAATATTTTACTAATGCATGAAAATAGAATTTAACTTTATAGTTCGTGCAAAACATGAGTTTCATGCTAGTATTTATTAACAATGGAGCTTTTTTAGCCATGGGACGTCACGTGGAAGAATTTTTAAAGCAGAGATCCAACATGTGGCATAAATTTTCACGTAGAGGATGACATATGGCGATGTCCAGTTGTGTGTATAGTTAGATTTTAAATAGTTAAATTAAGAGTAGTTAGATTTAGATTTTTGAATGTTCTTCTTACGTCACATTTTAAAAATAATATCTTATCTCATGTAGTATGCATATGTAATTACGAGATAAAATAGTTTGATATAAAGTTTTATAGAATAGTTACACTAAGAGAAAAAAAAAAAGTTATGTTTAAATTTTTGAATTTTCTATTCATTTGTCATTTCAAGAATATCATCTCATGTCGTCCATAATATATGAAAATATTTTGAATTAAGAGAGGAAAAAATAGTTGGATCCAAAGTAAGTTATAATTCATGATAATTCATGTGCATCACGAGACAAGAGCATAATTCTATGTATAGCAAGGGCTAATTCATTGTTTAAATCTTAGTTTTTTTAATACTAATGCACGATAGTAGAGTTTGACAGTATGATTTTTGCATCACACGAATTTCATGAGGACGACATGTAACATAAATTTTCATCAAGAGGATGACATGTGGTGAGTTCCAGTTATATACATAGTTAGACTTAAATTAGTTAAATTAAGAATAATTAAATTTATAGTTTTGAATTTTCTACTTACATGACATTTTTAAAATATCTTATCTCATGTAGTATGCATATATAATTAAGAGATGAAACTAATTAGATCTAAAATTTTAAAGAATAGCTACACTAAGGGATAAAGATATATTTATATTTTTGAATTTTATATTTATTTTTTAGTTTGAAAATATCATCTCATGTCGTACATAATATATAAAAGAGAATAAGGGGGCTAGGGTTGCATCTTAGGTTATTTAGTTAGAGAGATATCTCAAAATTCATATACTATTTTCCAAATTGAAAATCCACACAGCTGGATGTGATTTACATCTTAAAAATTATGGTTGTACAAAGAATTCGACAAGTTTTAACCGTTTATCATGCTACCGAAAAACCAACATGTAATAAAAGGTCTAAAAATTACTTTATTTTTATGTCGCATAATGAGTGATTAGAAATTTTCAAATTTTTATGAGATTTTTTGCACAAATAATTTTTGTAATGCAGATCATATCCAACGGTGTGGATATTTATTTCAGAGAGTCGATAATTATTTTTGAGATGTCTTCCTAGCTAAGTTAGCAAGGGTGGCACTCTAGCCCCCTTATTCTCTATATAAAAATAGTTAGAATTAAGAGGTAAAAAATAGTTGGATTCAAGTAAGTTATAATTCATGTCACTCGTGTGTAATGCGAATTAGTGCATAATTCTGTGTATAGCACGGTTTAGTTTAGTGCAGTCAATTGACGAAGTAATTAGATTTATCCTTTTGAATTTTCCCTTCACATGTCATTTTAAATTAAGTGGTTTTCATATGCTATTAAGAAATAAAAATAGTTATATTTGAAGTTTTTAAAACATATTAACACTAAGAGATAAAAATAGTTATATTTAGATTTTTGAATTTTTAATTTATTTGTCATTTTTAAAATATAATGTCGTGTCGTAAATAAAAGATAAAAATAGTTACAATTAAGAAGAAAAAATAATTAATTAGAATTAATAGATAAAAACAGTTAGAATCAAGTTAAGTTATAATCCACGATATTTTCATGTGTAACGCGAGATTAGTGCATAATCATGTTATAGCATGGGTTAATTCACCATTTACGTCATTGAAATAAAAAAGCTTTACTAATGCTCGATATTAATAAAGCTCTTTTGATTTCTTTTCTTGCTCCCCGTGGCACTCCTTTAAATAAAATTACATCTTGCTCCACTTCTTGTGCCACATGACACGCTTTTCAAATAACCAGATGTATAAATTACTTCTAGCATGTGGAGAGTCCTATGTGGTAGTATCTAGGTGGTAGTATGATCCAATTGCATATTTATACTATCTTGTGACAATTCTTATCTATAAATTATCTTGCAATTTTTTAATATTTATCTAAAACAGTTCATATATCCCTTATTTCCTTATCTAATTAATGTAGAGTAAATAACAATATCTAACTTACAAAATACATATTTATCACTAGGGCTACAAACGAACCGTGTTACAAAATTCTTTTAGAAAGTTTGTTTTACAATAACACAAGTGATTGAGAGGCACAAAACAGAGAAGAAAGTAGGAGGGGAAAATAAAAATAAAAAATAAATAAATAAGTAACAACTTACAAGAACTAATTCAAGATTACAAGTTGAGAAGTCGAGGCCTGTGTATCACACAGTGTCCTTAAAACAGATTTCTCCTCTTCCGGTTGCTGGAATGAACAAAGGCGTCTGTCTCACAGGATGCAATGACCGGAGTGATCACGTAGGCACCACGTAGTACTCTCGAATTGAGCAGCAGCGTCTGAATCTATCACCGACTTACCAAAACAGCAGGATGGAAGAAATGAACCGGACTTAGAGGAGGAAGGAAGAAGGTTTATGTTGTGCAGGGAAGAAATGAGAGGGAAAAGGCCTCTATTTATAGATCCTGGGTTAATACTATAACGGTAGATAAGGCTTTGAATGCCTTCGGTGTAACGGCAGACAGTCAATTAAATGCCGACACTGTAACGGCAAACATCAATCATTGCTTTTGAATGCCTTCAGTGTAATTGCAGATAAAACATTCAATACAGCACTGAAACGGTAGACAGAACCGTTTCTGCATTTATACATTCAATACAACACTGAAACGGCAGACAGAACCATTTCTGCATTCATTTTAGCCGTTATAAAAAGAAAAATCAAAACTGTAGCAAAAAGTGGCTCTCACGGGGTGGGGTCAATTCGGTCTGGCATTCGTGTTCGCAGGTCGTGTGGGCGCACACAAGTCGCATGTAATCCTGTCCGAGATTTGCACCCCCCTGCGCGCGCGAGAGAGAGCCTCTCTTCTAGCTATCTTACAATGCTTAGAAGGAGGTTACTATATCTCCTCTTCTATTTTCTTTGATTTTTTCGATGTGGAACTATGTTCCCTTAACCCATTTCAAGAATGAAAACGTCTCACTTTGAAAGACAATTTCTCATTCACCCCTTAACCGTTTTTAGCAAACCAATATATGGTTTTGATCTACTCACGAAAGAGAACACAAATCAATCAAGATCTCTCAATAATTCATTGAGGATCTTACTCAAAAATTGGTTCGTAAATGGTGTATAAAACACCCATTTCCTAACAATCCCCACATGAATGAAAATTGACGACCACAAACACGACAGACCGACACGACAGACTGACACAACAGACTTGGTGATAGAATTCAATAGTTGATTCCTGCATAGGATAGGTAGGTGTTACCCTTTGAACCTTTCCTTATGAAAATATGTTTACTTTACTAACTAAATAGTAGACGCGCTGTCCTTGAACTGTTCTGTCATTTGTGTAAATGATGACATATCTCACATAAAAATTTTCCTAACGCATTTTCAGTTCTCACTGTTATGTTCGTTTTGGCCATGAACATACGCCTGGTTCTGCAAGAGTTTAACAAGAATATTATCCTATATTATTCCCTTATAAGCGACCCTTCTTTCCTTTTACATAGGTGATTTCTTACCTGAGAGTAACCCACATTACTCTGCTCAGATATCCGACGCATAAGAATTATTAAAAGCCTAGCTTAACCTGTTACCTTACGGACATCACTGTTTCATCATGGGAATGGACATGGAAAAATCTCCACAGTGATACAACTTGGTCATTACAATTTAGTTGTCCCTTTGAACCTAGATCTTGGGATCTCCAGTCAGCTAGGTTGGGTGTCCATTGTATCGACTTATTCTTTCATGGGCTTTAGTCCCATTTCCCTCGATGATTTATCAACTAACACTCTATTTAACCCTTTGGTTAGCGGATCCGCAATGTTATTCTTTGACTTTACATAGTCCACAGAGATAACCTCAGTAGAGAGTAGTTGTCTAATGATATTATGTCTTCGACGAATATGTCTAAATTTACCATTATACATATTGCTCTGTGCTCTACAAATTGCACATTGACTATATGAATGTATGCAAATTGGAGGTACATGCTTCTTCCACCTTGGAATATCCTCAAGGAAGTGGCGTAACCATTCAGCCTCTTCCCCACATTTGTCAAATGCGATAAATTCAGATTCCATCGTGGATTTAGCGATCACTGTTTGTTTCGAGGATTTCGAAGAAACTGCTGCACCACCTAGTGTAAATACATAGCCACTAGTGGATTTTGAATTATCACTCGATATCCAGTTTGCATCACTGTATCCTTCAAGTACAGCCAGGTATCTCGTATAGTGCAGCCCGTAGTTACGAGTAAAATGCAAGTACTTCAGCACTCTTATAATTGCTTGTCAATGCTCGCTTCCAGGATTACTCGTGTATCTACTTAGTTTACTCACTGCATAGGCTATGTCTGGTCTTGTACAACTCATTAAGTATATTAGACTGCTTATGATTCCAGAGTATTCTACTTGAGAAATACTCTCCCCTTTATTCTTGGATAAATGTAAAGTTAGATCTATTGGAGTTCTGGCAATTTCAGAATTATCTTTATCAAAATTTCCAAGAATATTGTCAACATAATGTGACCAGCTTAAAATAAGCTCGTTTGATGTTCTTGTGATTTTAATTCCCAATATAATATCAGCTAGTTCTATGTCTTTCATGTCAAACCTCGAGTTTAACATGTTTTTAACAGATTTAATTATCTGATCATTGCTTCCAATAATAAGCGTGTCATCTACATACAAACATATAATGACATATCCATCTTCTGTGTCTTTGACATATGCACATTTGTCACATTCATTGATCTTGAAGCCATTTGTCATCATGACATTGTCAAATTTTTCATGCCACTGCTTTGGAGCTTGTTTCAAGCCATATAGTGACTTCACCAGTTTACACACTTTCTTTTCATGTCCTGGAGCTGAAAAACTCTAAGGTTGTTCCATGTAGATTTCTTCATCTAAATCTCCATTAAAAAAAGCTATTTTTACATCCATTTGATGTACTTCAAGATTGCGTAGAGCTGCTACTGCAAGTACCATCCTAATGGAATTTATTCTCGTCACAGGAGAATATGTATTAAAGTAATCAAGTCCTTCCTTTTGTTTATAACCTTTAATTACAAGTCTTACCTTGTATTTATCAATTGATCCATCAGGTTTCATTTTTCTCTTGAAGATCCACTTGGAACCTAAAGGTTTACTACCCGGTGAAAGATTCAATAGTTCCCAAGTATGATTTTGCAAGATAGAATCAATTTCACTCTTGATGGCTTCTTTCCATTGAGGATCATCACTAGAGTTCACCGCTTCCTTGAAGGTTTGGGGTTCTCCTTCAAGCATAAAAGTTAAGAAATCTGGACCAAAAGATTTTTCCGTTCTTGTTCTTTTACTGCGTCGAGGTTTCTCCTCAACTTCTTCATCTTGGTCTTCACTATCTTCACTGATAGTCTCATGTGTTCGTTTGGAGGAACTTGGTTCCTCCTTTGATTTACATGGAAATACATCTTCAAAGAACGATGCATTTCTAGATTCCATTATCGAAATCTTTGATATCTCAGTGATATCGGATTTGTACACCAAGAAACGATAGGAACTACTGTTAAGTGCATAGCCAATGAAAATACAATCAACCATTTTTTGTCCTGTTTTTACTTTCTCAGGTGGAGGTACTGTCACCTTGGCAAGACATCCCCACATTCGCAAGTAATTGTAGGATGACTTTCTTCCTTTCCATAATTCATATGGAGTTTTCTCTTCTTTCCTTTTGGTGTAACCCCTATTTTTGCAAAAAGGTATTTTTCAATATTTTCTGTATTTAAAAAAAAATTTTGCAAATTATTTTTCCGGTTTTCAAATTCTTTTGTCAAAATGTATTATTGGATTTTCCATTTAAAACCTATTTATGATCCATAATTTTGGGTGTAACTATTTTTCTATAATTTTGTAATTAATGCAATTCTTATTATTGTTATTATTACCTTCATTATTTTTATCATTTTATTATTAGTAATATTGTTACTATCCGTATTATTTTGCTCGTGTGGTTATTTGCATTATTATTTTATTTTATTTTTATTGTTAAAATTATATTATTTTATAAATTATATTTATTAATTATTTTATTAATTTTCTTATTGGATTATTTTCAATATATATTCTTTTTCTGGCATTTTTGACCTCATTGTGCTGATTGTGCGTCGTTTGTTCGTTTTTCGCCATTTTGAGTTCTTTTTCTTCTTTTCTTGGTCTCGTTCACCATTATTATTTATTTTGGGATTGTGGTAAATTTTTGGAGGTGATTTGACCAATTTGTAATTTTTGGCCCTTAAGGAGATTTTTAGGAGCCATAGAATTCATTGTATTTTGTATCCCCATTTGAATTTGACCCAATACCCATTACCCAATTGTATACCTATTAATTCCTATTCATACCCACTACCCATTAACCCACATTAATCTCCTATAAATATACCCTAACACCCCTTAAACCCTAACCCTAATCTCCTTTTTCCTCCTTAATCAAAACCAGCCCTTCTCCTTCTTAATCCTAACCGGCCCTCCCTTCTCCCCACATCAGGCCGGCCCTCTCCTATCCCCAAACCGAGCCTCCATTGCTTCTTCTCCTACTAAAACACTTCTCCTTACTTCCTACTTCAACCATACATCCATAAACTCCCTCTCCTTGTGGCCGGCCCCTTCAAAACAGCACCATCCATCCCAAAACAGCCCCCAACCCTCTCCTTCGCTGATTTGAGAAGTGGGCATCACTCACTTTGGCTCGTGCATCAAGGAGTTCGATCGTAGGTGCGTTTCGGTTCATGGGTTCGCTTGGAATCGCGTGGGAAGGCTTCTCGCTCATGGGTTTCATTGCTAGGCTGTGATTCGTCACATTTATCGTCAAAAAGAGGTAAGTAACTTGTACATAATTTCATTAAGTTGATACAAGTCAAAAAGTTCACTAATAAGGTAGTTGAGACTAGAGACGGCCAAAGATTGTATTTTTATTTGTAGGTTTCGTCTCTATTGTTCAAAATAGGCTATAGATGACTTAGAACATGAGTTTTGATAGGTTTATGCCCGCAGGTTTCACCCAAAGCGCGATTTTGATCGCATATGTCAAATAGCGCATGAACCATGTTTGATGGATTGCCCAAATTAAAATATTAGGTTTTGACATGTTAGAAACCCTTAGACATGATATTTAGATGATGGGTATGCAGCGTTTCGAATCTGGATGAGTTTGGATCAATTTTGTAGAAGTTATGACGTTTTGAAGTTTAGTTGTGAAATCTGGAAATTTGGGTTGTACCGAATAGATTGCTGTTTTTGCCTGGGTTAGAGTCCGAATCTCAACATGGACAGTTCTGAGTAATTTGTAGAGGAATGAATCTATTTTCTGACCCCACTGGTTTCACCCCGTTTGGAGTTCGTATGAATTAGTTATGATTATTTTAGTGACTGTATGTCGGTAGTTTCCAGATTTAGTACGGGGTAGATTTTATTATCTATTTATTTTCAAGATCCAAGTTATACATGATATCATGCCACAATATTTTGTCCAGTGTTTCACCATGATGTTAGGTAGTTCCCAGATTTATGTGGTATTTTAAAGATAAGTTTTGAGCAATGTCTTATACCCTTTTCTAGAATGTACTGTTGTTGTAAACTGCGTGTTGCTCTATGTTGAATGCCGTTTTCACCCTAGTTATAATTACTGTATGAAGATTTTATGTGAGATATGAAAGTTGGAAAATTTTGTCTACTTTCACCTCGTTTTGGCGGAAGTGGATTTCGATGCGCTGTTTGTGAGATATGGTTGATTTCGTACAGCAGTGTTGAGAAATTCCAGATCCATCAAAACCATGTTTTGTGTTACTTTTTATTTTTGATAACATATCTATATTTTCTGGAAAATTATAAAAAATTATTATTTTGAGTCTACATATGTAGGGGATTACCCCAGATTTTTTATGGATTTATTTGATGACTTTGCATACTGTTTATATGTGTTGGAAGTCATTCCCCTGTTTTCTGGCTGTAGAGGAAATCTGTGTTGAAATGACTTTTAAGCTAAGATGTTGTGAACTAGTATAGGCCTTCATTATACTCGTTAGAAGCGTGTGGATGTCTAGTTTCCAGATTCTTTGACGGATCATGATTCGCATGTCTGTAGCTCTCTGAATTACTGATTTAGTGCTGACTAGTCTTGCTGTCCTGTTTATGAACCTTGTATATTTTACTCGTATATGTGGATCTTTATTAACCATGCACGCTGATTTGATAACCTGAACCTATACCTGATCCCACCATGCTTATCTTGACACTAGTTTACATGTATACATGCATGTGGGACATTAATAATAAAAGTAATCAAGCCGGAATTTATGGTAAAGGTCTAATAGTGGATAGTTCAGAAACGTGTACTCGGAAGGGAGCCCGTGTTTCCCATTTTGCTGCATGGACCTGTTGGTTCATGTACCTGTTACCTGTTGCTGCACATACCTGTTGGTCGTGTACCTGTTGCTGCATGGACCTTTGGCTCATGTACCTGTTATCTGTTGCTGCACGTACCTGTTGGTCGTGTACCTGTTGCTTCATGAACCTGTTGCTGCATGAATTGGATGATTCGTGTACCTGTTGCTTCATGAACCTGTTTTCTGTTTCCTGTTCCTGAGTATACTGCCCTCCATGGTCTACTATGAAATCTAAAGCGAAACTGTTGTGTTGTAGCAACCATGTAGAATGGGATGCATGTCGTGCTACCTAGATAGTAATCACACAAGACTTGAACTTAATACTCGAACATGACACTTGAATAAGATACTTGACATGATACTTGCTTACTTAATACTTGACTACATGATACATGAGACTTGAAACCTGATACTTGATACATGATTACACGACACTTGACACTTGATGCATGTTTATAGGATACCTGATTTACGCCGTGTCCCTTGATATTTTTACCATGCTAGTTTGTCTAGGTTGACATTATACATATACCATGTGTTAGTTAGTTACCTCCCTTTCCATGTGCTTGTATCATACTCTATGTGATCCGGACTTGCCATTGACGGGTACTTATGTTTTCTCTTTTCTCTTTCCTGCATACGTTGTATTGTAGATTTTGGAGGACAGGTTCCTGAAGGTATTGGCAAGATGATGGGCTAGAGGCTGAAATCCTGCTTATTATTATTTCTCGTAGTTGCTTGAACAATATTGTATTTTGAGACTTGTATTTATTTCCTGTATTTGGGCAGTGTGACCCAAGATTATTTGTGTATTTCAGATCATGACTATTTGAGATTAATGTATTTTATTTCAAGTATTCTTGTTGGTATTTGGTTCATAAGTGCATATGGTTGATCTTTTTCTGGCTTCCGGCTCTGATTATACTGTGATATGTTGTAAAGATTTCTTGAAACAGTTTAAGGATGATAATAATCATTCGCTGGGCTTTTGTTACGTACTCGTATTCCGTATTTTTGGAAAGCGGGGCGTGACATTTGGGCATCTTATTCAAAAGGTAGTTAGCAGAAAGAATAGCTTCTCCCCACAAGTTTGATGGTAAATCAGAACTTATTAACATTGCATTCATCATTTCTTTCAATGTACGATTCTTTCTCTCAGCAACACCATTGGACTGAGGAGAATAAGGCGCTGTCGTTTCATGTATAATCCCATACTTAGCACACGTGTCGGCAAATGGCGATTCATACTCTCCACCTCGGTCGCTTCTTAGCGCCTTAATTTTCTTATTGAGTTGGTTTTCAACCTCATTTTTATAGAGAACAAATTTCTCTATAGCTTCATCCTTCCTTTTAAGCAAGTATACATAGCAGTATTTTGTGCTGTCATCAATGAAAGTAATAAAATATTTATTACCACCTCTTGTTTGTATTATTTTCAAATCACAAATATCAGTGTGAATTAGAACAAGTGGTTCGGTGTTTCTTTCAATACTTTTAAACAATGATCTTGTTAGTTTTGCCTCAACACAAGTTTCACATTTGTGTTTGGAATCAATTTGGAATGTTGATATGTGATTCAAGTTAATTAGTCTTCACAAAGTATCATAATTAACATGTCCTTATCTACCATGCCATAAATTGAAAGACTCAAGCAAATAAGTAGAAGAGCTAGCTTTATTAATATTCTTGACCATGGTCATTACATTGAGTTTAAACATTCCAACACTCATATATCCTCTACCAACATACATTCCACTTTTTGACAAAACAAATTTGTTCGACTCGAACTCTAAACGAAAACTGTGGTTATTAAGCAATGAACCAGATACCAGGTTCTTACGGATTTCAGGAACATATGCAACATTATTCAGAGTCAATTCCTTTCCAGAAGTCATCTTCAAGATCACCTTGCCTTGGCCCTTTATTTCTGAAGTAGCCGAGTTCCCCGTAAACATTTTCTCCCCATTCTCTAATGGTTCGAAAGTGGAGAACATACTTCTGTTGGAGCACACATGTCGAATAGCTCCAGTGTCAATCCACCATTCCTTCGGGTTTGAACCTAACATATTCACCTCTGAGATCACAGCTGAGAGGTTGATATCGGACATCTTGAGCAATCCCTTGAATCAAGTTTGCTTCTCTGTTCCTGTTCTTCTTGGGAAGTCTGCATTCAGCAGACTTGTGACCCATTTTGTCACAATTGAAGCACTTGCCTTGAAACTTCGGCTTCTTGGAGATTCCTCCCTTGGGCCCCAACTTGGGACCCTTATTGTTGTGCTTATTGGAACGTTGTTTATGTTTCATTACATTTGCCTTAGCTGCATGACTGACAAGTCCAACATTTTCAGATCCTCTATTGTCTTCTTCAATACGAAGCCTGACAATGAGATCTTCAATGCCCATTTCTTTTTGCTTATTCTTTAGGTAATTCTTAAAGTCTTTCCAACTTTGTGATAATTTTTTAATTATACATGCCACTTGGAAACTTTCACTTAAGTTCATACCTTCAGCATGAATCTCATGCAAGATCAGTTGTAGTTCTTGAACGTGACTGATCACTGTTTTAGAATCTACCATGTTATAGTCTAGGAAGCGGCCCACAATGATTTTTTTGGCGCCGGCATTCTCAGTTTTATACTTATGGTCTAGTGATTTCCAAAGTTCTTTAGCTGTTCTTTTGTTAATGTATACATTATACAAAGAATCGGCTAATCCGTTCATTAAATTTCTACACAAGTAATCAGCATTTTTCCATGCATCCACAGCGGCAATGACTTGGTTATCTTACTCATCTTTCTTAAGATTTGGAGCATCTTCGTTCAAGAATCTTGCAAGATTCAGTGTGGTCAGATAGAACATCATCTTCTGTTGCCACCTTTTAAAGTTCTACCTGTTGAACTACTCTGGTTTCTCCCCATGGGAGACTGAGATAGGTACAACTGTGGGCATTGGCACTCGTGCCGCAGCAGTATTCAGTTCTTGCATCGTATCAGCAACCGGCACGTAGACCGTTTCAGACACTGCAGCATTGTTCGATATAGTAGTCATTTTGATTCTGAAATTTACACAACACGAGTATAAGTTTTTCAGATTAAAGAAAAAAAACCGTGCCTCATAACCGAAAATCAAGAAAATCAAAATCTGTTTTAAATTTGTTACAAAATTCTTTTAGAAAGTTTGTTTTACAATAACACAAGTGATTGAGAGGCACAAAACAGAGAAGAAAGTAGGGGGGGAAAAAAAGGAAATAAATAAATAAGTAACAACTTACAAAAAATTACAATTTGAGAAGTCGAGGCCTGTATATCACACAGTGTCCTTAAAACAGATTTCGCCTCTTCCGGTTGCTGGAATGAACGAAGGCGTCTGTCTTCCAGGATGCAACGACCGGAGTGATCACGTAGGCACCACGTAGCACTCTCGAACTGAGCAGCAGCGTCTGAATCCTATCACCGACTTACCAAAACAGCAGGATGGAAGAAATGAATCGGACTCAGAGGAGAAAGGAAGAAGGTTTATGTTGTGCAGGGAAGAAATGAGAGGGGAGATGCTTTTATTTATAGAGCCTAGGTTAATACTGTAACGGCAGACAAGGCTTTGAATGCCTTCAGTGTAACGACAGACAGTCAATTGAATGCCGGCACTGTAACGGCAGACATCAATCATTGCTTTGAATGCCTTCAGTGTAACGGCAGACAAAACATTCAATACAGCATTGAAAGGGTAGACAGAACCGTTTTTGCATTCATACATTTAGTACAGTACTGAAAAGGCAGACAGAACCGTTTCTGCATTCATTTCAGCCATTATAAAAGAAAAATCAAAACTGTAGCAAAAAGTGCCTTTGCACGGGGTGGGGTCAAGTCGGTTCGGCATTCGTGTTCGCAGGTCGTGCGGGCGCACACATGTAATCCGGTCCGAGATTTGCAACCCCCCCCTGCGCGCGCGAGAGAGAGCTTCTCTTCTAGCTATCTTGGAATGCTTAGAAGGAGGTTACTATATATCCTCTTCTATTTCCTTTCATTTTTTCGATGTGGGACTATGTTCCTTTAACCCATTTCAAGAATGAAAACGTCTCACTTTGAGAGACAATTTCTCATTCACCCCTTAACCGTTTTTAGCAAACCAATATATGGTTTTGATCTACTCACGAAAGAGAACACAAATCAATCAAGATCTCTCAATAATTTATTGAGGATCTTACTCAAAAAATTGCTCAAAAATCGATTCGTAAATGGTGTATAAAACACCCATTTTCTAACAAACCGAGCTACTTGCGAGCTACTCGGCTCGAGCTCGGTCAAAACTCGACTCGAGACGAGCTCGAGCGGAGCTCCAGCTCAAAATCGAGCTCGATAGTTTAATGAGCCGAGCTCGAGCTTGGACTTTTTGTGATTATTAGGCTAAGCTCGCGAGCTACTCGGCTCGAACTTGGTCAAAGCTCGGTCAAAGCTCGGCTCGAGCCGAGCTCGAGCTCGAGCCTGAGTTTGATTGCTTAACGAGCCGAACTCGAGCCTCAAGATACTCGGCTCGACTCGGATGGTTTGCAGCCCTATTTATCATTATTTATCACACTTATGTATTAGGTAATACATACTTATTACACACCTATTTTATTTAACCTACAAAATGGACATGTAATACTATGGTTCTTAGGTTGTAGCCTATGATAGACCTCGAGTTGGTTGGCTACAGATTGGGATTCATCATGTAATCTTTACATTTCTTTCATTTAAAAAGTTGTATTACAGGAGAAGTAAGAAAAGAAAAGAAAAGAAAAGAAAAAAAAAAACATCCTGTATTTTTATATTTCTAATTTGGCATTCAATTGGATCTATTTGAATAAATCTTGGTGACTATAAAAGTTACGTTGCTTGATTTATTTTTTAAACAACAATTGGAACAAAAACTGTTATTACTTATTATTGTTGTTTCCTTGGTAGTTTATCCTCATCATTATTATTTGCTTTTTTAGCAGTTCACAAAGTTAAAATTTTTGAGGTTGATATATATAATAAATAAACATTGTATATTGTACGTAAATTGGACCAGCTTCTTCTTCAACTTAATTAGATTGATAGATGGAACAAATGAAATAAAGGTCGATTGTCCGGCCGTAAATTGCAAAAGAAAAAGCTTATTTATTTATATTTATTTTTCGCACAGTGTTTTTGCACTCATATTTAAAAGGTTATAGTCCAATTGCTAAAGTGTAAATTATCTTCTTTTTTTTTTCCTTTTCAACTTATACTTAAAATCAATAGATGTTTTTTCGGATCCTCTTGATGCGCGTATCTTGGAGATAATATACTAATCATGAATACATAAATTATTTTAATTTTAAAATAAATGTTTATTTCTCTATTTTTTCTTTTTTTGACTTTTTTAATAGGACCGGAGCCACATACGCACATACGCACACCGCGCATACACACTTTTACAAATAATCTCATAATAAAGGGATGATGCGAACATGGAGATTAAATTCCGACCTCTTGCTCACTAGCTAAGAGGTTTGCTGCTTAGACCAAAGCGGCACTTGCTAATACTTTAAATTAACTTATTTTTTTGCTAATACTTTAAATTAAATTTATTCTTTTGCGAATACTTTAAATTAAACTTAAACACAACAAATTCAATAATAATAACAAATTTTTTTAATTAATAAATTTAATAGGAATATAATTATTATAGGATCGTTCGTACATCGCGCTAGTCCATTGTAGTTTATTTATAATAATTGAAAATTTTCAGCTGGGATTCGACACATGACAATGTTCTTTAGGCAAGAAGATGACCGGTGGCAAAAATTTCTCATAGGAGATTGACATGGGGCGAATTCCAGTGTTATGTCTAGTGAGATGTAAAAAAGTTAAATTAAGAGTAAATTGATTTAGATTTTGAATTTTCTTAATACATGAAATTTTGAAATATATTATCTTATGTAGTATGCATATATAATTAAGAGATAAAAATTTTTAAGTCTAAAGTTTTAAAGAATGATTACAATAAGAGATAAAAATAGTTACTATATTTAGATTTTTAAATTTTACATTCATTTATCATGTCATTTTAAAAATATTATCTCATGGCAAAATTTATTAAGCCAGAAAATGACATGTCGCAAAAGTTGTTCACCTAAAGAACGACATGTGGCGGGGTTCAGTCGTCCATATAGTTAGATTTATAATAGTTGAATTAAGAGTAATAAAACTTAGATTTTTGAATTTTATTCTTACTTGTCATTTTATAAAGATCCAATCTCATGTAATATGCACATTTTACTAAGAGTTTAAAATAGTTAAATCTAAAATTTTAATGAATAGTTACACTAAGATATAAAAATAGTTATATTTAGGTTTTAAAACAAAAAATTTCTATTTATTTGTGATTTTAAAAATATCATCTCATGCTATACATAACAAAATTTTTTTTTTTGACTGGTAAAAGGTAGGATTATCCTACCTCACAGAAAATATATATATAAATAAGTAAGAAGTTTTACATCTGTTACAAAAAATGACCGAAATGGGGATTCGTCGAGCATTTGGATGAATCCAGGTTCGAGATGGCATGCCATTGTGACGTAGAGAGGGCATTGGACTGTTGTCGTACACCTCTACTAGTCACAACGACATGATCTCATCCCCCTTCTTCATCCGAAACATGCTAAAAAACAAAAAGAACCCCTTCAGTCAATAGAAACACAAAAACAGTACTGAATAATTACATCATCAAACTAGAACATAATAAAGTCTCTTCCCAAAAGAAACAAAAACAATAGCAAGTAAAGAGAAGTTGGGTGGCTGTAGTCTGCTAGGCCGAGCAGCTGTCACCTGCACTGTCGGTCTGGTCTATACGGATCAGTGCCTGCTTCAGCAGGGTATCCTGCACACCTTTTCGTTCCAATTATTGGAGTAGCTTCGCTTTCTTCTTTCCACTGTCCATCCCATCTATCTAAGATCGAAAGTAAAAAATTGCATTAGTAATAATGTCCTTAGTTTGCATATCCTTAGAAGAGAAAGTGCATTCATTTCTAGCAAGCCATAAACTCCAACATATTGAGATTGTCATTAGGTGCCAAGTGTATCTGTGTCTTTGATTTCCAAAACACCAAGTTGTAAAGCAATCGTGTAAGTGAGGGGGCATGGTATGAATGTTGAAAAGTGCGGTGAAATGTGTCCAAGTGGCAGTGGCAACAGGGCATTCAAAGAAAATATGGAAGGTCGATTCGACAGGACATGCACAAGCAGTGCATGTCGTGTCTCTCGGCCATCCTTTGAAGTGAAGAAATTCTTTGGAGTTGAGTTTGTCCCAACTCAGTAGCCAGATGAACACTTTGCATTTGAGCGGAGCTGAGGAAGACCATGTTGCAGCAAAATATGGGGAGCGGAGGCCAGATGTGATGAAGAAGCTGTAGGCAGACTTGACAGTGAATGATGAGGATGGAGTTAGGCTCCATGTCGGCTGGTCATCTGAGTGTGTGGGTTGGAAGTGGCCAATCAGATCAAGAAGTCTCTTCTTCTCCTCACGCATTGAAGGGTTGGGGACACAGTTAAGCCTTGGTTGCCAGCTCCATGTACCATCAATTCATGAGCCTTGAGAGAGTATATCTGCATCGGGATTCCAAGCTGCAGAAGCCAGTGTTGGACATAAAGAAGAGATGCTGCCTCCATTTATCCATTTTGACGTCCAAAAAATTATAAGGTTTCCCCTACCCAGGCTCCAGTGCACATTTAAGAAGAATTGTTATTTTAGATGATAAATTCCTTTCCAGAAACTAGAAGCAGTGGATGGGCATACTAGTATAATGGAATTGCTTTTCTAATAAAGGCTCTTCAGGGTTTGGCTAGGTAGTGAGTCCGATGCTATCAATTTCCACCACCACTTCATCAGAAGTGCATCATTGAACACCTGTAGATCAAGAACCTCTAGGTCACCCTGTTCTTTAGGCTGACAAACTCTTTGCCACTTCATACTTGCAACGCCTCTTGCATCCTTATCTGCGCCACACCAGAAAAATCTACTGCGTATTTGATCAATTCTTTTGATAACCCAAAGGGGTAATCTGAAGAATGAAGCGTAGTAGACCGGTAGTGCACTGAGAACAGAGTTTATAAGTACAAGCCTTCCTCCTCTTGATAACATTCTACCTTTCCACACAGAGAGTCTTTGCTCTACTTTGAGGATCAGTGGTTGCCAGTAACTTTTGCTGAGCTTCCCATAGGATAGTGGCATTCCAAGATAATTGGGTGATAAACTCTCCTCTTTGCAACCTAGGATGGTCGAGAAAGCTTTGAGCTTAATTTTTGATTTACCAAAATAGACGATTGATGACTTGTTGAAGTTGATGAATAACCCTGAGATGTTTGCAAACAGTTGCAGTGCCACCTTGAGATTGATGACCTCCTCTTCATCTCCCTTGCAGAAAAGGAGCGTGTCATCTGCAAATTGCAGTACTGACAACTCCGCAATTGATCGTCTAACCGGGAGCTGAGAAAGAACCCCATTTCTGCGGCCATTGTGGAGCATCTGAGCTAGGACGTCGACTACCAAGTTGAAGAGCATTGGCGAAAGAGGGTCTCCCTGCTTTAATCCTCGCTTTGAGTTTATTTGACGTTCCCCCTCACCATTGATAAGAATTGAAGACTTAGCTATCCGCATGATCATATGGATCCACTTGCACCAAGCCTGGCCAAATCCCCTGGCAATTAAAAGTTGGTCTAAAAATCCCAACTCACCGTATCAAAAGCCTTTGCAAAGTCAATTTTGAACAACAGAGTATCCGAGTGTCTCCTACTGCATAGGTTGATAGCTTCATAAGCTACAACAAAACAATCCACCGTGGATTTACCCTTTAGGAAAGCACTCTGAGAGGATGACACGAGGGATTGGAGGATCGGGGCTAGCCTATTTGCCAGCAATTTGGTAAAGATTTTGAAGGAACAATTTAGCAGACTGATAGGTCTATAGTCCGAGACCAAGTTCGCCCCTTCACACTTAGGAATAGGCATTATGTTGCAGTAATTCAGTCTGTATAGATCACCTTCACCCTTCTGAATCGAAAGAAGCATGGCTAAAAGATCATCTTTGATAGTGTCCCAGAAATTGTGGTAAAAACTCATGGAAAAGCCATCAGGTCCTGGAGCTTTGTCACTACTCATACCAAAGACAACCAACTTGACCTCCTCCATAGTGAACGGTGCATCCAAATGTTCAAGACAATAGTCCCTATGGGGGTAAAGAGAATTCCAATTGATCCGAAAATCTGATCTAGTAGTTGTGCCACAAATTGATTGGAAATGATCCTCAATTGCTTCTCTAATCCGGATTGGGGATGTTTCCAAAGCACCATCAATGATCAGGCTGTGTATATAGTTCCTTCGCCTTCTCCCATTTGCAATACAGTGAAAGAACTTGGAATTTGCATCTTCCTCTTTTATCCATTGCACTCTCGATCTTTGCCCCCAGTATAGCTTCAGCTTTGATAAGATTTTGCAGTTCCACTTGGACTGCCTTAAGGGGTTCAGCTGTGCTATGGGATTGTTCAGCTTCAATCTCCAACTCAAGAAGTTTTTCCTGCAATTGCTTTTTCTTTTGAGCAATGTGGCCGAAATTTTTATTCCTCCAGCGCCGAATTTTTCTCTTAAGAAGTGTAAGTTTTGTTGCAAAAATATCAACCGGGTTCCCATCACATCGGAAATTTGTCCACCACTCCTTAACTGAGGGGACAAAAATTGAATGGTGCAGCCATGCCTTTTCAAATTAAAAATAATGTACCTTACTAGTGATGGCTTGATCATCAAGGAGAATAGGACAGTGATCTGAGGAAAATCTGGGCAGTGAATATTGGATGCAGTTAGGGAAGGAAGATTCCCTAGCCATAGAGATTAAGAATCTTTCTAATCTGGCCATCGAAGGGGAGCTCCTAAGGTTGGTCCATGTAAATTTTCTTCCTGAAAGTGGTAGATCAATGAGCTCCAAGTCATGTATGAATTCACGAAAGCATCTCATATCTCTTGTTGAGCCTTTACCCGTGGACCTCTTAGCATCAGATACTGTTACATTAAAATCTCCACACAAAACCCAGGCATCGTTGAGAAGTCTTCTGCACTGTTGAATTTCAAAGAAACATAAATCACGATCCTCCAAATCAAAGGGCGCATATACTGAAGTAAGTGACCACTCTTTGGCTGAAGATCGGCATTTGAAGGAAGCAAAAACCGAGAAGATATCCACAGCCGAGTACGTACAATTAAGGACTTGATCATTCCACCCCATTAGAATGCTGCCACAGCTGCCAATAGAGTCCAGCTGGACCCATTTGGATATAATGCCTCCTCCAATTGACGAAAGCTTCTGAGGTCCTGGTTTCCTGAGCTTAGTCTCTTGCAAGCAAATAATAGATGGTGCACAGCTACGAATACCTTCTTTGATTATAGAGCATTTTTCAGGGCTATCCAACCCTCTAACATTCCAACTTGTAGTCCTCATTTAAAAGAAAAGCATCAAAACGCACAAAAAACACCAATTAAGTAGGATAGCATGGCTACTAATCAGAGTGCTGTTGTTGATTATTTTGATCAACTACAGCCTTCTGGCAGCCCCTGAATGCAAGTAGCGAGTGTGGCCCTAAAGGCTCCACTCCAATGGATTCAGCAACGTCGATAATGTCCTCATTTGACAGTAATTCAAAGGAATTGAGATGTGCATTGGAAATTGAGACATTTGAAGAGGAGGTACCTATGGCCTTCCTCTTTATAGTGGTTGACAGGTGCTTCATGAATGGCCTGGTGCTTTTGAGCTTTCCTGTGGACCTTGATCTCTTCATCTTCTTGGAGGGGCCTTCCTGGAAGCCTGGTGGGACAGTAGTAGAGGAGCTAGCGGCTCTGGTAGCAGTTCTCCTCTGTAGAGAGCGTGTGTCGAAGCTTTCAGCTCCACCCTTGCTGACTCCCGCCCTGAAAATCACATTATCCTCTTCATTGAACTTGCTCGCCGCTTCTTTGACGGACTCTCGAAGTGCCCCTTCAACTACATGCTTAATCTTGTCAAAAAGGGAAAGAGGCAGCGATACAAGCTTTCCTTTCCACACCATTTCTCGAACCTCCTTCTGTGAGCTGTATTCTGAGGATTCCCCAAGATTTTGGGGAGCTGTTCCACTGCCCTGTGGGTCTGCATTCTTGTTGCTATCTGATGACTCCGAGGTGTGAACAAAAAGCTGTGCCAGCGGTGCAGGATTAGATTTAGGCAAGTGGCCCTCCACAGATTTGGGGAGTAGGGTCGGATCAGTTGGGATCTTCTCAATCGGCCCCAATCCCACTAATTTAGGGGCATTTGAAAAAAACTTCCAAATCTATTTTTGCATGCATAGATCGCAGAGCCGTTGGGCACCCCTCCCCCAAATCTCGGGTTTTTAAATCATCCATGACATCCTTGTCCAGAGTCAACCGCCGGCGATCATCAGCTCTCTCAGCCCTGGGCTCAACCTGCCCCTTGGGTCGCCAGAAACTAGCGCTCCCTAGTTCCTCAGATGCTCCAGCAGTAGTGAAAAGTTGGACTTTGCCAGATTGTACGTCTTCGACAGGAATTGGGTTACCGAGCAGCAGTATTGGGACATCATGAACATGGCTTTGGAGATTCCATGGTGTAGTATACTTGACAGTAAGAGATTTGGGTACGAGTGTTAGAACCTCAACTTCGATAAGAACCAGAGCTTGATCCCGGGTATCTGCATTCAGCATCTCACGGCTGAGTGTGATTAGCTTACCAAAGGGCTTTATCAGGCATTCAATAGACTCCCTATTCCATAGGTGAAAAGGCAAGAGTGGTAAGTTGATCCATATGAAGCATGGCTTCGGCCTCAGTCGCGCTCCAAAGTCTACCGACCATGGAGAGAAGGTAGCACTGAACCCAGAGAATTGAAACACTCCCTTAGCAATCGTGGCTTCAGCCTCGGTTGTTGTTGGGAATTGAACGTGGTAGATCCCATCACATACCCTCTTCAGCACCCACCACCGACCTTGCCTTCCCCAAGAAAAGTTAAAAGCACACTCAAGATCTTTGGTCTGTGGGATGTGGCATGGGTTTATCAAGTGGAGAAAAGCGCTTGCATGTAGCGCCGGCAAGGCTTGGAAAATAGCATTGTTGTGCGGCAGATCAACTACCAGCGCTTCTCTCCTGTTGTGAAGTGGGCAATCCCTCACCTTATGCCCAAACTTTCTGCAGTTGAAACAGTGAAAACCCAGCTTCTTGCACTCCGCCGTAGCATGATCATCCTCTCCACATTTGAAACAGCGTCGTTCCATCTTCTTAGTAAAACGGCGGACGTTCTGACACCAAGCAGGAGTTTTTGGAGGAAAAAAGGCAGTAGGTTTTGGTTGGAAAAATGGTTTGGGTTTGGAGGCAGGATAGGCAGTGGTATGTGAAAGGATGGGGTGGGGTGGGGTTTTGGAGTTTAGTGGGGGGGAGGCACGGGGATCGAAGGGGTATCTGGTGTGAGTAATGATGACAAAGGGGTCTCTGTGGTGGAAGTCGAAGGACCTGAGCATAGGATCTGCTCAGGTCCCGAGAGAAGACGACTTTCTCTCTCCTCACCCCTCTCTCCATTTTTTTTATAAAGTTACTTGAACAATTTTTTTCCAAATCTTGCTAAACATAACATATAAAAGTAGTTTCCATTAAGAGGAAAAAAAACTTTGGATTCAAATTAAGTTTTAATTCATGATAATTCGTATTTAACACAAGATTAGTGCATAATTCTGTGTATAGCACGAGCTAACTCACCATTTACATCTTAGAGAAAAATATTTTACTAATACATGATAGTATAACTTGACGATATTATTCATGCATCACACGATCGAGTTTCACGCTAGTTTATTTATTAATAATGAATCTTTTTCAGCTGGAAGATGGCACGTGGCAGAATTTTTCAGCTAGGGGATGACATATATGAGAAAGTTTTTGCCCAGAGGATGACAAGCTGCGAGGTCCAGTTGTATGACTAAGTAGTTATATTTATATTTTTCAATTTTCTTTCTATATATCATTTAAAAATATCTTATCTCATTTAGTATGCATACATAATTAAGATATAAAAATAGTTAAATTTAAAGATTTTTAATTTTTTTTTACATTAAGAGATTTTTTTTCTAAAAATAGTTATATTTAGATTTTTGAATTTTCTATTCCTATTTCATTTTATAAATATCATCTCATGTCCAACATAATAAATTTAAACATTTAGAATTAAGAGAAAAAAATTTAGTAAGAATTAAGAGATAAAAATAGTTAGATTCAAATTAAGTTATAATTCATGATAATTCGGGTATAGCATGAGATTAGTGCATAATCATGGATAAAGCACGGGATAATTCACCATTTACATCTTAAAAAAATAGTTTTACTAATAATCGACAGTAGTGCTTGAGGATATTGTTCGTACGATGACATGTGGCAGAGTTTTTTCGACCAGATGATGACATGTGGCGAGGTCTAGTTATATGTATAGTTACATATAAATAGTTAAATTAGAAGTAGTTAGATTTAGAAGATATTAAAAATTTTCTTTCTCTACGTCTTTTAAAAAATATATTATCTCATCTATTATGCATACACAATTAAGAGAGAAAACTGGTTAAAATTTTTTTTATAAAAATTTTAAATATGGTTAATAAGAGTAAGTAAATTTATATTTTTAAAATTTTGTATACGTAATTTTTAAAACATTTCATTTCATGTAGTACAGGTTAATTCACAATTTACACTTTAAAATTAAAATCTTTTACTGATGCATGACAAAGGAGTTTAATTCTATAATTCGTGCAGTGTACGAATTCCATGCTAGTATATATATAAAGCCGAGTTTTGATTCCTTTGCTTGTGTCAGATGTATATTTTTTATTTATTTTATTGCGCCAAATGGAATTTCTATATTAAACATGTGATAAAATTTACATTTATCATCTTTCTTTCATTTCGACACATGGCATTTTCATGTGTTTAATCTAATCCTTAAATATATATTTTGATCTTATCTAATTACAGTTCTTTTTAACCTAGTTCTATCATCTAAATTAATTATTTTAGATGATCTAGATGATCATTTGTTACTTAAAAGAATAAAATTAATTAAATATTTATTATAAAAAAAACACAAGATGTCTCAACTTATTATATCCAATGAAAGTAATACTCATATATTTTACATCTGTTCTATAGCTAATTAAAAGTAAGGCATAAATTTTAAAAAATATAATATATATATATATATATATATATATATATATATATATATATATATATATATATATATTTAATCAAGATGTCTGGTGTTGGCAGCAAGGGGCAGTCAAAGAAGATATGAAAAGCTGTCAGTCAAAGAAGATATGAAAAGCTATCAACAGCTTTTCATATCTTCTTTGACTGCCCCCTTGCTGCCAACACCTGGACCTTCTTCACTATCCTCTTCCACATTCACACATTGCCTAGTGACTTACACGATTGCTTCTCTTCATGGTGTTTTGGTTCACAATCACACAGACATGCTTGACACCTCCTTATAATAGCTATTTGTTGGAGTATCTTGCTAGCTAGGAATGATCGCATTTTTTCTTCAAAAATTATCCCACAAAGTGTAACACCTCGCAAAATTTAATTGACAATTTTGCCCTCGGGTGTTACGCACGTGCATTTTGTACTATTACTGATCATATCCATAACGCATTTTGATATGTATTTTGAATTCCTATTATTTATACAATCTTGTATTCTTAAAAATCACATTTGAGGCAACTCAAATACAAAATTTCAATCTTTGAGTTTTTACGTGCTTTTTACGTATTATCGATGCACGTGTCGATTTTGGGTATTCCACTGTTACGTGCAAAGTTTTCAATGAATTTCAATCATTTATTTTTATAAACATGTTTTAATTTATTTTGTAAACGAAAATTCAATTTTTGACTATCTTTATTAAAATAAAGTTTTCTACGTGCAATACACGTATTTTCTGTATGTTTGAGTATATTATCAAATATGTACATTAAATATACTTTCTATTGCATTCCAATTGATTATAAATATTTTTCGGTTCATAAAGTCAATTTTTGTATTTTTGAGATTTTACGGGCGACGCACGTGTTTTGGTGCACGTGTCTAAGCGCGTTCTTCCTTCAAAATAATTTTCATGAAAATGTGAGTGTCTATTTTTATTGTGCATGAAAAGTATAATTTTTAAGTTAATTTTATATATTTATTACATATATAGATAGTAGTTTTAAAGAGATTGAATAAATAAATTGTTTTGTACACAAAGCACGTGCACGTGCACACGTGCGATGTGCACACAAATTTTTGGGGACCGGGCTGATTAGAGAGGAGGGAAAATTTCTGGAGTTTTGATTTTGAAGAGGGAGGGAAAACAAGTTTTAGAGGTGGAGTTAGTGGAGTTCATGTAGGAGGTGGTTGCTATAACTACCTACTACTTTCTTATAAAAACACCCCCTCCATCTCTCATTCTCTCATCTCTTTCTCTCTTCTCTACTGCCCATGCCGAAAGAAACCAACCAATGGCAGCAAAGCCTTTCCCATTCTCCACCTAAATCACCTATTCCACTTGCCTATATACATATACGAATGTATATATATGTACATGCATAGTATGTGTATATGGAAGAAGATGGGAGATTGCCATTATTGTTGCCGAATGGAGTAGGGATGGAGATGCTCTTGACGATGGATGCTTGCCGAAATGTGGAGCTTGGAGGCTTGCTTTGGTGCACGGATTTTGAGGAGGATTGCAATTGGAGCTTTCTTTAGGAGCTCCTAATTCTAGGAGTTCATTTGGGTAACAAATCTTTATTTTTAGGTGTGTGTTTCTTAAATGCTTTCTAATTTAGGAATATAATCTGCATGATAGATGATATGTGATTTACTTAGTTGAAATTGAATTGATTGCATGAAATTGATTATGGTAAATGCAAATTGCTATGCTTGTTACGATTGCTAGTTGAATTGCTAGAATTGAAGTGATTGAATGGAATTGATGCATATTGAGACATTATTGGAATAATGCGAAATGTGGCAAAAAGTATGATTTATAACCTCAAAGTGTTGTTTATACAAGTATAGAGATATTTTTCAAAGAAGGTAGTTTATTTGGAAAATATGTTTTGATGCATTTTTAATTGGAAAAGAGAACTTGGGAATTGATAATACATATGATAATATTTTTAAAAGGGATATATTATGGAAATAAATTATATTTTGTATATGGAAGTACAAATCGATTCAAATGTCGAAAATGTATTCAAAGTTGCAAATTGTGGATGTGACAGTCGACTGATTACTTCCACAGTCGACTGGTAAGCATTAAAAATTGGTTTTCATCAGCGGGACAGTCGACTGAATACAGTTACAGTCGACTGCTGCTTTGATGTTGAGTTTTCAAAGATATTTGCGGGACAGTCGACTGATACTGCCACCAGTCGACTGAACCGAGCTATTTTCTGATTCTTGAGTTGAAGTTGATTTTAACAAATGAAAGCTAAATAAGTTTAAATACGAGATTTTATGATTATCAAGATTTGATTGAGTTTTATTGTGAAATGCACACAAGGTTATGAAAGATGAAATTGACAAAGAAATTAAATTGAAATTGGAACATTGCGAGACAGTCGACTGCCGCGTACAGCAGTCGACTATCCCGAGTGGTTATGAAGAAAGTGAATTGACTGAACAAGTCGACTGGAAGGAATCCAAGTCGACTGTCCAGAGTGTTTCAGAGGATATTATTCTGTTTATTTGAAGGTTGTGAACTTTATGATTTATGTTGATGAACTCTTTTATTGCTGTATGAAAGTATACGAAATGAATCATAGTTGAATTGAGAATTTACATGAATTGAATCATAGATGAGGATTGAGAACTAAATGAATATGAAAGGCTAAGATCATGATGAGAAAGTCTGTGAGACTCTAAAATGAATTATGAGCTGAAAGTGCTCAATTGGAAATTGTGAATTTGAAATTGAAATGAAAGAGTAGCTAAGTCTCCCCCGGCAGTGAAATGAAATGATATTGAAAAGAAGACCAAGGTTGGTCGTGTGTAAATGAAATGATAAGTCCGGTTGAGTGGAGAGGCTAACTCTAGAGCTTTGATTTTATTCATGATTCTAATAATTAATACATTGTAAGGCTGTAATGAAAGTAAGAGAAAAACATAAGTATGGGAGCCTCGAGTCTACGATGCGGATGTGATCCACAGAAAGCTTGCTTGATGAGTCAAGACATGGCGTGGGCAATATACTCCAGAATGATCGGGATCTTGGCGACGCTTGTGGGATGTTTGGTGACGGCAAGAGGATCGTGTTCAGGGAGGAGGCTGAACTATCGCAGAATGCATGCTTGATGAGTCAAGACATGGCGCGAGGTTCCCCTCCAGGGTCTTGGACACGTGCTTGTAATCATGGAACGTCTATGACACTTGCCGAAATTACAGATAGATACATAGTGGAGATGTGATGAAGGTGAGAGAAAAACATGAGTATGAGAGCTAGGGTACGGTGCGGGTATGTGAGCCGCAGAATGCATGCTTGATGAGTCAAGACATGGCGCGGGCACAACTCAGTAATGATCGGACTCTAGTCACGCTTGTGGGATGTTTTGGTGACTGCAAGAGGAGTGTGTTCAGGGAGGAGACTGAATTATTGCAGAAGGCATGCTTGACGAGTCAAGACATGGCGCGAAATTCTACTCCAGGGGCCAGGATACATGCTTGTACTCATAGAATCATCTAGGATACTCACTGAAATTACAGTAGTAGATTAAGTCATGGCGAGGGATTGAACCCTACAATAATGAAGACGATTAAGAGGCTTGCCCTCGGACCTATGTAGTATGGGATGCATAGAATCCGAACAAGTGTGCATTAGTGTCATATAATATAAACAACTGCATTAAGGACTAAGTGCACCGCACCATACGACATCAACAGGATAGCCCCTTTTTGTAGCTTTGTTTGTGATCAAGTTTGTGTTTGCTAAAGCATTTGAGAATCGTTATACTGTTTCCGGCATAGAGAGGATGGCCGTGTATAATATTTCGTCAGTTGTAAGCAACTGACGCGCCCACAGTTTATATGCAGGTTATGGAGTTACATGAAGATATAAAGAGAATTGAGGCTGTTGATTACTTAAATGTTAAAGTTGTAACAATTGTACATTCATTATTGTTGTATTTTATTAATTCCGCTGTGTATTGATGTAAAAGACTCTGATGTAATCATTGTTAAAATAAAAGTTTTAAATTCCTTGTAAAATTGTACGAAAGAAGCGAAAAGATCCTGTAGAACTCTCGAATTCAGTTGTATTTGGAATTCGGGGTGTTACACAAAGAGCTGTAATTTCTAATGCAATCTTTTGGTTTCGATCTTGGATTGATGGATGCGACAGTAACAAGAAGAAGGAGTAGCTTGTGCGCAAATTGGAGATCGCAGAGGCAAAAGACATCTTGTTCAATCATGCTTTGGTCGGGGCCGATCCAGCAGGAAGTGGGGAAGATAGTTGCTCAGGATGATCTCTTCTTCGCTGTTACGTTTTGATGTTTTGGGTTTGTTATTTTATCTGAGTATCAGGTTTATGTTTTTGGAGATGCAAGACTGCTAAGTTTTCTTTTGGTGGATCAAGCGTTCAGCGATCGTTGTAAGCTGAATTGGTTTGGTCCTTATGTGTATATGTACTTATTTACTCTTATATTTATATATTTTTTGTGAGGTAGGAATTTTCCTACCTTTTACCAGTCAAAAAAAAGAAGATGTCTCATCTTATTATATCGAATGAAAGTAATACTCATATATTTTACATCTATTCTATAGCTAAATAAAAAATTAAGGCATAAATTTTACCTATATGCTTGAACTACCTACTTGCTATTCTTGATTACAGATAATTTTTTTAATTAAACTTTTGTGTTTTTTCATGTATTTTTTTATAGGGTCATCAACAACATGAAGATGTAGATTTTATATATGTACTTGGCTAGAGTGAGGAATTGATGATGTAGATTTATTGCACATTAACATAATTTTTAAGTTGATTGTAGTTTCCTATCAAGGTGATGTTTTCATGTCTACTAAGATTTGATGTTAGAATTGAGAGGTAAATTTCTGAAATCTTTAAATATGTTATGATTAATAATATAAATAATAGATATGAAATAGTTAATTATATATATATATATATATATATATATATATATATATATATATATATATATTGATGATGTGGCATGCATGTGATTGGAAAATCCTATATATATATATATATGAGCAATTGATGATGTGGCATGCATGTGATTGGAAAATCCTTAAAAGGGTGTTGTGCAAATGCGTGCACACCACTTAACCCGTCATTGTTATTGACGGGTTAAGGCTTAAGCCAAAAATTTAATTTTTTTGTCTTAACTCGTCATTGCCAATGACGTGTTAAGTGGTTTGCACAAACATTTGCATTTGCAATTATATATATATATATATATATATATATATATATATATATATATATATATATATATGAAACATTACACTAGAAAGATGGCATATGGATCATTTGTTAGATACTTAACATGTTAATTATCTTTTCAGTTTTTTCTATTGCAATATTCCTACAATTTTGATTCCTTAATTGGATGAAAAGTTGAGATTTTTTTTTTCTTTAAAGTATTTTTTTTTATATGTTGCTTACTTAATTTTTTTTCCAGTTGAAAAACTTAATAAGATTGATTTAATAACTGCGACAATAGAAAAATTAAAATTAAAAATAAAAATATATACATATAATTATCTTTTCATGCATTGCACGGGCTATCTATATTATATACTAAAACTGAGTCGAACGCCCTAGAAATTCGCCCTTTGGCATCTTTTGAAGGCCCAGAAAATTTAACATGTATCATCTATTTAATGAGTAGAATTAAAATAAATCACAAATCATGTGTATAGAAGTTGGTACATAAAGATAAACACAAATCCTCCTCCTCTGAAATATAAATCATGTATACTTTTTAAAAATTCGTATATAAAGATAAATCATAAGTAACGTATCTTCTATTCTTTTATGTATCTACATCTCTCTCGCTCTCTATTCTTATTTTTGTTTAAAAAATTCTCAATGATAAATAACTAAAAAGTTTTTATGCAATGTCGTCTTTCCTTTTTGCTACAAAATTATCATAACTAGCCATAATAGATTTTTAAAATTTTTTTTTTCATTTTCTTTTATAAAACATATTGCAAGTTGTTAAATTTTTTCCTTTGTATGTTGATGTTTTCGTGGTTACAAATTTGAGTTGTATGGGGAAAAATATAATTTGAAGACTTGAAAAAGCTAAACATATTACACAACCAGTTGTAAAAAATAATTCATCTATATAGTTTCTCATCAACTCCCAAGGAGTAAAATAAAACTATACGAAAATTGGTACTAAAATTGTTTACTTGAATTATTACCCTTATGGTAATTCTTTTTTCTTCAATATGTTCACCAATTGTACAATTTTCTTATTTATATTTTAAACTTACTAAAACTAATTATGTGAGTTATTTTACATGTTACTCACATACCCTATTTGTTAAAATTTTCATTTTAATTTATTTTTAGTATTTTTTTAATACGACAATTTGTTTTATCAAAAAGAATAGTTTTTTCTCTTTCAATGATTATCTTGAATTGGATGCCTCAACTTTATTTCTTTTATTTTCTTGATGTGAACTTGAATTCCTAAAAGACACTAATTATGCTCAGTATGAACTGTATACCATATTTCAATATCCTCAGTACGTGATTCTTTTTTGTCACTATATATATATATGTGTGTGTGTGTGATTCTTTTTTTTTTTTCTCATAAAAAGTGAGGTTTCAAAACAAGAACCCTTAAATTATAGGATTGATCAAAGGACTCATTTGCAAGTTACAGTAGAGAATCTTAACAATCAAGATGAACTAAGATGTTCTTTAACAAACCTATAATCTAAGAGTTTTTGTTTTGACACTTCATTTTGTATGAGTAAATTTCTTCATACAAAAATGAGGCTCACTTTTCTCACACGCACACACACACTCTCTCTCTCTCTCTCTCTCTCTCTCTCTCTATATATATATATATATATATATATATACACTTATGGAAACATGGATTTTTATACCCAATTTATAATTATTTTTTCAACATATACTAATGAAAACATGGACTGTTATTTACAACTAATTATTGTCATACGATTCAAACTTGAGCTATATAATTGTTGATTTACTGTTTACAAGGCTTTTCATATGCTGTATCGTTCTGAAGATGTTCCGTAGGCACATGCCCACGGGCAAATCCAGTGTGTGTGTGTGTGTGTGTGTGTGTGTGTGTGTGTGTGTGTGTGTGTGTGTGTGTGTGTGTGTGTGTGTGTATATATATATATAGTCTAATATTAGATGGTGAGCTCAACTTCTTATCGTGAGCTGAAGTTCTCAGCTCTCCGATCGCGTTTGATCACGATCAAAGGGCTCAGATTTGATCCCGCTCAACTGGTGTTATGTTGAGGGGCAAAATGGCCATTTTCTATCTCCCATCTTCTTTCACATTCAGCTCACGACCTCTCGCTCCCACTCTGTCTCTTTCTTCATCGAGAAAACCCTACTTCTAATCTCTGACGTTCTTTCTCTCTCTTCGACGAGAAACCCAAATTGCTGTTAGGGTTTCGGTTTCTACTTTCTTCCGTTCTCTCTCTCTCTCTCTTCGAAGAGAAACCTAAATCGCTGTTAGGGTTTCGATTTCTAATCTCTGCCGTTCTCTCTCTGTCTTCGACGAGAAACCCAAATCAGAAACCCAAATCGTTGTTAGGGTTTCGATTTGTTCTGAACCCTAACTCCTTCCTGAGCGATTCGAAGAGAAACCCTAGCCCCCAATCTTCCACGCTCCACCTCTCACCGTCAACGCACTATACCAATTGAGCCCCTAAATCGAAACCCTAGATCCGCTGATCCCTTCTTCTTTAATCCACCGAAGCATCGACCTCCTAGAAAAGCTGCAATCTTCTTATCAGGTAATCTCAATTTCAAATATGTTTTCTTTATAATCGTTCATGTTCATTGTTAGATTTTTATTTTGAAAATTATGTATGATAGGAAATTAATTGAATAATATCATAATCTGGCTAGCAGAGTTTAAAAAAGAGATTATGTTATGGTTGTATGAAGACCCTATTGGTTAATTTTTGGGTGTATACAATTGCAACTGCAGTTTGCTAGTGTTGGTTGAGGTCGTTTGCAATTCATGATACATTTTGCCGGATTTTATCTTGGCTGATTCACGATACATTTTGGCTGATTCTATCTTGGCTGATTGTATTTTGGCTGATTATATCTTGGCTGAACTTGGGTGATAGCCATTTTTGGCTGATTGTATCTTGGCTGATTGAAGCATTTTCATGTTGTAACTTGGGTGATTGAACCATTTTCATTAATTAACTTAGCTGATTATGAGATGGTGATATTACTTGTATACGGCGTAAAGGTAATATTACTTGTATACGACATCATTTCATAGTTACAATCCATTTTATAGTTACATTTTGATCATGCATTTAGGCTTGTGTCATGCTTTCATATTATATTGTCTTTGTGTTATTTTCTTCAACTGCGACATGTTAGTTTCACTCGGACAGTTGGACCACATAGGTAGATACGTTATCTATATGTATCATTGATAGTTATCCAATTCGATGAGTATGCACTTCCAACCTAGTTTAGTTTCTTTAGTTTTTTAAGTTGTAGCTTGTTTTTTTTATGTTTATTATCTCAATTTTCTATGTAGAATGGAGTTTGAAAATGAAGGGTTACTAAGCCAAGATGTTCATACCGGTTGGAGAGACGTTGATGATGCTTCTAAACCAATTGTTGGTTTAGTATTTGCAACTTTAGAGGAAAAATATGAATTTTATAAAAAAATATGCAAAATTAGCTGGTTTTTCTGTTCGCAAGTCTACTACAATGGTAGAAACTACTACAAAGGAGAGGTATTCAAAACAATTTGTATGCTCAAAGCAAGGCAAGCCGATAGATACAGTTAGAGTGAATTTTGCCAATATTGAAGAACCGTCTTCTTTAAATGTGACAAGAGAAGGAGAAGGGCTGTGACTAGAGAAGAGTGTTTGGCTCAAATACGAATTCAAAATGACGATGATGGGAGATGGTCAATTCGAAGGTTTGTTGAAGAGCACACTCATCCTTGTGTTACACCTAGAAAGCAACAATTCTTAAGAAGTAATAGAACTGTTTCCGAAGCACAAAAAAGTTTACTTACTTCGTTCAAAGAGGCTAACATAAGAACTTCGGAGTTTATGTCCTTCATGGAGATAGAAAATGAGGGTTACAGTAATATTAATTGTACTAAAAAAGACATTAGGAATTCGTTGCAAAGAGACACAGATGGGAGGAGAGCTTATGATGTGGATCTATTGATGGAGCACTTGCAAGAGGAAAGGAGATGAATCCTTCCTTTTGTTTTCATTATAAGGTGGATGAAGACAACAAATTAACCCATGTATTTTGGGCTGATGCACTTGTCAGGAAAGCTTATAAGCATTTTGGTGATGTGTTAATTTTTGATACTATATATGACACAAATCAGTACAAATTGGTTTTTACTCTATTTACTGGAGTTAATCACCATGGTCAATCTATCAATTTTGGTGCAGCTTTCATAAATAAAGAAACGACCGAGTCGTTTCTTTGGTTGTTTAAAAAATGGGGTGAAACAATGTGTGAGCCTCTAACTATTACAGATCAAGATCCTGCAATAGAAAATGCAATCCGAATGTGTTTTCCTGGTTCCAGTGACAGGCTATGTATGTGGCACATTCTTAAAAAGCTTCCCGATAAGCTTGGTGATTTGGGCCTTTATAGTAATTTTAGCATTCCATTCCATAGTTACATTTGGGATTCAGAGACGCTGAAAGAGTTTGAGATGAGATGGAATGAAGTTATGAACGCTAATTTGCAAATTGCAGGTAATCCTTGTTTTAATGAATTTTATTGTCGTTTGACTAATTTTTAGTAGTATTAATACTTGATAAATATTGAAATAGCAGGTAATCCTTGGCTTTCTGATATTTATGAGCTTCGTGAAAAATGGATACCAGCTTATGCTAAGCATATTTTCACTGCTGGAATTCGCACAACTCAAAGATCAGAAAGTATGAATGCTTTTGTCGATAAGTATGTTAATAGTAAAAATTCTTTACATGAATTTATTATGAGGTTTGAAAGGGCGATAAGGAAATAAAGACAAAATCAGTTAGCAGCAGACTACAAAACTCTTTATACAAAACCAAAGCTGCAAACGGATTTAGAAATTGAGACACAAATGTCTGAGATCTACACGAGAGAGAAATTTCATGTATTTCAAGATGAATTAGTTTAAAGCTTGAATTACGCTTCTTTAATGAAAGATGATAATGAGAGTGTGCGGCACTATATTGTGAGGAGAATGGGAAAGTCACTAAAATAAGATAAAACAGGGATGTGTTCTATAAATGAATGGACAATGCTGGGTCCTGTACTTGTAGAAAATTAGAAGTTGATGGAATTTCTTGTAGACACATCCTTGTGGTATTGAGGAATGAGTTTTTTGATTTCCTGACTCAATCTTATATCTTAAAGAGGTGGACCGCCTCGGTGACTATTGAGATTGTATATGATGATGGTGGTGAAGAAATTATTGGTAGCTACGACAGTCCACAAGATTTGAATACGGTGGAGTTGTCAAATGAAATCCACAAGTTGATGAGGATTGCTCGCTCATCCAAAGAGATGTGCCACAAGACCAAAACATTTGTAGTTGGTGCTAATGCAGAATTGCAACAAGATATCCCCCAAGAATTACAACAAGCAAGAAGCACTTCATTACCTAAAACAGTAAATATTCATGTACCGGATATTGCAAAGACCAAAGGTAGTGAGAAGCGAATTAAAGAGGGAAAGGCGAAAGCCTTGGAGAAGGCCGCGAAGCCATTATGGAAGTGTCATTTATGCAAGAAGCTTGTTAATCATGGCAGTCGCACTTGCCCTTTGAAGGAAATGTTGGTATTTCTTACATGGTTTATTTCAATTTATATATATATATATATATAATATAAACTTATCTTTAATTTGTGCTTATTATTCGTGTAATACTAATTTGAATGAGTCACAAGCTTCTACTAATTTTTCAAGAATGGAACCCATAACAGAAGAGGATCAAAATATTGCATGATCTTTATTAGTTTATTTCTGTGGATTTTGTAGGTAAGTGTCTTACACGATTCGAATTTTTTTCCCATATCATTAATTATTTTTCTTTAATTCCAAATAGCACATTTGTTAAAATAATCGTTATGTCTTGTCTGTTTGCAGGCAAACTGATGATGAACATAAAGGACATAGAGGATTTTGTGTTCAGGAAGTATCAATGATTTCAAATATTTCTTCTTGCTGTCTTTTATTTTGTGTTGTTATAGGCAATGATGACAAGCACTATTCTACAAGCAGTACTTTCAGTTTGTCTTCACACCCTTCCCCCCTAATTTTACAAGCAGTATTGATGTATCTTGGTTGAATTGTATCGTGTATCTAAAGCAGGCATGATTCTGAAGCATTTTCATATATCTTGGTTGATTCATTATTATTTTAAATAGCACATAAACATCTTACAATCATCCAAGATACAATCAGCCAAAATGTGTCTGAATCAGCCAAGATATATTCAGCAAAAATGCTTCAATCAACCATGATTATTTTTCATGCTCAGTTTATGTTGTTTTATAGCTGATTTGGCCCAGAATAATTTTTGTTTCTGAGCATTCCAAGTTGGCAATTTATTGTGGTTGTTAGGGGGGGGGGGACACGATTGGAACTAGTAGGCATGTCATGGAAATGCAGCCCTAACCCAATAACGTTGCTTGATTTACAGTACATTTTCCAAATAGAAGTGTGTTCTGAGCTGTAATATTCCGGACGGATATTACCTTGTATAAATTATTATTTTATTATTATTTTGTTTTAATTCCAAAATTGAAACTTTTTGGTGATTTTCGCCTGGTTTGTTCACAAACATTGTCTGTACGCATGTACCGGTCTATGTACATTGGTAGTGTATCGAATTGATACCGTGATCTCCGAATGGATGATAAAATTTATTTTTATTATTATTTCCGAAATTAAATCATTTTTGCAGATTATGCAAGGATTTTTCGGTATACATACATATATACACACATATATGTAGTATGTCGATTAGTACATTATACAAATTGTGTGTTGTGTATTTTTGGACAAATACTTGTTTTGTCATGACCAAACCTAATTAGATTTTTAGGGTTTTTAGAAGTGGATTAAACTAGGGTTAAGAATGCATGAGAATATTAAAGTAAAAACCCTTCTAGAAACCTTATCTTTTCTACCATGCCTCCACCTCACCCTACACCCATACCTCCACCTCATCCCTACACCTCTACAAGCATGGCCGGCCTCCCCAAACCCTAAGGGGTTTTGTGCAATTGTTGGGTGCTCTTTTGCACTCTCCACCCTCTCCTCCACCTATAAATACCCCCTCATTCTCCACTTGTCTCACTTTTACAAAAATAAAGACAAAAGAAAGGAAAGGAAAAGAAAGAGAGAACCCATTCTAACTTGAGTTTTTCTCTTGTAGGTTTCCATAGAAGTCCTAGAAGCTTAGGGGAAGAGAAGTATAGCTAGCAAGTCCTTCCATCAAAGAAATTTTAGGTGGGGGTTTCTCCACTTGTGTTTTTGTTTGAGTTGTTATTTTTGGTCCTTCTTCTTCTTATCTTCCTTATTTTGTTTCCTTTTGTTTTGGGGTGTTTTATTGTGATGCGGTTGTGTGTTGTTTTGTTGTATATGTTGTAGCTTAAAAAGAAATGGAATAAATAGTAGTAAAGAACAAAAAAAATGAATCTTTATGGTTGTAGTTGTTGTTCTTGTGTTATAGATTGGACTAAAATGAACACATGCATATGGACTTTGTGTATACAACCATTTTGGGTTATAGGACTTGAATGTGGACTCATACATAAGCATATGACTTGGTGCATACACCCATTTTGGGGTTGTAGAACATACACTTGAACTTTGGACTAAAAAGAATGCATATGTTTGGTTGAACCAAAATGGAGGACTCTTTACTTTATTTTATTGTTGTTATTTCCTTTTATTAATCTTAAGTAAAAAGAACCCATTTTAGATGCTAATTCTAGTATGAAAAAGAAAAGAGACTAATCTAAGTTAGAATGATTAAAAAGATCTCTTTTATGTTTGACTAGTAATAAATAAGAAATAGATGCTTATGAAGTAGTAGTAGATGGTTATGTTGTTGTAAAGATGTAGTAGATGCTTAGTTTAAAATAAAGTAGTTATAGTAGATGTTATGTTAAATAAAGTAGCATTAGTAGATCTTTTTATAAAGTTGTAATAGATGTTCATGTTTAAATAAAGTTTTAGTAGAGGTTTATGTTCAAATGAAATTGTAGTAGATGTTTATGTTTATATAAAGTTGTAGTGGATGTTTATGTTAAATAAAGTAGTTGTAGTAGATGTTTATGTTTTAAATAAAATAGTAGTAGTAGATGTTATATAAAGTTGTAGTAGATGTTATGTCTAAATAAAGTTAGTAGATGTTCATGCTTAATGATATCCATGCTTAGGAATGTGTAGGATTAATGTTAAAATTACCTACCATGCTTAGCTTGTTGTAGATAAATATTGGAGTTAAATACCATGCTTAGGAATGTGTAGGATTAATGTTAAAATTACCTACCATGCTTAGCTTGTTGTAGATAAATATTGGAGTTGAATACCATGCTTAGGAATGTGTAGGATTAATGTTAAAATTATCTACCATGCTTATATTGTTGTAGGATTAATGTTGAATTAATCTACCATGCTTAGGAATGTGTAGGATTAATGTTAAAATTACCTACCATGCTTAGCTTGTTGTAGATAAATATTAGAGTTGAATACCATGCTGAGGAATGTATAGGATTAATGTTAAAATTACCTACCATGCTTAGCTTGTTGTAGATAAATATTGGAGTTGAATACCATGCTTAGGAATATGTAGGATTAATGTTAAAATTATCTACCATGCTTATATTGTTGTAGGATTAATGTTGAATTAATCTACCATGCTTAGGAATGTTGTAGATTGATGCTAAGTACATATACATGCTTATATTGTTGTAGGATTAATGTTGAATTAATCTACCATGCTTAGGAATGTTGTAGATTGATGCTAAGTACATATACCATGCTTATATTGTTGTAGGATTAATGTTGAATTAATCTACCATGCTTAGGAATATTGCAGATTGATGCTAAGTACATATACATGCTTATATTGTTGTAGATAAATGTTGAAGTTGAATACCATGCTTAGGGAGGTTGTAGATTTATGATATGTCATATACCATACTTAGGGACATGTAGGATTGATGTTGAATTACCTACCATGCCTAGGATTATTGTAGGAATGGATAAGGTTGTATACCATGCGAAATTATTAGTACTCATGCTAAGTTGTAGCAATTAACCATGCTTAAAGTAGTAGGAGACATCCATGCTTAAATCTAGTAGCTATTCGTGCCTTAACTTGTGGTAGCTTCTACTTAAGTTGTATCCATGTCGTGGTTGTGGCGTAGTAAAGGACTAGCATGTCATGCTTGTAGCGTTAGTAAAGGACCAATCGTATGGTAGTAGAAATATTGTGTGGAGAAGTATCTCTAGTTAATCCCCAGAAGGAATCCCGTGGTTGAGATTACCTAGCTAGAACCATGTATGCTTGAATAGAGTATTGTAGCCTTCTAGTTAAAGAACCATGTTTGATTTTATATGGTAATGAAAGATTGAAAAGGAACCATGAACCCATGCATCTAGCTCCTAGGTGATTCTAACTTAAAAGAGAAACCAAGAATCTCGTTGCATGTAGTTCTAGTTCGTTTGGAAAGGAAACCATGAGTTCTAGTGCGTGAGGTTCAAATTGAAATTGGATCCTATCATGGGGGGCATTCCTCATCCTTATGGGTAATAAGGGTTGGATAGATCACTAGTAATAGGTTGTTCGATAAAAGTTGTTATGTCACTTTCGGGCTTTCTCATTGGTAGAATGCCTACCATAGACTATTAGTAGATTCTTCTGTTGCTTCTAATAATAGAAGATCAAGTTGCTAGTAAGCACGTCTGGTTGCTTCTAGGTTTGATTACCTGTATGGTTGTTTGCATATGGTTGTGCTCGTACGTGGCTCGATCGGCCCGTGCGTAGCTGTTGGTCTCATACGCGGCTTATTTGGCTGGTATGTACGTTGTCATCTCATACGAGGCCCACCTGGCTCGTAGGGAGTGGTTGGTTCATACGTAGCTTATTGGCTCGTATGTGGTTAGTTTACCCGTATATAGCTTATTAGCTAGTACACAGTTTGTTGGGCTCGTCTAGGGTGATATTATTACCCTAGGGGCTATCGACCATCAAGACATATGTTTTCTTACCTCTAAGGAACTGTGGAGGAGTCACTCTTTGTGTACCGTCGGATCTTAACCGGTGTAGGTTGATCGAGGACAGGAGTATAGACGGAATCCAAGTTCAGGATAGTGGCATGCATGTATGTTCGCATGGCCGGGGTCGTGGATCGATGGGCCAGGAACTGGATCCTGAGGGGTTCTGGTAAGTCTAGGTTGAGCAGCCTAGTAGAGTTGTCTTGCGAAGTCTAATTTAAGGCCTAACATGTTGTGTTTATAATATTGTCATTCCTAGGATTGTTCGGGTCAGGGACATCATTAAGATAGTGACTTATAAAGATCGTTTACTCAGACCCTTTGCCGGAAAGAGAGGAGTTGGTTGTAGGGGCGCCGCCTTACGACCAACTTGTCCCTTGGGACAGGCCTTAGGTAGTGTTATTGGGTTGTACCTTCCCGTCAAAGGGATACGTACGGTGGCTTCTCACGAGTTGGGAGCACGGGTTGCGTATCTCACACTGTTAATTTTTGAAGTGCCATGATAAGGCGGGCGGAGCTAGGGATGGACCCCGGAACTCCGTCGGGTCCTATGCCGGGGATACGAACAGGCCATGGACTACGGTCTGGCTAGGGGGTGGCAGGGGGCTCTCCTGTTGGCGGAAACCCCGAGGGTTCGTCTGGTTTTTGAGTGAGGTCCGGTTAGTCGGGTAGTAGTGGCAAACATAGACACCACGAGTGGACTGCATTAGTAGGACATAACACCATGTGCGTACTGCCTTGGTAGGACTTGACCACGTCTGCGATCTCATCAGTCACGTTGTATCTGTCAGGAACAGGTTGTGTACAATTAGAATTCATAACGCGGGTTCAAATCCCTATATATGGAGAAACAGCTTGAGATGGGGCGCATGTAGTATGGGCTGCATGTTGCTTCGGAGACTTACTGACATTAGAATAGGAGCATCTTAGTTTTAGTTAATATTGCGTTAGATTCTAGTCATAGCACTCACGAACACTTAAACTACACCGACACAATTGCCATGTTTCTGTATGTTGTTTTCGGAGATTCGCTGCTATGTTATCAGCCTTAAAGCGTCAGTGAATACTGACGTCCCCACTTCAATAGGTACTAGATCGCAGAAGTACAGGTGCGAGATTCAGGAGGACTCAAGGCAAGGAAAGCGAGGAGTCAGTGTCATGTTTAGTTCCCCTGTAACATTTATGTGGATTGTCTATTAGTTGAGAAGTACTCAAGTGAGAGTTACCAAGTGTTGTTCTTCATTCCTTGTACTCTGATGTAAGTTTTTGAAGGTTGTAATACTTGGGAATGTAAAGGCATTATTGTAATACTAGTGTAATGTATTGTAGTTGTATAATATCCAGACTTGTAATACATTGGGTGTTGAATAAAAGTTTTAAATTCTCCCGTTTTTCTGTGTATTGTGACTAATTGAAGAAAAGGTCCTGGCTCGTGTCTCGGTTTCCCAGTATATGGAAATCAGGGCGCTACACGAGCCTACGATTACTTCAAATAATGTGTTTTTTTATTATTACGACTTGGTAGTTAGTAGTAATATTTTTGTTCATCAATGCAAGTTTAACATTTTGCTTTTAAATTTTTTCAGGGAACCATTAGCATCTCAAGCATGTTCTCGTTGGCTGATTCGGCAATATTGTATCTAGGCTAAATTGTATCTACCCTGATTGTAATCATGACTGATTGTATATTGGCTAAACTGTATATTGGCTGAATTGTATCTTGGCTGATTGTAATTTTGGCTGATTGTAATCTTGGCTAGTTGTATATTGGCTGATTGTAATCTTGGCTGATTATATTTTGCCTGAATTGTATATTGGCTGAATTGTATCTATGCTGATTGTAATTTTGGCTTATTGTAATCTGGGCTGGTTATATATTGGCTGATTGTAATCTTGACTGATTGTATTTTGCCTGAAGTGTATATTCGCTGAATTGTATCTTGGCAATATTATATCTTGGCTGATTGTATCTTGGCTGAATTGTATCTTGTCTGAATTGTATTTTGGCTGAATTGTATCTTCGCTGAATTGTATCTTGGCTGATTGTATCTTGGGTGAATTGAAGCTTCAACAAATAGTATCCGGGCTGATTGTATCTTGGCTGAATAGTATCTTGTCTAAATTGTATCTTGGCTGATTGAAGTATTTTGGGTGAATTGCATCTTGGCCGATTGTATCCTGGCCAATTGTATCTTGGCTAAATTGTATCTTGCTGAATTGTATCTTGGCTAACTTGTGTTTTGAATGAGTCACAAGCTTTTACTAATTTTTTTAAGAATAGAACCCATAACAGAAGAGGATCAAAATATTGCATAATCTTTATTAGTTTATTTCTGTGGATTTTGTAGGTAAGTGTCTTACATGATTCGAATTTTTCCCCCATATCATTAGTTATTTTTCTTTAATTCCAAATAGCACATTTGTTAAAATAATCGTTATGTCTTGACTGTTTGCAGGCAAACTGATGATGGACAGTAAGGACATACAGGATTTTGTGTTCAGGAAGTATCAATGCTTTCAAATATTTCTTCTTGCTGCCTTTTATTTTGTGTTGTTATAGGCAATGATGACAAGCACTATTCTACAAGCAGTACTTTTAGTTTATCTTCCCACCTTTCCCCCCTTAACTTTACAAGCACTATTGATGTATCTTGGCTGAATTGTATCGTGTATCTACAGCAGGTATGATTCTGAAGCATTTTCATATATCTTGGCTGGTTCATTATTATTTTAAACAGCACATAAACATCTTACAATTAGCCAAAATGTGTCTGAATCAGCCAAGATATAATCAGCAAAAATGCTTCAATCAGCCATGATTATTTTTCATGCTCAGTTTATGTTGTTTTATTGCTGATTTGGCCCAGAATAATTTTTGTTTCTGAGCATTCCAAGTTGGCAATTTATTGTTGTTGTTGTTGGGGGGGGAGGGGGCACGATTGGAACTAGTAGGCATGGCATGGAAATGCAGCCCTAACCCAATAACGTTGCTTGATTTACAGTACATTTTCCAAATAGAAGTGTGTTCTGAGCCTACGATTACTTTTAATAATGTTTTTGTTGATTACTATGACTTGGTAGTTAGTAGTAATATTTTTGTTTATCAATGCAAGTTTAACATTTTGCTTTTAAATTTTTTCACGGGAACCATTAGCATCTCAAGCATGTTCTCGTTGGCTGATTCGGCAATATTGTATCTAGGCTAAATTGTATCTAGCCTGATTGTAATCACGACTGATTGTATATTGGATAAACTGTATATTGGCTAAATTGTATCTTGGCTAATTGTAATTTTGGCTGATTGTAATCTTGGCTGGTTTTATATTGGCTGATTGTAATCTTGGCTGATTATATTTTGCCTGAATTGTATATTGGCTGAATTGTATCTATGCTGATTGTAATTTTGGCTTATTGTAATCTTGGCTGGTTATATATTGGCTGATTGTAATCTTGACTGATTGTATTTTGCCTGAAGTGTATATTGGCTGAATTGTATCTTGGCAATATTGTATCTTGGCTGATAGTATCTTGGCTGAATTGTATCTTGTCTGAATTGTATTTTGGCTGAATTGTATCTTCGCTGAATTGTATGTTGGCTGATTGTATCGTGGGTTAATTGAAGCTTCAGCAAATAGTATCCAAGTTGATTGTATCATGGCTGAATTGTATCTTGTCTGAATTGTATCTTGGCTGATTAAAGTATTTTGGGTGAATTGCATCTTGACCGAATTGTATCCTGGCCAATTGTATCTTGGCTAAATTGTATCTTGCTGAATTGTATCTTGGCTAACTTGTGTTTTGGCTGATTTTCTCTTGGCTAAATTGTATCCTGGCTGATTGTATCTAGGCTGATTGTATTTTGGCTGAATTGTATCTTGGCCGAGTTGTATCTTGGCTGATTGTAATCATGGTGATTATATTTTGCTGAATTGTATCCTAGCCGAATTGTATCTTGGCTGATTGTAATTTTGACTGATTGTAATATTGGATGATTATAATCTTGGCTGATTGTATATTAGCCTGATTGTAAACTTGGCTGATTGTAAACTTGGCTGAATTGTATATTGGCTGAATTGTATCTTGGGTGAATTGTATTTTGGCTAATTTTCTCTTGCCTGAATTGCATTGTAACTTCTATTTCCCCGTATATGTATTTTGTACTGTTTTGTGCCTCATTGTACTCTCTCGTCTATTTTGATATCATGTAATTTCTTCTGATTGAATGGAATTATTATTCTTGTCTCAACTCGAATTTGTGGGTTCTTTTATCAAATTCGATTGTGTGCCACTTGCACCGTTCTTCATGTGAAATAGACCGATTCTTCTCGTTTATCTCTCTAATCCCCATTATTGTGCATTTTGACCATTTCTTCTGTTGGGCCCTTTTTGAAACGGATTTCCAAAACTCTTGAACCCGCTAACCCTAGTATATAAACCCCTACCCTAACCCTAATCACTCTATACTGTTAAACCCTAATAACAACCCGCCGCTAATCACCCTTCCTCCTTCGTCTCCATCTTTCTCGCCAACCAACCCACCTCCTTCGATCCATCTCCGACCTCCATCACCATACCATTCGCCTCGCCTTCAGCCGCTCCCTCACCGCCATCCTCGTCAACCCCTCGGCGCCACAACAACCACCACCGCCATCTCCCTATCACCGCCGAACCCAACGCCGCTCCCGCTCTCACCCTCTGTTCGAACCCACGAACAGAGCAGCCTCGCCATCGCCGCGCCGTCGCTTCTCGACGTCGTCGCCGCCGTCGCCGCACTCCGTCGCTGCCGCAATCGTCGCCAACGAAGCACCCCGCCGTTGCTGCTCCCTCCCTCTCTCGCGCTCTGTTCGATCAAACGAAGAAGAAGGAGGAAAAGGCGGGAGCGAATCACAGCCGTCAGATCGCGTCAAGATCCGCGCCGTGATTGCTGTCCCGTGTTCGTCCACACCAGATCCGAAGCCGCTGTACGCTGTTCTGGCCTCAGATCCGCTGCTTCACAGCGATCTGATTCGCTGCGCTTGCTGTTCCGTGTTCGTGCCGCACCAGATCCGATCGGCTGTGCGCTGTTTTGGGCCGATCCTGTGTGCGGGGAAAACGCGATCTCAGATCAATTTTTGCACGCGCTTTTTGAGGACATTTTCGGGGATTTTTCTACTCAATTGCTTCAGCAAGCGGAGTCTATAATCGTCGATTTAAGGCAAGTATTCATCTTGTACATTTTATTGCTCTAGTACAAGTTTTCTTGAAAATACCACATATAGTTAGATTGTGACTCCCTTTGAAATATCATAGTAAATCAATTTTGAACCTTCAAACCCACAATCTAAGAGTCACAAAACTTCCTCGTATTAAATAATAATCAATTGGACTCTTTTATCTCCTTGAACACATGAATCACATGGACATATGAATTAAGGACCCCTAAAATTTGTAGACGCATATAAAGTTAGTATTTTGACGAATTTGCGACTATTATGACTTGAAAAATATTTATTAGTTGCTGTTTGATCTCCATGATTAAGTACTTATGCTACTTAACAACTTAGACACCAAATTACATATTTCCATGAAATCTACATTAGTAAATAAATTCTGAATGTTGCTGTCTTTATATTTTTACGGTTTCGACCCTTTTATCATTGGAATTTGGGCCCGAGCCCTGAATATGAAATGTAGATCCGGATGTGTAGATGTCGATAGACTCCAAGTTGATCGAATTTGGAGCTACGGTTTAGGAGTTATGGCAGTTATACTGCAGCTGTGTCAGTAGACGCAGTTTTGCGAAACTGCTGTATATATTTACTTTACAAATTATTTTAGCTGTGTAAACAGCGAGCGTTTGACCCCAAATTTTATATGTAGCTGCTGGACACCCTATAGGACATCTCCAATTTTTCTTAGAATTAATTTATATTATTTCAACCCTGTTCCACATGTATAAATACAAGAACACAAAATCTGCCTGAACAAAAGTAACAAGCCGGGGTTTTGAGGGAAGGACTATAGAGTGGACAACATAGGTAAGTGTACTCGGAAGGGGGCCCGTGTTTCCCAAGATGTATGTTAAATGGAACTAAGTGCCACGTAGAACTAAGTGCCACGTCATGGGTGACGGGGGCCACCTCTAGAGCCTACGGGGGCCACCTCTAGAGCCCATTATATGATTACATGATATATACTTGAGATCACATGGAACTAAGTGCCACGCAGAACTAAGTGCCACGTCATGGGTGACGGGGGCCACCTCTAGAGCCTTCGGGGGCCACCTCTAGAGCCCATGGTTGATCACCTGCTAGTTTGATGCCTGAGTACACCGCCCTATAGACTCCATTACTAAGTCTAAACGCAATTGATTTGACTGTAGCAACCATGTAGTAAAAAGATGGATGCATGTCGTGCTACCTAGATAGTAATGATTACAAGACTTGAACTTGACACCTGTCACTTGATACTTGATGATATGATACATGAAACCTGATACCTGAGACTTAAAGCCTGGAACTTGATACTTGGACTTGACATTTGAGACCTGACATTCAAAATAACATATGACACTAGACTTGAGATTTGTCGCTTGATATTAAATACCCTTATAGGTGTACCTGACATGTGTTTCCCACTAGCAGTTGTTATCCAATCTAGTTATTAAGATGTTCCCTCTTGCCAGCTAGTCTTTGAGTTTGCCTACTACTTCTTATGACTCTGCTTATTCTTGATTCCAATTCTTATTTTTTCCTTACTTGTACTTGCTTTCACTATTTGTGGCCCTAGCTTGCACTAAGGGCATTTTCTCTTGTTTCCCCTCTTGTTTCCTGTTTATATTTTATTAAACAGACTTTGGAGACGAGCTTCCCGCAGGAATTGGTGAGCAAAGGTTCTAGCTTCCAAGTGGAGAAGGACCTGACTAGAATATTTAAATTCTTGCATTATTTGTTTATTTTGGATTATTATTTCTGGGGATTTGAGAATTTGTAACGGGCTGATGTTCCCGAGTTTACTTTGATTCAGACTTGAAACTACTTGGATGTTTATTCATATTTCAGTTGTTTCTGTTGCTAATAAAGTATTCATGCATGCTTGGTTTTATATATCTCTCTTGTTATATACTTGTTGTGATGCTGAGTCGATCCTACAGCTTATGAATGATGTTAAGATCATTCGCTGGGCTTCGTCATGCACTCGTATTTCCGTATTTTGGGAAGCGGGACGTGACATGCATCCTGGCTGATTGTATCTTGGCTGATTGAAGCAGGTGCATGTTGTATTTTGGCTGATTAAGTTTATTTATATGTTATTTTTTGAGTTTTTCTCAGAACAATGATGTTGTGTCTTCACTAAAGAAGCTCTTTTGTTGTTGTTGTTGTTGTTGTGTATGAGAATTTATGTAGTTGACGAGTTGTTTGAACTGTTTTTCATGAGAGGGGCTACGTTTTTCTTCTCCACAAAAAAATCAACGTATTACAAATCACAAGCTTTATTTAAACCAATTTTAACATATCATGAGCTCAATAACATGAAAATGATCTTTATACAACATCTTTTAGCCAAGACATCTAAATGATCTGTATACAAAATAAGTAAAGTGGCATAAAAATATCTTTATTCAATCTCTTCATTTACACCTCAAATGAAAAAGAATAAAAGTGTACAATCAGCTCATAAACAATATATACAAAAGCTGAAAAAAAACACTTCTTGGTTCATATACAAAACATATACAAAACATAAACAGCATATACAAAACATATATAAACAACATATACAACTTAAATTCCTAGCTGAAAAATACACTTCTTGCTTCAGCTACTTCTGTTGCCTGCTTTAACTCCTACTGCTGCGCCTAAAAATAAAATAAAATAAAAAAATCATGAAAAATACAAACATCCAAGTAGCACTAATGAACAAATAGATGATTTGAAGTAGTTGTAGGATCAGACCACACTCTGTTTCACTGTTTCTTCAAATGAAGCATACTTATTTCTCTAGGGTTGCATTATTATGCCATGCCAACTAGTTTCAAACCCCTTCCCCCTCCTCTTTCAAAATGCCAACTTAGAAAACTCATAAATAATACAACAGCTCTCACAAAATCTGATACTATCAGCCAAGATACAATGTTCAGGAAGTATCAGCCAACACTTCTATTTCACTGTTCAGGAAGTATTAATGTTCAGGAAGTATCAACCAAGATACAATCAGCTAAAAAATGGCTATCACCCAAGATTTAGCCAAGATACAATCAGCCTGTATTTAATCAGATCGTGAGCTCAACTTCTTATCCTGAGCTGAAGTTCTCAGCTATTCGATCGCGTTTGATCGCGATCAAAGGGCTCAGATTTGATCCTGCTCAACTTTTGTTATGTTGAGGGGAAAAATGGTCATTTCTATCTCTATTTCTTTCTTTCTCATTCAGCTCTCACCCCTCTCACCCTCTCCCTCCCGCTCTGTCTCTTTCTTCGTCGAAGAAACCCTGCTTAAATCAGCCATGATAGAATTAGCCAAAATGTATTATGAATCAACCGAGATAAAATCAGGCAAAATGTATCATGAATCGGCCCATATACAATGAGCCAAGATTAAATCGGCCAATATTATAATCAGCCAAAATTACAATCAGCTAAGATACAATTTAGCCAGGATACAATTCAGCCAAAATATAATCTGCCATGATTACAATCAACCAAGATAAAATTAAGCCAGGATACAATTCAGCCAAAATATAACCAGCCATGATTAGATTAGCCAAGATACAATTTGGCCAAGATACAACTAAGCCAAAATACAATCAGCCTAAATAGAATCAGCCAAGATAGAATCAGCCAAAATGTATTGTGAATCAGCCAAGATAAAATCTGGCAAAATGTATCATGAATCCGCCAAGATATAATCAGCCAAAATGCTTAAATCAACCAACATTCAAAATGAATCTAGTGGGGACACTTGCTGCAATTGCTATAAACCCAAAAAAATGCAAACGACCTCAACCAACACTAGCAAACTGCAATTGCAATTGCTATACACCCATAAATGAACCAATAAGGTCTTCATTGCATAGATGAAGACCAATAACATAACCAACACTCAATTAAAAATATGGTGGGGGGGGGGGAGGCATAATAATTCAAAGTAATGCATGTAAAAGAGTGATTGTCATCATCGCCTATACCAACACACATAACAAAAGACAATTTCTACAAATTTAAAAACAATGAGACTGAGAATCGAACACTTCCTTAATTGGGGAATCATGCATCTTCTATTATAAACTGTGGTTCTGTATACAGGATTCATGCATCTTCTTGTATATTGGCTGAATCGAATCACTTTTCTATCCGTCATTGATAACAAACCGTGACTCTATCAGCTTGCCTGCAAATATCAAATAATATAAACTTAAAAAACACCCTCCTATTTTCTAATCCATGCTACCATAACAGAATCTATTTTCTAAACCCTGCAAGCCAGATTATGATGTTATTCAATTAATTTCCTATTCATACATATTTTTCGAAATAAAAATCTAACAATAAACATGAACGATTATAAAGGAAACATAATTTGAAATTGAGATTACCTGATAAGAAGATTGTAGCTTTGCTAGGAGGTCGATGCTTCGCTAGATTAACAAAGAAGGGATCAGCGGATCTAGGGTTTCGATTTAGAGGCTCAGTTGGTATAGTGCGTTGACGGTGAGAGGTGGAGCGTGGAAGATTAGGGGCTAGGGTTTCTATTCGAATCGCTCAGGAAGGAGGTAGGTTTCAGAACAAATCGAAACCCTAACATCGATTTGGGTTTCTCGTCGAAGACAGAGAGAGAACGGCAGAGAGTAGAAATCGAAACCCTAACAGTGATTTGGGTTTCTCGTCGAAGAGAGAGAGAGAGAACATCAGAGATTAGAAGTAAGCTTTCCTCAATGAAGAAAGAGAGAGCAGGAGGGAAAGGTCGTGAGCTTAATGAGAAAGAAGATGGGAGATAGAAAATGACCATTTTGCCCCTCAACATAACACCAGTTGAGCAGATTCTAATCTGAGCCAATCAGAGGGCTGAGAACTTCAGCTCACGATAAGAAGTTGAGCTCACCATCTCATATTAGACTATATATATATATATATATATATATATATAGAGAGAGAGAGAGAGAGAGAGAGAGAGAGAGAGAGAGAGAGAGAGAGAGAGAGAGAGAGAATTAAATAAATAAAGGAGATGTTTTGGGAGGGATTTGAATTTGAGTTTTGAGGAGAAACTTTTGGGGGGGAAAATGTGTTTTTTGAGGTTAGATCTGGGCCTTTGATTTTGGGGGAATTGAAGGAGAGCCACCTAATAGCTTTCTTTGTGTTATTTATATATATATATATATATATATATATATATATATATATATATATATATATATATATATGGGAGAGATCGGGTGAGAATCGTTCTCACGGCAAGTTTCGTGAGAACTCTACGCATATCCAATATATGGATGAGCCGGACTGTTCACATTGTTTAACATGACCAAATTAGTCTAAATATATAAAATCAAGTCATTTGAAATTCATTTGTCCATGCATCATGTTATTAAAAATAAAATTTTTAAGCTATACAATTTGTAAAACTTCAATGCATAGGCAAAAAAATCTCAAACGACTTGATTTATCGACCACAGACTAATTTAGTCATGCAGATCAAAATGAACCATTCAGATCTTTTAACTAATGTCCCAAACAAAAGTTCTTAATTATGTGGTTCTCATTAAAAGAGTTCTCACTCGATCTTAGCTCGCTCTCTCTCTCTCTCTCTCTCTCTCTCTCTCTCTATATATATATATATATATATATATATATATATATATATATATATATGAATCTTTCGTTGAACACTCCTTCCCGTGAGTGAGTACTCCATGAGCACTCGCCCGTCTGGCCATCGTATGGATGACCCAAACCGTTCACATTGAAGTACACGTCTAAATTAGTCTAAATATGTAAACTCAAGTCATTTGAAATTCATTTACCCATACAATGAAGTGTTCAAAATTGTATGACTGAATATTGTTTTTTTATAATAAATGATGGATGGGCAAATAAATTTCAAATGACTCGATTTTACATAATTAGAATAAGCTAAACGTGTAGATTAATGTGAACAGTTTGGATCATCTATGCAATGGACAGAAGGGCGAGTGCTTACAGAGTGCTCATGGAAGAAGTGATCAACAAAAGAGGGGGCCATATATATATATATATATATATATATATAGAAATCATATAAATATTATACAAGACTCTATTACAATACTTAAACTTTCACACAGTTCGATTCTCTTACAACACACATTGCCTATTTATATATAGATGGCGGACTCCAAACCTAATTAGATATAACTTAATTAAACAGTACATATCTATACTATTATTAAGCAAAGCTCTATTTTGATGGTTTTTTACTATCATACCCCCATATACATACAAGGATAAAAAATAATATAGGGTTAATTCTGTCAATTTTTGTTGTTAGTTACCATAATACCCTCAAAGTTCAAATTAATTTACAACATATTTATTCACAAAAGTGCCACTTACATAAAATAAAAGTTTGTGCTACTAGAGTCTATACTATTATTAAGCAAAGCTCTATTTTGGCGGTTTTTTACTATCATACCCCCATATACATAAAAGGCTAAAAAATAATATAGGATTAATTCTGTCAATTTTTGTTGTTAGTTACCATAATACCCTCAAAGTTCAAATTAATTTACAACATATTTATTCACAAAAGTGTCATTCATATAAAATAAAAGTTTGTGCCACTAGAGATAATTTGTAAAAAGTATGTATAAGTAAAAGGAGGTCTCAAGTTCTAGGCCATATCACATCTTACTATTTACTTTATAAAATAAATTGAAAAATGATTAGAACGTGCATCGAGGTCACTAGTACAATATAATGCAAACATATAATATGCTGACTCTTGGGCTAGTGCGTCCCTGTAGCTGTCGCTATCTCCTTTTCTTTTTTATTCTTGGACAGGCCATGTTGCCTCCACTTTATTTCTTCTATGTGCTTCTTCTTTCTTCTAAATCATTATTATCTATGATGGTTATTACCATACATTATTATGGTTTTTTCTACTTCCATGTTGCTCTATGCTTCCGCTATTTTCAATTATGCCACCAATATGCCATATTCTCTTTTCTCCATTCTTCTGCATTCTTCTACGTAGCCTCAACCAATCTCATTATTTTGTTAATTGATTAACATCATCATTAAGCCATTTATTAATTCATATCGCTTGCATATGTCACCACTTTATTTCTCACCGCTTTCTTATGTCGCTAGTAATGAATAATTAACTCTCACCAACTGCTTGTGTTCCACCCATTATGCATTAGTACTGTTCTTCGTATATAAAGTTTTTATGTGAGGCCAAATTTTTTGAACCACGTTTAGCTGCTCATAGATTTTTCTTGCGTGGGCTTATTTTATTTGAAACATGATCTCTCATTCTTCAGTGTCTATTAGAATTCCAGAATAAACATCTTCTGAACCAATAAAGTGATTGGTTATATTCCTTGGTAGACTCGTAATGGAGAATCAATGGAACTCCTCCGTTGTAACGCCCAACAAAAATATTCTGCCTGCTGTGGCACATGCAATGCACGTGCATAAAATGCAGAAATTCCAACTGTAAATTTGATCTAACATCATCTCATTATTTATTTATTAACCTTTAATTTATTTTATTATTTATGAATAAACTTTTGTCTTGGGCTATTATTATTATTTTTTGAGTTTATGAATAAAGGAATATTTTTGGAGCTCATGAGATGAGTCCAACCCAAACCGAGCCCAACTCATGAGCTGGACTCATTTCGGCCGGCTAGCCCTAGGGGGAAATAGGAGGAGTTGTTATTTTTGAAATTAATTAGTATTTAGAAGATTTTTGAATGGTGGAGTATTTTGGGGGAAAGTTATGGAAAATGAAATCAATTGAAGTATCTCCACAAACCAATTGATTATGAGGTTAATGGTGATTGAAAACCCCCAACACTAACCCACCTTCCTTGGCTGTCCAAACTAGAGAGAGGTTTGGTTCTTTGGTGAATCCTTGGGTGATTTTTGGAGCATATTGCGAAGATTCAAATTCGTTCTACAATCAAAGGTGGGGGTGTTCATTTCCACTTCATACATGATTGTTCATAGATCTAGATTTATTTATTTGATGATTATTGCATGATTGTTCATAAACCTACATTTATTTGATGAATAATGCTTGTTATCTTCATAGATATAGATTTATTTACTTGATGAACATTGCATGTTGTAGTCATATATCTAGAGTTATTGTTTGATGAATAATCATTGTTGTGTTCATAGACTTAGATTTATTTATTTGATGAATATTGCATGTTATAATCATAGATCTAAATTATTTGTATGATATTAATTCATGTTGTAGTTATAGATCTAATTTTTGTGTGTGTGGATTATTGCATGTCATAGGCATACGCTTAGATCTAAATTTTTGGGGGTGTTGATTAATTTATTCATAGTAGGATAAACTAAATGAAGCGTTTCACTTGCTAAAATTTTATTAGAAACTGATGTAAGAACCATGGTTTGAATTAAGGTTGAAAGTCACTAAGTAAAATTAGATTTTAAATCAAGTTTTGATCCCCAAAAACCCTTAACAGGTCTGCAAGGTGATTAACGAGTCTGTTTTGCACAACTTGTACCCCAGCGGATCTGTATGGGGAGATTTAGAGTCTGGATCGTATAGTTGCTAGTCTGGACCTAAAATAATATTCGGGTAAGTCTGGACATAAGTGGATTCAGGTTTTCAGTGAAGGTTTTAAATTTTATTTCTTTATTTTGTTAATGAGTCCGCATAACCCTTAACAAGTCTGTTCTGCCAACTCTTAACAATTTTTTCCTTGGCCTTCGGATCTGGACTTTAGAAGAAGGTGAAATTTGAACAAGTTAGTGTTTTAATTAACAACAAATTACTTTAAAATTAATATCAAATTAGAGTTGATCTATACTTCTTTTGATTATTGGGTTTGGATTGGCTGATTATCGGGGCTGATCCAGTGTGGAGCCGGTCTAGGATTTGCTTTCGAGTTAACTTGTTTTTCAGAAGCGAGGTTGACAATCAAGAAGGCTTGCGGGCCTGGTTGTTGCATGTGGTGTTGAGAGGTTTTGCGGGTTCAAGTCTCAGAGGGCTCGGGTTATTTGTTTTAATTTTTTTCTTTTTCTTTTTCAAACTTAGGTTTGATTTTTGTAGGAAATTGTTTAAATGTAAGTTAGTGTAAATGAATATAGAATTTAAATTTGTTTCATAATTTATATATTAAATTTCAAATTTGGGAGCCGATTAAATTTTAGAATAGAGTTTGATTTTAATTAAACTAGAAATTTCCCGATTAAATTTTAGAATAGAGTTTGATTTTAATTAAACTAGAAATTTGGGAATTCTTTTCTAGCCAGGGTTTGGAATTCTAATTATAGAAAGAGTATATTTGCATTAAGATGTACATAATTAAATTATTTTACGAGTTGATTAACTTAGATCACTTTCTATAGATGTTAATAGTTGAATCCAAATAAATATAGAAATAATGTTCACTCATTTAACAAAAGAGAATCTAGTTAAATGTGAAATGCTATTTTTGAAAATGAATAAAAAGACAGATTGGGATATGAAGCTGATTACTTTAAGAGTCAGGGTCAACCTAGAAAACCCTAGAGTAAAATGTGGTGATGTTCTAGTTGTGTGGGTTCTAGAGGTTGTGCAAGACCCAGGATACTGGCAAAAAATGTGAATATTGGGAGTGAGTCTGTTGGGGCAAAAAATCCAGTTGGTTGAGTAAATTCCGGTTGGGTTACGCTAGCTCGAGGAGGAGTTTTGTTTCTTTGTAAACTAGGGACATGCACTCTGAGGGAATTGTGACGAAGCTTGTGCAAATTTCAGTATAGGGTTCTATATGGTCGGGCAGAGGATTCCTTGGACTATAGTTACAGTCGGGCGATGGATTTCGTGGATTGTGATTGCCTGGAAGAGCAATACGAGTCTTATTTTTTTCGGGACTGTGAATGATCGGGTGGTGGATTCCGTGGATTACGAATAGTAGGATGGAAGGGATACGGAGTTCCAGTATTTTTAGGCTAGAGCGACACTTACGAGGTATTCGTACGATTCGGGTTTTGGAAAGTCAGCTGTGGATTTCGGGACTAGCGCCTATGCTCATGGGATGTATAAATCTTGACATTTGTCACCATTGTAGGATTGCATGGCATGAGATTAAACCCTACAACGAGGAGAATGCTAAGGGCTTGCCCTCAAACCTATATGGTATGGGCGACATAGAATCCGAACAAGTATGCATTAGAAGAGCATCATGTGCATGGTTGTTTATGCATTAGTCACTAGGATTATGGCATACACGGACATAATTAGGATAGTCACTATTTCCACATTTATCTTTTCATTCAATTTTGTGTTGGTTAGGTTTTGGAGGATCGCTATTATAATTTTCATTGCATCGATTGTATTCAATTGACGTACCCACAAGAGTTGCAGGACTCTGGTCAGCGAGTGGCGTGGACGCGAGCTTGTGATGGAAGATGTTATAAGATTGTGAACCTATGATAGATTAAATTATAATTTTTATGTGTAATTTTTGTTGTGTAATGTAAATGACATTGATGTAATGAAAAAGTTTTAATTCAACCTGTATTTTTGTATTATGTTGTATGAAATTGAAGTAAAGATTCTGGATGAGTCACAAATTGCCTGTGTATGGAATTTGGGGTGCTACAGAGTGGTATCAGAGCGGACTTCAATAAGTAGTACAAACGTAATAAAGGAATGAAAATTAAGGTGGACATTAGGTGATTGTGAGTTCGTTTTTGAGTCATAAATGCTATGGTTGGTTTGAACCTGCATTTGTGATATTCTTCCTTTTTCTCTTTTTGTGGAATTGTATAAGTTGCATTGCATGATTTTAGTGTTGTATTGTCATCGTTCTAGTGTTCCATGTTGATCGTCTTATCGTTTCCCCATTGATTTTATTGTCCCTATTGTTCTCTATTGGTATCATAATATTGCCAACCGCTATTGCATATTGATTGAATAAAGAATTGTTAATCAATGTGGGGTTAAGGGTTGACTAGAGTAGTTGATGATATAATGACTGTACTCGGGGAGGGGCCGTGTTTCCCTAAATATTGTGTCAGCTATTGTTTATCAGTTTATTGTGGTTCACGACGGTGACCCAATTTATCGTGTATTGTTATCGTGCCGACTATTGTTATTGTTATTGTGTAAGAAAAGTCTATTGTTATCGTACCGAGTACATGATCTATAGAATCTACCACCTTAGTCTAAACGAAAGTGTTTGTATGCATCGAACCTGTGGAATGAGACGTTACATGCATTAGTTAGGACTAAATTGAATATAGACTTAAGATTGTCATCGCATCATCATTGCATATTGTCATCGTTATTGAACATTGTTATCGTTATTGTTTACCATTATTGTTATCGTTTATTATTATTGTTATTGACCATCGTTATTGCTTATTGCATCGTTATCGTTTTGCCACTATTTTTTGCTATCGATCCTAGTGTATCACTGAATTCATTGTTATATTGTTATTGCCATTGTTTCACTGTTTTCCTGTACTTGCTGTTCATGACCTGCTCTAAGGACATATTATTCTTTCTTTTAGATGAACAGCTTACAGGCAATCAAGGAGAATTTCCTGGTGGATTAGGAGAACAACACTGGTGAAGGAATTGATAGCATTGTCGCTTATTTATTTACGTTTATGTTATGGAGACCTAAATCATTGAATATTTTTATTTGAATGTATTGTGGGCATTTGACCCAGAATTGTTACTTTTTCCAGATTTGGTTATTTTATTTCTATTTCATGTTTCAATTCATTTTGTTATTCATGTGATTGTTCTTATATGCATGCGTGGTTGTATCACTTTCTTATTTATATTGTTGAGTTGAACAATAACAGCTTATGGATGACGCAAGTCATTCGCTGGGCCAATGTCACGCGCTTATGTTCCGTGTTTTTGTGAAGTGGGACGTGACAAGGTTTTTAGTGGTATCAAGCCAGGTTTGGCTAATGTGTTAGTCATGTTTAGTTGATATATTAGTCAGGTTTGGGTTTAACTGGTTTAACTCAACAGTATGTACATCACGTGAATCACATGGATAATTGATAACCAACTTATAATCTGGATGCTGACCATTTGATTTTGATTGCAGACCATGGCTAGAAAGGGTGCTTCGTCCTTCCGAACTGGGGATGATTAGTCAGAGGAGCCGACTGTTGCTCAGATGATGTAGCAGATGATGTAGATGCAGTGTGAACACAATGAGCTGATAATGGTGGCTTTTGAAGCTGCCAACAGGGAACCTGCTGGACCTGCATCCAGTTGCTGCCACCGAGACCCAGTAATTTGAAAGATTTCTTGAGGCTATATCCAGATAAATTCTCGGGCACTGAGAGTCCACTTGAAGCCGAGTAATGGCTAATTTGAACCAAGCAACTGTTGACAACAACGCGGATTTCAGATGTTGATCGGGTGGATGTCATGAGCATCTAGCTCATTGATCTCGCCCTTATCTGGTGGCGAGTAGAGACTAAACGATTGGGGCGACCTATCACCTGTGCCATCTTCACGGAGTGCTTCCTCACGATGTTCTTTGCTAGTGTCACCAAAGATGAAATGGAACAACAATTTGTCTCGCTAACCCAGGGGATTCAGGCCGTAGACGAGTACACTGCGGAATTTACCCGACTGCTTTGCTAATTTCATGGTGACAAATAATGAAGATAGAGGTCATCATTTCTTGTTGGGTCTGGATTGAAACTTAGGACCGCTTTGCTGCCGTGTGACTCCGATCATATGCAGATATCCTGGATGCTGCTAGAATCCAGGAGCAAACTCATAAGAGGAAGTGTGCCATTCTGCGGTATGTTCCGCACTCTGTTGCTACTAGGTCTTCTGGAGGACCTATTCGGAGGTCGATCCCAACCCTTCCTGCTAGGGAATCACCGTATCCACCTATTGCGCAGAGGACGAACCTGGTCTGCATGCAATGTCACAAGACTGGGCACTTGTGCAAGGACTACCGTTTAGCCAACCGCCAGTGCCTGCTGTGTGGAAGTAATGACCACGTGGTTCGTGATTGCCCGAGGAATAGTCCCCTTGCACCGGTTAGAGGTTCTACTTCGCAGGGAGCCCTTGCTCGTGGTCAGGGCGGGCCACTGTAGATTCTTGATTTTGATGACTACAACACGATACACATATGTTCTATTCAACATGTCTCTCGCAGTGAGTTCCCAAGGCTTTAAAGGTTCGAAATCAAGCTCCGAGACAAGTGTCATTCAAAGCTTCAAAAATTTTCAAGAACAAAAGAGTGTCTTGTCAATTGATGTACAAAATTATAATCTTTGATATGTTTTCTTAGAAATCTTGTAATAGCCTTGATGCGCGCGCACACACACACACACATCCCCTAGGACTAAAATAAAGCTTATTAAAAAACAAAAATGTCAAATTCAAGCTTGTATGAGTTCAACTGTCAAGTACCAGTCGACTTACTTTGATAAGCAGTCGACTGTTCAAGTACGAAACAATCTGAACTTACTCAAGCTCTGACCAGTCGACTCTTTTGGCAACCCGGTTAACTGTTCGAGCAGCTTTGACAGTTTTCAGAGTATTTAAATTTGTTTTTCGAATTCAAATCTTTTCTGCCGTTTGATGGCAGTTGGTTAACTATTTTCTAATGACTCTGGAGTGTTTAATCTATAAATAAAGTTCAGAATTCACTTGGAAAAGGTTACCTATTGCATTAAACAAGTCTTTACTTTTTGTTCATGTGTTCGTGAAAAAGAACTCAAAATTTTTAAAAGAACTATCATTCTCTTAGACTTGGTTCTCTAATCTCAGTCTTGTATAACAACGATTAAGTTCATGACTGTGATTAGAAGTTGACCTATAGCCTCAATTCAAAAAGCACATTAAAAAATCAAAGCTCTAGGTGTCGTAATTTTCAATTTCTTGTTGTTCACTCTCGGATTGTGAGAGTGGTCCTCTTGGTTGGAGAGAAGGGCTCGTGGTGTAGAGTCAGTGTTCACTCTAGGTTGTAGAGTGGGGTCTTGCTCTTTCTAGTGGTGAGAGAGGTCTACGGGTTTGGAATAGTTATTGCCAAAGGCCGTAGGATATTCTTGTAAATTTTTTCAAGAATAGTGGAAAATCTCAAGTGGGTTGCTTGGGGACTGGACGTAGGTTGGGAGGACCGAACCAGGATATATCTCTGTGTTTGCTTTGCTGATTCGCTGTGGTTTGATCTTTCTAACTTGTAAATTTAATTTCGTTGCATTTTATTTCAGTCTGTGTCTGATCAGTCGACTGGTAGCTCTATTAAGTTGACTTATAGACTCGTTGGTCTTCAAATTGATTAAGTCTATTATTTCTGTCGAGTCAGTCGACTGGTGTTTTTGTCCGAGTCGACTTAACAGGTGTTTCAAGTTGAATATTTTTTAATAATTTTTTTAATAACAATATTCCCCCCCTTCTAGTCTTATCTGCCTTGCATACAAGATCCAACACTTGGTATCAGATCCTGGTTAATCACAATGGCATCTACTTATTTTTCAAATGTAAATCAATACCACGAAGGTCAATCTACACAAAGGCCGCCTCTCTTTGTTGGAACAAACTACAACTACTGGAAATGTAGAATGAAGATTTACTTACAATCCATCAACTATGAGATTGGAACATGTCCGAAACGGATTTTACGTTGCCTACTCTTCCTTATGCTCAATGAAATGACGATATGAAGAGTAATACCATGAACAATGGAAAGGCGATGAATGCTCTTTTGTGCACTTACCAAAGAAGAATTCAACCGTGTGTCAACCGTAACAACGACATACCAAATATGGCATACTCTTGAGGTAACACATGAAGGCACAAATAAGATCAAGGAATCTAAAATTTCTGTTCTTGTTCACAAGTTCGAGATGTTTCAGATGAAGGAGAATGAAAGCGTATCGGAGATGATAACAAGATTCACTGACATCACAAAATCTCTTGTGGCTCTTGGCAAAACATATACGCAAGCAGAGATGGTGAGAAAGGTTCTTCGCGCTCTTACTCCCGAATGGGAAAAGAAGACTACCACAATGAAGAAGCCAATGATTTAACACTACTTTCTCTTGAAAATATTGTTGGAAATCTAATGGCTTATGAATTACAATTGGAGGAGCGCAAGGAGGACTTAGAACCGCAACAAGCCAAAAAGAAAACTCTTGCTTTGAAGGCTATTTCTGAATCAGAAAATGATGAAGAAGATGAAGAAGAAATAGCTATGTTCGCAAGGAAATTCAAAAAATTCCTTCGCAAAGGTAAATTTAATTCAAAATTAAAGGATACTAATGAGCCTTCTACTTGTTTCAAATGCAATAAGATAGGTCACATGAAGAAGGAATGTCCATTGGAGAATGCTAAATCTAAAGGTAAAGTCTCTAACTTCAAGAAGGACAAATTTACCAAGAACTAGTACATGAAGAACAAGAAAGCCTACCAAGCAACGTAGGATGATAGTGATTCATCTTCGAAAGAAGAAAATGAGGAATCTAATGAAGTTGCAAACGTGTGCTTCATGGCAAATCAAAGCGATGTAAGTGATAGTATAGATTCTAGTGATTTGTTAGAAGCTTTTAATGAAAATTTTCAAGAATAAAAAAAGGAGAAAATAAAAGGTAAGAATCTAAAGAAAGTTAATCAAACTCTTTCTCAAGAAAACTTTGATTTACAAGTTGAAGTCAAGTCTTTAAATTCTTGTATTTCCAACTTGGATATAGATCTTATATCTCTAAAAAAGAATTATGAAGAGATATCTAAGAATGTATCTAAGTTCAATAATGAAAAAGAGAATTTAAATGAAGTTCTTCAAAATCAAGTTTAGTCTAATAAAAGATTTGGACTTGGTTTTCAAAAAATTCTTGAAAATGGTCATTCTTCTAATAACACTAGTAATAACAAGCTTTATTCTACTTCTAGTGTAAAGAATATGTTGTATGATTTATTTGAAAGGCCGGAAATTCTTTTTAATAATGAAAATGGAAAGTTTTCCAAAAACACCAGTCGACTGGCCCCTCAAATAAGTCACCTGTCCAGAAGGATGCACTCTTATTCGAAAAGAGAACAGTCTCATATAATTCGACTAGTTTCGCCTTCCATTCGACTGAAGTCACAAAACAGTCGACTGGCGGGTAAAAAAAAGTCGACTGGACAGTGTAAAAATATTTGGGTTCCAGTTAACCTGTGTCTAAATGAAATGTTTTCTTATATAAATTCCTTTGTAAATAATGTGTGTAATCTGTTAATTTTAAACCTGCATATGGGGGTAAATCAAACTCACTTTGGGTTTGGTTTCCCAAGCACTAATCTTTCACGGACCCAATGAAAAGGGTACTATATTCACAAATAATATTTTGTGGGTACCTAAAAGGGAATGATGGTTACTTGACAGTGGATGTTCTAAACACATGACTGGCCATGCAAACTTTCTCTCCTCCATTCAAGATATAGATGGAGGAACCGTTATATTTGGTGACAATAACAAAGGAAAAGTCATCGGAATAGGCATGGTTGGGAAGAATACTACTCCTATTATTGAAGATGTATTCTTAGTTAGTGGTTTAAAGCATAATCTGTTAAGCATTCGTCAATTATGTGATAAGAGTTATAAGATAGTGTTTGAAAAAGATACATGCTTGATTTATGATTCTTCTTTGAAAAATGTGATTTTTCAAGGTATTAGAAAAAATAACATATATGAACTTTGTTTAAAAACAAATGAGTTTTCGAATGATTTTTGCTTAGTTGCCTCGAACAACGATTCTTGGCTTTGGCATAAAAGATTTGGACGTGTAAACATGAAAAAATATTACTAAAATTTCTAAAAATAACTGATATGGCTAAAAATAGGACTAAATCGGGATCGTTCAAATCGGGCACGAATCTTAAAGCTCTCAGGGATAAAGCAGTAATTTTACCTACAAACGTGTCCGAAATGGGAACTAGGTCTCTTCTCCAAAGCCCAATAACCCATAAACGGATCTGTCATAATGGATATGGGTACCAACCCGTTACTAACCAGTTCAGGAGGATAAAGAGGGATTCAGATTCGTAATTATCCCTAAGAGGTGGTTTTAACCACTTCTATCCGTCCACACCGGGAAGTAGAGATTTGTTCTTATCTCGAAATGGATCCCTAAGGCGACTATAAATACCCCTCTCCCCCGCCATTACATGGTAATGAATCTTTGCCTACCTAAAGCTCTTTCTTAATCTTTCTGATTATTGACAAGAGTGTCGGAGGGTTCATCGTCGGGATCCATCCAGGTGTATCAAACTTTGTGCAGGTTTGTAGCAGCGTCAAGGAACAAGTCAACACATTGTGGAGTCAATAGGTTTGCTTTACTATTTTCCTCAAGAGTCCACAAATTCATCTGTTCACTCCCACACCCGAAATCAGCAGCAACAGATTGGCGCCGTCTGTGGAAAACAGAAGCAGCGATTCCGTCCTCTCTGATTAGCCCAACTAGTTCTAAGCCATGCCTCCCAAGAATGGGACGACAACGGTTTCTAACCGCAGGGAAACTCCCGCACCTTCTTCTCCTCCAGTACTTGAGGTTCCGCCTCAACCCACATGACAAGTCCACCAGTCTGGACAACCTCTCCTTCAACCCATCTAGCAACCACAGCTTGGACGACCTCTTCCTCAGCAACAACAGCCCCAGCAGGCTCCTTAAGGGCCACAAGAGGCTCTTGCAGGACCCTCCTGCTGAAGTCGGCAAGTGCAACCTCCTCACCGCGACCATGTATCGATACATAACCCTTCTTCAGAATCCATGGCCTCGCACTGTCCTCCTACGCCAAAGGATCTCCGGAACATCATCATCAATAGGTAGTATGGGGAAGACCTCTGGAACCGCTTAGACGAGAGGCGGACCCATGATGGGATACCCCACCGAGAACATCAAAGGGGCCCAACGATCCGGTCCCATAGAGCCCGGTCACCCCGCAGGTCAGATCGCAGAAGGTCCAACTCTCCCAAGAGGCGGAGGGAGTCGCCCCAGCATCGTCAAAGGAGAGGCCACTCTCCAGTCGGCCACCCCGCCCCTCGGGACCATCGGGAGCAGGAGGCCCCCTATCACGAGGTCAGAGTTCTAGTAGTTCCTGAGGGCCCTCAATGTTGTCCCTGACCACAGTCAGCGGGCACCCAGTCCTTAACCTGCCCGGGACCATAGGCGCCGTACGCCCAGTCCTCAACCTGCCCGGGACTATAGGCGTCGTACACCCAGTCCTCAACCTGTCCCAAGCTATCATCATTGCACTCCTAGTACCCTTCTGCGCGAGGATGAATCTCGGGCCTCAGCAAGGTATGACCGGAGGGAAGATTCGGTCTACCGCCGTCTCCACGAGATAGAGAAGCGCCTTGGCCAACTGGACAGAGAGGAGGAGCAACGGGCGAGGAATTCCTCGCCCCAGCAATGGGTGAGGAATCTCTTAGACTATAATAGAGGCACCGGTCCCAGATAACTTCAAGCCTCCTCACTTTGAATCGTACAACGGGGAGTCCGACCCTACTGACCAAATTGAGAGTTTTAAAACTCTCATGATGATACATCAGGCGTCAGATGCCCTCCTCTACAAGAATTTCCCGGCCACTCTGAAGGGATCTGCAAGGGAATGGTACTCCCGTCTAGCCCTGGCCTCCATCTTCTCCTTCAATCAGCTCGAAGGCCTCTTCTTGACTCACTTCGTGAGTAGCCGAGCAGAAAAAACCAGCACCTCCCTGCTATTGCTTCACCAAAGGAAGGGTGAGCAGCTGAGAGACTATACAATCGTTTCACCACAGAGGCCAGATCCATCGCCTCCCTGGACCGGTCAGTTGCCTCCGCCGCCTTCCAATCCAATGTCGCTAACGATAACCTCCGAGCATCCCTCACCAAGAAGCCCCCTCGGGATTTCTCAGAACTCCTGCTTAGGAGTGAGAGATACATCTAAGCAGAAGAATTCCTCTCCTGCCCTGCTTTTGAAGGATCGTCCTCCGGGAACAAACGGAAGCACGCTAAAGAAGGAGCTAAGAAGCTCCAGAAGGACAACAGAGACGAGCGTTGCCCTCATCCCCGCTTCGAGAAGTTCACTCTGCTCAATACAAGTTTCTCAGCTATCCTGATGGAGGTTGGGAAAGAGGGTCTTCTTCCGCCCCTCTAAAGATGAACACCCCAGGGAAGAAGAGGAACCGGGACAAGTGGTGCCGCTTCCACAGGGACCACAGCCACGACACGGATGACTATCGGGCCCTAAAAGACGAGATCGAGGCCCTCATTCAGAGAGGGCAGCTCTCCAAGTTCGTGAGGAAGGACAATGCGGATCCTCCTCTACCCCCCAAGGGGGCCAATAAGCGACCCGAGCAGCACGTGGAGACCTCAAACTCCGAGCCAGAGGCCATCCTGCATCTCATCCATGGAGGCCCAATGGGGGGAGATTCCAACTCCTCCCGAAAATCCTTCGTTCGGGAGTAAATTCTGTGTAGAACCGTCCTCCCCAAGGGGCCTAGGGGTCCCGGTCACTTTTTCAGATAGGGACTTAGAGGGCGTCTGAACCCCCCATTGTGACACGTTGGTAATAAACCTCCACATGGCCAACTTTGACGTGTGCCGGGTCCTTATGGACAATGGCAGTTCGGTCAACATTCTCTTTCTAGAGGCCTTCCAGGGGCTCAAGCTCTCCAGGGATTGGCTTAAGCCCGCTAGCTACACTCTACACTGGTTCACGAGAGTTCCAATGACGATCGAGGGTGTCATAACTCTCGACGTAACCGCTGGAAAACTCCCACCACCCGAACCGAGCTGATGGACTTCATGGTGGTAGACGTGAAAGCCACCTACAACGTATCCTGGGCCGACCAGGCCTAGCTGCTCTGCAGGCCATACCCTCGGCTTACCACATGAAGATGAAATTCCCCACCACAGAGGGCGTGGAGAGAAGTCAGAGGCAGCCAGGAGGCAGCCCGCAAGTGCTACATGACCTTAGTGGGAGGACCTGTTCTTTCCCTCGAAGCTCTTGAACTCCCCCAAGGGAGTAGCCCACCTATTTCGGAGCCGGTCGATAAGCTAGAAGAGGTGGCCTTTTCAGAAGGAGATCCAACCCGTAAATTTCATATCAGTAAGATCCTTCCCCCTCCCGTTCGCTCCGACATCATCCAGTGCATAAGAGGAAATCGAGACCTCTTTGCCTGGATTACAACCGACATGCCGGGAATCTCCGAGGAGCTCCTCATGATCACCTCAGTGTTGCCTCGAGGGCCAGACCCATTCAGCAGAAGCGACGCAAGTTCTCCTACAAGAACCAGGAAGCTATCAAGGAGGAGGTTGAGAAACTCCTTAGGGCTTGGTTCATACAGGAGGTAAACTATCCGAGTGGCTATCCAATGTAGTGATGGTCAAGAAAGCCAACGGAAGATGGAGGATCTTCATTGACTTCACGGATCTGAATAAGGCCTACCCAAAAGATCCATTCCCGCTCCCGAGCATCGATGTCTTGATTGATGCAACCTCGAGCCATGAGCTCTTAAGCTTCATGGATGCGTTCTCTGGGTACAATCAGATAAGAATGTTCCCTCCCGACATTCCGAAGACCTCCTTTGTCACCGATCAGGGCCTATATTGCTGCCGGGTTATGCCCTTCGGGCTTAAGAACGCTGGTGCCACCTACCAACTCCTTGTTAACAAGATCTTCAAGGAGCAGATCGGGCGGAACATGGAAGTCTATGTAGACGACATGTTGGTGAAGAGCGTTAGCAGATCAGATCATGTCTCCGATCTCCAAGAAGCTTTTAACGTGTTGAGGAGACATAATATGAGACTAAACCCGAGCAAGTGTGCATTTGGGGTCTCATCTGGCAAGTTCATGGGGTTCATGGTTAGCCAAAGGGGCATAGAGGCCAACCCCAAGAAGATCCAGGCCATACTCAACATGGTCCCCTCTCCAATGTTAAAGATGTGTAGAGACTTACCGGGCTCCTTGCAGTGATAGGGCATTTCCTCTCCAAATCTGGGGAAAAATGCATCCCATTCTTTAAGGCCCTCAGGGGGGCTAAAGGCTTTGAATGGGGGCAACAGCAACAAGATTCCTTTGACCAGCTCAAGGCCTACTTAGTCAAACCCCTACTCTTGAGCAAGCCAAGGCCCGGGGAGATCCTCTACCTATACCTCGCCGCTTCGGAACAGATCCTCAGCGCTGTTTTGGTAAGAGAGGAAGACAAGACGCAGAGGCCCATCTACTACGTGAGTAAAGTCCTTAGGAAAGCTGAACTCCGTTACACGAATCTAGAGAAGATGGCCTATGCCTTGGTCATGGCAGCTCGAAAGCTCAGCCCCTACTTCGAGTCTCACTCGGTGGTCGTTCTTACCGACCAGCCGTTCAAACAAGTCCTTCACAAGCCCGAGACCTCCGAGCACCTTATAAAGTGGTTCATCGAGCTAAGCCAACATGATATCAGCTATCAGCCTCGAACCGCTATCAAGGCTTAAGCCCTAGCCGAGTTTATAGTGGAGGGTACAATTCTCGAGACTAGCAAAGTAATAGAGGAACCCCCCTTCTGGACGGTGTACGTAGATGGGTTTTTGTGCACCGATCGGAGTGGAGCAGGAGTCATCCTGGCGGGCCCAGATGATTTCATCATCCAGTACTCACTCTGCATCAACTTTAGAGCATCCAAAAATGAGGCCGAGTATAAAGCCCTCAAGCAGGCCTGTGCATGGCTCGCAAGGTGGGGGAAAAGCATGTCAAGATATTTAGCGACTCACAGCTGGTGGTGAACCAGGTATCAGGGGAATACGAAGTGCGAGATGGTCGCATGGCCAAGTACTTGGCCAAGGTCAAGGACCTGATGGCCTCTATTGATGAGGCAAAACTCCAGTGGATCCCCCAAGAAGAGAATGCACAGGCGGATGCCCTCTCAAAGCTAGCTTCCTCCTCCCTCTAAGGGCCCGAACAAACTATCCTAATATAATTTCTACTGAAGCCCGACATCGAGGAAGAAAGTCCCGAGCCAATGGAGATGCTGCCCTTACAACTCGAGGAGAATTGGATGAGGCCCCTGTTCGAGTTCCTCAGAGATGGGATCCTTCCCTTAGATCCTAAAAAGGCCCGAAAGATCCGAACCAGGGCCGAGCGGTACACCCTCATCGAGGGAGTCTTGTACAAACGCTCCTACACCCAAGTACATGGCATACCCTACTTGAGGTGTCTCTCCCCCAACGAAGCCCAATATGCTTTGAAGGAAGTACATGATGGGATATGTGGCGCTCACTCGGGAGCAAGGTCCCTCGCCCGCAAAATATTGAACTATGGGTATTTCTGGCCTACTCTCCTTCGCGATGCCGAACAACACGTTCGTCAATGCAGCCCTTGCCAAAAATTCTCAACAATCCGCCATCTACCGCAAGCTCAGCTCTCCTCTCTATCAAGTCCAACCCCTTTTGCATTGTGGGGAATGGACTTGCTCGGGCCGTTCCCTCCAACACCAGGCCAGTTAAAGTTTGGTGATCCACTATTTCTCTAAGTGGATCGATGCCGAGCCCCTGCAATGATCACGGAGAATAGGGTGCAGCGCTTCTTTTGGAAGAACGTTGTCTGTAGATTCGACATGCCCTGAATCTTGATAACGGACAACAGAACTCAGTTTACGGGGATAGCCTTCCGCACTTTTTGCGCAGACCTGGGCATTCAGCAACGATTCTCCTCGGTCTCCCACCCCTAGTCCAATGGTCAGGCAGAGAATGCCAATCGGCAAATTCTCTCCAGCTTAAAAAAGAGACTGAGCATGTCGGCTAAGGAGTTATGGGTAGAGCAGCTCCCAAATGTGCTATGGAGTTATCGCACTACGAAGAGGACCCCCACGAGAGAATCGCCCTTCAACCTCACTTATGGCTCCAAAGCCGTTATTCCTCTAGAAGTGGGTCTACCGTCCCCCCGCTTGATTGCTTACAGTGAAGAGCAAAATGCGCACGAGCTTCGCGGCAACTTGGACCTCATCGATGAACTTCGTGAGAGATCCTCCATTCGGCAAGAAACCTATCGGTGTAGGATCGAGCAATCCTGCAACTGGAGAGTCTGCCTTACTAATCTCAAAGAAGGATATCTAGTGCTCAGGATCCTGTCTATTTCTTTTCCTAGCAAGTAAGGCAAATTATCACCCAATTGGGAAGGACCATATAGGATCTTTAAAGTTGTCCGCCCGGGCGCTTATCAACTTGAAGATCCGGGGGACAAGAGGGTGCCGAGGACATGGAACGCAGAGCACATGTTGAAGTACCAAGAGGGTGTTTAAACACCGCTCCAAGCAACTTCTCCAAGAGTGTTCTCTTTAAAGTATGTTGAAGTTTGTTTCTTTTTCTGTATTAAGTGTAACGATGGCTTGCAACTTATAAGCAACCACTTAGTTGTTTTTCAATAAAAGTGTTCTGCCCTCTAGAAATTCTCTATTCTAAGCATCCTGGTTGTACTACTTTTGGGCTTACAAAAAAAAAACTCATTAAACAACAAGTTCGGAGTCCAACACTTGGTTCGCACTTTGCTACTTGCGAGCAAGTGAGTACAAAGTAGCTCACCATTCAGAATTGCTCCTACAACTGTTGATACTCTCTAAACAACAAGTTCGGAGTTCAAAACTTGGTTCGATGCGACTTTTGCTACTAGCGAACGAGCGAGTACAAAGTAGCTCACCATTCAGAATTTCTTCTACAACTGTTGATACTCTCTTAACAACAAGTTCAGAGTCCAACACTTGGTTCGATGCAACTTTTTCTACTTGCAAACGAGCGAGTACTAAGTAGCTCACTATTTGGAATCGCTCCCACAACTGTTGGTACTCTTGCAAGCAATAACGAAACACAAATTCTCACAAGTTCGAGAAAAGGGTATATTATTTAATCAAAATTTGAGGTACAAGTCTAATTCTAGACAAAAAACTCATATTATTACACCAAGATGCAAGACTCATATGAAACGGAGACTACAAGATTACAAAATTTTGCCCTAGCCCATCCTAGGGAGCGGGATGCTTCTACTAAGCGATACTCAAGGCCGGCGAGCGCTGTGTTGTTGTCTTCTCATTTTCATAGAAGTCTCCAAACCAGCGAGCCGAGTAGCGTCACCAGCACCTAGGAGCCTAACTGTCACCCCGACAGATGCTCTGCTCGACGAGCCAGCTACTCCGCTTTGCGTGTCCCCGGGGTTTCGCAAGATATACGGAGATCGAAGAGCTAACTCATGAAATGGTCTTCCTTGGGCATACTCACCCCAATGACAGGAGGTGCTTCTGACATTGCTCCCCTTAGACAGCCATCACAGGCGTAGATTCTCCTCCTCTAGTATGATAACTCGCTCTTTAAGAGAGTCATCAGTCACTCTGATCTTCAAGCGAGGCAGTCGACTCGAGCCGCCCCCACGTGAAGCTTCGGAGATGTTCCATCGGAGATGTGCCACCTCTATACTTTTAACGAGCACCACATTCTTCAATTCGTGCCTCTCAGATCTTGCCTTGAATAAAGAACGACGAAGGAACATGAGTCTCAAAACCTGATTGACGGCCATCGAGGGGAAAACCTCCTCACCTTCCGGTGGCACTTTGCGAGCCTTCTCCTCTAGGCGTTCCAGCTCGAAGTCTCAATGGGCCAACGTCAGCTTTAGATGACTCAACTCCGACTTGGCTTTATAAAGCCTCTCTCGAGATCGAGTGAGGCCCAGTTTCGTGACGCCTAGTTCAGATCGAAGACGGGATACCTCGGCAATCTGAAAAAATCGAAAAGTGTATAAATTCCCAAGCCTAAAAAGCCAATGTGGCGAAGCTAAGTCTAAACGAAACAACTCAAAAGAGAGACGAACTCAATTGTTTCGGAACTTCTCTAACACTTGTTCAAAAAAGATTTTCAATGAAAGTTCCATAAAAAATACAAGTGGTGGCCAGTCCGCAGTTCGGCTTCGGAACAAAGTTCAAAAAAAAGGGGGGAGAATATGAAAGTGCAGCGAGGTCAAGTGTAACACCCTAGTTTTCAATTATGAGATTTTGTGATTTTACATGTTGTGCACGTATGATTTTATTTGTATAATTTCTTTCATAAAATATTTTTATATAAGTATTTGTTCTCTTTATTTTTCCAAAAAAGAAAACTATAATCTTTAAAAGACTAATTAAAATCTAGGCTAATTGTCTTTAAGCCCACTCTATTTTATTAATTAAATTAATTATTTTAAAGCCCATGGTTAGTTTGGTCCATTAGTGATCCCATTTACTTTAATTCTCTTTTGAAATGGTCTAACTTGTAGTGTAGACTCATTTCATGAACAATTAATTTTTGGTCACATGAACAAATTTGTAAATGGGGGACACTAGGTGGCATGTGCATGCAATGGAGTGTGCAATGCACACCCTTTCACCATGGCCGGATAGGATAGGGAGAGTGGGAGAGATGGGAGTGGTGGAGAGTTGGTTACTCTCATCATGGGTTGTTTCTATAACTCCCTAGTACATCTTGGCCCTTAATCTCTAACCATTTGATCTAATCTTGGCCCTCCATTCACCCTAAAAAATTGTATAAATACCCCCTCCCACACTCTTCATTCTCACACTTGGAAAAAATTGAAAAAAGAAAGAATAGAAAGAGAGAAAAGAATACAAGTAGTAAGGCAAAAGATTGAGGAGTTGTGAGTTGAAAAGAGTGAGTGTTTTGTGTGAGTGCTTCAACCAAGGAGAAGGAGGCTGGACTGTATAGGGGAGGCTCGGGTTCAAGATTGCAACAAGGAGAAGGCGATTTTCGTGGCTTGATCTAGAAGGAGAAGGCTTCACTCGTTCATCGTAGAAGATCTTTAGGAGTCTATTTGATTGTTTCTCTCCATTTAAGGTGGGTGTTTCTCTCAAACTTCTAATTAGACATCATGTTAGGATGTGGTTGACAAATTAAGGAGAAACTCTAACTAATATAGCCATGCATTATGAAAATGAGACAAATTGCTATTAGTTTGATTATATGCTAAAAGAGTGTCAAATTGATTGCCAAATTATGATTTGTTAAATGATTACCATGCTACCATGCTCAATTTTGTTGTGATGTGCTAGATAAATAAATACATGCTTGTATGTTGAACAATTGAATAAAGAACTATGGATATAGGTGATTTTGATTAATGTGTTGTTAAATGACATGAAAAATGAAATTTATTACTAAGATAATTGTACAATGTTAATAAAAATATTATAAATAATATAGGGAATTTTAAGTGTAATTTATAAGGAGATTATGCTTATTTTCCCTTAAATTCGAAATTGAAGAATAAAATGAAATGTTGTAATAAGATGAAAAATAAAATTTTAGAGCAGAAAAAGAACTAAAAATGTTGTTTTGTATCAAAAATCAAATTTTATTTTACTGAAATGTTGTAATAAGATGAAAAATAAAATCTAGAATTTTTGAATGAATTTGGAGAAGAAAAAGAACTAAAAACATTTTGAGAATTTGAAAAACCCAGCAGCACAGTCGACCGATTATATTGAAACAGTTGACCGTCTTGATTATTTATTTTCGAGTTCAAATCTTTTATGGAACAGTCGACCGGCCATAGCTTGACAGTCGACTACTGTGATTATTTATTTTCGAGCTTTAGAACCTCGCAGAACAGCCGACTGGCCATGCTTAACAGTCGACTGATCTGAGAAAAATAAAATTATATTGTTTCTGCATGGGATTGTGTATGAAATTGAAATTGAATGACTTGATTATGAAAGAACATGAATATACAAATGACATGAAAATGAAGTGGAAATTAATGTTAATCATGAAAAGAGAACTTATGAGTATGAAAGACTCAAGCTTGTGATTATGAATTGAAATTGAGAACTAGAGTGTAGTTAAGCCTTATATCGGCATTGAAAAGAAAAGTGTTGAAATGAAATTTGAGATGAAAAGACCAAGAATTGGGTCATGTTGAATAAATGGTTAAGACTGGTATAGTGGAAGGGCTAACTTTAGAGAATTGATTTGTTCATGATTCAAATAACTACGGATTAGATACATAGTGAAGACATGATGAAAATAAGAGAAAAACACGAGTATGAGGGCCTCGGAGCTACGGTGTGAGAGTATTCACAGGATGTCTTCATGATGCGTCGTGACATGATGTGTATATGTCTCCAGGAGTCCGTACTGCAGGCAACGCTCGTGGGGTTTTTGGTGAATGCGGGTGGTGTCATGTCCCATGACGGAGGCTGAATTGTCCATAGCTTCTTCACGATGCATCGTGACATGACGTGGGATTCCCCTCCAGGCTGTCTGGACATGAGCTCGTAACTGATAGAACATCTAGGATATTTATCGTAGTTACAGTAGTAGTTTAAGTCACGGCGAGGGATTGAACCCTACAAGATGAAGAACGGTTAAGGGCTTGCCCTCAGACCTATGTAGTATGGGATGCATAGAATCTGAACAAGTGCGTATTAGTGTCATCTAATATAAACAACTGCATTAAGGACTAAGTGCACCACACAACACGACATCTATAGGATAGTTCCTTGTAGTTCTGTTTGTGATCAAATTTGGGATTATTTAAGTATTTGAGAATCGTTATATTGTTCGGCATAGAGAGGATAGCCATGTATAATATTTCGTCGGTTGTAAGCAACTGACGCACCCACAGTTTTTATGCAGGGTAAAGTAATTAACAAGACTAAAGAATGCATGCTGATTAAAGATTGATTCAAGAGTTGTACATTTCAATTCATGTAAATTGTTGTAAATTGCTTCCGTTGTAAATATGTAATGTAAGTGTAAACTCTGATGTAACAAAAAGTTTTTATTTCCTTGTAAAATTGTACGAAGAGAAGTGTAAAGATCCTGTGGAACTTCGAATTCAGTTGTATTTTGGAATTCGGGGTGTTACATCAAGGGCGGACCTCGTTTGAGCGATCCGCTTTTGCCGAGACCTCCACCACTTGAGTAGCCACAACAATTGCCAGAGGCATGGCATCCAAAGGGGCCTCCGCCTTGGCCTCGTTAGTGCCCGCCTCGATCCCTCTGCCTTCTTCTTCTTCCCCGTCCCCCTCTGCGACGTCGTCGAACCCAGGGACAGGGTCAGGGAAAAAGTTCCATCCGCCGTAATCTACCTCCGGGAACAACTCCATCACCGATGGCACGAGCGTAGGCCTTCGCCATATTCACATAGAGATACCCCTTGGCCTTCTCCATCGCCTGTTCTTCAGCTTCCTTTGCCACAGCAGACTTCGCAGCGGCCACGACGTCCTCCTTCTCCTTCGCTCTGCCGCTCGGAGTAGCTGTGCATTGTTCGCCTCGAGCTTTGCGAAAACGGCCTCGAGATACTCCACTCTTGAAGTCTTCGCCTCGGCTTCAATCCTCGACTGCTCGAGGTCCTTGGCGAACCGAATCTTCTCCGTGCGAGCCTTGTCAGTTTCTTGCTTCAGCACATTCTCTTGTTCGGTCATCTTCTCCATTAGATGACCGAAGTGCAAGTTATCTGCAAAGAGGAGCACATTTGTTCGCATTTTTTTCTTAAAAAATTGCTAACTATCCAAAATATGAAAACATCTAGTCGATTCAAGACTTAATGACATAGCTGCTCGGGCGATCTCGAGCGCATCGTCCCCAATGCTTCCCGCCTCCATAGCGGCCTTATCCTTCGGCGTGGCTAAGTGCCGAACCGCTTGCATACAGGACGACGAGTCGCCTAGGAACCCGTCAAGCTTGCGGACCTACCAGTCTGGGACGAAGATCTTTTTGTGCTCCTCGGTCAGGAACACTTCGGCTTTGACATTCAGTGGCGGGGCCTCCATGCCCAAGGCTGCGGCTAGGGGGAAGCCCCCCGTCTCCGCTATAGTTGAGGTCGCCGCAGGGGTTGCCGGCCTCTGGACGATCGCCGCCTGCTTCGCAGGCTGCTCGATGACAGTGGCGAGTGTCTTCACCCTCGACAAAGACACCTTGGAGACGACCCTCTTCCTCTTCTTCGGGGTCTTGCCGCTCAAGACCCCGCGCTTAGCCAGCATGTCATCGAAGTCCATAGATTCTGCAAAAGAAAAAAAAGAGGGGTTTGAGTGCAAACAAAACTCCGTCTACGAAGGGAAAGTAGCACCGACCTAAAAAGAAAGAAAAAAAAACCATACAAGGGTTTATCTGGCTGAGACCCCCCTGAAGAGCACCTCCTCGGTCAGGTCCTTCCAATCGAACTTTGGACGATCGAGGAGGGTCCGAACCATATCATCATCCTCAGAGCTGAGGACCGGACTCTCTTTAACTCACTTCGGAATCGCCTCCACCCAAGTCGTTGGGATATCCCATGGTCCTCGACTCCGGATGAGGACTTGTCCCTCCAGTTCTTTATCGAGTAGGGACAACTAACGAGCCTCGCCCCATGCCTCGGAGCCAGGTAGAACTGATACTCTGATTTAAGCTGCTGATGCATCCGGTATACGGTCCGAAGTGTGGTCAACCTTGGCACGAGACCCACTGCCTGGCAAAGGAGGACGAACCATTGATCAACCTCCAAACATTCGGCATATACTGAATGGGCTGATCCTGAACCATCTCAACACTTCGACGATGAAGTGACGAAGGGGAGCTGAACCCCTGCCAAGAAGGCATCGACTTGCCAGAAACACATCTCTGCTGGCATTGGCGAGTTGGCCGTTACCCCGGGACCAGGAAGCATTAAGTCGAACTCTCTCGCGATTTGAAAACACTCCCGAATCAGCACCAGATCCATCTCGCTAAGAATGGTGATCATTTCATCGGCCTCCGTTGTCTCCTTAGCGTCGTTTTCCTCGAAGCTCCGACCCATTCCGTAGATAATCCGATCGGCTGATCCTCTGGGATATCTCAAATCCACTGGAGTCCAGTTAGTTCCCCTGGCATTCTGCCGAACTCCCCTATCATCTGCTCAGCTTCGACCCTGGTCTCCACAACTGCCGAGGCTGACCCTACTATGGCCTTACCCTTGTCGATCGAGGGAACCTGACTAGAGGACACCTCGGGGGCGAGAAGAGGGGAGGTCTCCCGCCTCGTAGGAACGATAGACATTCTCTAAAAATAAACTAAGTGTGAAATTACCTTGATTTGACAGTCACGGTCGAAAATGTCACCGGAATTCGGTAAAATCTCGCCTAAAGCTCCCGCTAGTGAAAGAGAATCGCCTGAGTAAAAAATAAGATAATGGGCAAATGTGAGGGGGGGGGGGGGGAAGGAGGTGAAGTTTTATAGAGTGGGGTTGGTGGCACAACAACCAACATTAAACGGCCCCTAAGAGCGTAAAAGCCTGGCCCATTTATCACAAAATGACAAAAAATATGAGCAACTCAAGAGAAGGGTAGACGCAGCCACGTGTCACTCTCCTGGACTTCGGCAACACGCGCCGAGCTCTCTTGCCACCGACGTCCAAATGCAAGAAAATGCATTGACTGGTCAATGGTCAACGGTCAACTCGACACGTGTCGCTCTCCAGGACTTCGACAACAGGCATCGAGCTCTCATGCCACCGACGTCCAAATGCAAGAAAATGCATTAACTAGTCAAAGGTCAATAGGAAACTCGACACGTGTCGCTCTCCTGGACTTTGGCAACAGGCTCTGAGCTCTCTTGCCACCGACGTCCAAATGGAAAATGCGTTGACTGGTCAACGGTCAACTTGACACGTGTCGCTCTCTAGGACTTCAGCAATAGGCTCCGAGCTCTCTTGCTACCGACGTCCGAACGCAAGAAAATACGTTGACTGGTCAACAGTCAACGGTCAACTCGACACGTGTCGCTCTCCTGGACTTGACAACAAGCTCCGAGCTCTCTTGCCACCGACGTCCAAACACAAGAAAATGCATTGACGAGTCAACAGTCAATGGTCAACTCGACTCGTCTCTCTTTCTTGGACTTCGGTAACAGGCTCCGAGCTTTCTTGCTACCGACGTCCAAATGCATGAAAATGCATCGACCGGTCAACAGTCAAGGGTCAACTCGACATGTGTCGCTTTCCAGGACTTCGGCAATAGGTTCCGAGCTCTCTTGCCACCAACGTCCAAACGCAAGAAAATGCGTTGACTGGTCAATGGTCAACTCGACACGTGTCGCTCTCTTGGACTTCGGCAATAGGCTTCGAGTTCTCTTGCCACCGACGTCCAAACGCAAGAAAATGCATTGACCGGTCAACGGTCAACTCGACACGTGTCGCTCTCCTGGACTTTGGCAACATGCACCGAGCACTCTTGCCACCGACGTCTAAATGCAGGAAAATGTGTTGACTGGTCAACGGTCAACGGTCAACTCGACACGTGTTGCTCCCCTAGACTTCAGCAATAGGCTCCGAGCTCTCTTATCACCGACATCCAAATGCAAGAAAATGTGTTGACCGGTCAACGGTATGTGTTGCTCTCTTGGACTTCAGTAACATGCGCCGAGCACTCTTGCCACCGAGGTCCAAACGTAGGAAAATGCGTAACTGGTCAACGATCAACGGTCAACTTGACATCTGTCGTCCTCTCGAGGTTCCTCTCGACTTCGGCAGCATTCATCGAACCTTCTCCACTTCGGCCTCCACCCAGACATGTGTCAACCTACTGAAGTAGCTAAGGGGGTCGGCAATTGGCGCCGAGCGCTCTTACCACCGACCCCCAAATGAAGGAAAAAATGCCTGTGCACCGGATCAGGCATCCAATCGCTCAAAAATTCGCGTGGAAGCTTGATGAATGCCCCAGATTTGGACACGTTGATATTTCACTAATTAATTCTTTTTTCTTAGTTATTAATTCGAATTAATTATTTTAAAATTGCGAAAAATAATTAAAAATTCAAGAAAATTAATCAAAAATTCTAAAAAAATTATGAATTCGGGAAAAATATTGTGGAGCTCCTGAGTAAATAATTATTAATTAGAATAAAGTTCAAAATTATTAATTTGGGAAAATTATTGTTTTTTGAATTCAAATCTTTTCGGCCGTTTGATGGCAGTTGGTTAACTTTTTCCAACGACTCTGGAGTGTTTAATCTATAAATAAAGTTCAAAATTCACTTGGAAAAGGTTATCTATTGCATTAAACAAGACTTTACTTTTTTTTTCATGTGTTTGTGAAAAGAACTCAAAAGTTTTAAAAGAACTATCACTCTCTTAGACTTGGTTCTCTAATCTCAGTTTTGTATAACAACGATTAAGTTCAAGATTGTGATTAAGTTGACCTATAGCCTCAATTCAAAAAACACATTCAAAAATCAAGGCTCTAGGTGTAGTAATTTTCAATTTCTTGTTGTTCACTCTCGGATTGTGAGAGTGGTCATCTCGGTTGGAGAGAAGGGCTCTTGGTGTAGAGTTAGTGTTCTTTCTTGGTTGTATAGTGGAGACTTGCTCTCTCCAGTGGTGAGAGAGGTCTATGGGTTTGGCCTAGTTGTTGCCAAAGGCCGCAGGATATTCTTGTAAATCTTTTCAAGAATAGTGGAAAATCTCAAGTGAGTTGTTTGGGGACTGGACGTAGGTTGGGATGACCGAACCAGAATATATCGTTGTGTTTGCATTGCTGATTCTCTGTGGTTTGATCTTTCTTACTTGTAAATTTAATTTCGCTGCATTTTATTCTGTGTTTGATCGGTCGACTGGTAGCCCTATTAAGTCGACTTACAGACTTAACAGGTGTTTCAAGTTATATATATATATATATATATATATATATATATATATATATTGTTATTAATATATATATATATATATATTGTTATTAAGTCGCATTGCCGATCTTGCTGCTACTGTTTCTTCTGCACGTAGTGTGCACGTGTTGTTGTGGATTCGTGTTTCGTCTCCCCGGGATCCTAATACAGTTACTCTCTAATATTCGGACTGATCATATAAAGGAAAGTCACCGTCTCTATCTTGAATCGTTCATTTTGTCTGTGTTCAAGAATATTTATTAAAATTCTCGCAAGTAGATCTCATCGTATTCATCGTATATTGTTATTGTCTTGTTCCTCATTGGAATGTAAATGATTTACACGAGCTAATCCCCTTATTTTTGATTTCGTGCCGATATTTGATTCTAAAGATCGTGTCTTTCATACATTTCATGTAGATCTTTGGATATTAGGAATTATTCATGCATGTCATCCTATCGATAAACTATTGTAGAGTTGTATCTTAGGTTGCTATTGATTGAACCATTGATTTGATGTATTTTTTAGCATTAGATTGATACATGGTTGTGTTTCTTTGCCGTGATCTCCTTACCATCATGCACACCATATTAATCTAAGATAATCGACTAATTGAATTGATAACTATAACCCTAGATCACTTTTATACCATGAAATGTGTTAATCCAGAATTTTTACTGCCTGTCTGTAATTGGTATGATCTTTTCAACCCATCTATTGACACTGAACCATGAACATTTGTAAATATGAAATATAGACCTATGTTTCTAGTTTTCAAAACACTTAAAATTATTGAATTCCGACTTATATTGCATGAGATATGATTATTTTAATGCTAATGTCGTTTATTATTAGAATTTTCTGTATCATGATTACACCATGTTAAACTGATTAAATAGATGAATTAATGATCAAATATTGCCATGATAAATTCCAGATTGATAGTTAACATGCTTATGGTCATGATAATTATTTTTACTGATTTTTATAGTGAATATTTACTGATTTATAACTGTAACTAAATGACATCAATAACCAGCCAGAATCAGATATCTGTAAAGAACCCTGTAGTTGATGGAGCTACTGTTATAAGAACTTTGACTTTAAATATGCGTTGGAACCGGGAGGTAGTCTACTTTCTGAAACTTCCGGCCGATCTACAGTTGCTATTCTGTAGCAGCGGGAAATCTGATTTTGGTACAGTAACCTACTGCTGTCCAGAATTGAGTTTCCATGTTTGATAATATAATCAAATCTATATTGTTGTATTTGATGCATTGAATTGCATGAATTGCATTGCATGATCTTAGTGCTGTATTGTCATCGTTCTAGTGTTCCCTGTTGATCGTCTTATCATTTTTCCATTGATATTATTATCCCTATTGTTCCCTATTGATATAATAATATTGCCAACCATTATTGCATATTGATTGAATAAAGAATTGTTAATTAAGCCAGGGTTAAGGGTTGACTAGAGTAGTTAATGATATAGTGACTGTACTCGGGGAGGGGCCGTGTTTCCCTAAATATTGTGTCGGCTATTGTTTATCGGTTTATTGTGGTTCACGATGGTGACCCAATTTATCGTATATTGTTATCGTGCTGACTATTGTTATCGTTATTGTGCAAGAAATGCTATTTTAGGACTAAATTGAATAATAGACTTAATATTTTCATCGCATCATCCTTGCATATTGTCATCGTTATTAAACATTATTATCGTTATTATTTACCATTGTTGTTATTGTTTATTATTATTGTTATTGACCATCGTTATTGCTTATTGCATCGTTATCATTTTGCCACTGTTCATTGCTATCGATCCTATTGTATCACTGAATTCATTGTTATATCGTTATTGCTATTGTTTCACTGCTATTCTTTACTTGCCGTCCATGACTTGCTCTAAGGACATATTATTCTCTCTTTTTAGATGAACAACTTACAGGTATTCAAGGAGAATTGCTTGATGGATTGGGAGAACAACACTGGTGAAGGAATTGATAGCATCATCGCTTATTTATTAATCATTTATGTTATGGATACCCAAATCATTGAATATTGTCAATTTATTATATTGTAGGCATTTGATCCAGAATTGTTACTTTTTCCAGATTTGGTTATTTTATTGCTATTTCATGTTTCAATTCGTTTTTTTATTCATGTGATTGTTCTTATATGCATGTGTGGTTGTATCGCTTTCTTGTTTATATTGTTGAGTTGAACAATAACAGCCTATGGATGAAGCAAGTTATTTGCTGGGTCAATGTCACGCGCTTGTGTTCCGTGTTTTTGGGAAGCAGGACGTTACAGTGTTTAAGGCTCTAGGATGACCTATGTGGTGAGGTATTCTCGAGAATTCCTAGACGAGAGTGAAATAGTCTCCATAATGATATGTGGATGGAGATTGACCTCCAGAGTTCTGAGACAAGAGCTAATACTTGAAGGATGTCTAAATCTTGAAGTTCATCACGGTTATAGGTTTGCATGACGAAGGATTAAACCCTATAATGAGGAGGACGCTAAGGGCTTGCCCTCAGACCTATGTTGTATGATCGGCATAGAATCCGAACAAGTGTGCATTAATGGTTCATCGTGTTGATGAACGTTTGTACATTAATCACTAAGTTCTTAATCTACACTGACATACGTAGGATAGTCACATTTCATATTTTTCTCCTGCATTCAAGTTTGTTTTTATAAAGTTGAGGGTTGCTTTTATAATAGCATTGCGTCAGTTATGTTCAACTAACGTGCCCATAGTTCTCAAGTATTGCAGGATTCTGATTAGCGAGTGGCATGGACGCAGGCTTATGACGATTACGGAATGGAGGATTCATGATGATAAAGTTGTATCTTGTGTGTATTTTCTGCTGTGTATTGTTAATGATACTGTTGTAATGAAAAGTTTTAGATTCCTGAATTTTTGTACGAAATTGAAGTAAAGATTTTGGATGTGACACGAATTGTGTTTGTATGGAATTCTGGGCGTTACATGTATTGGCCGAAGATCGTACAAAAAACTTCAGAGATGACCGATTTAATCCGGAAGAGATTAGTCAAAGCGCATAGTAGGCAGAAGAGCTATGCAGATATTCGAAGAAGGGACTTGGAATTTGAAGAAGGAGATTCTGTTTTCCTGAAGGTATCCTCGACGAAGGACATGATCAGGTTTGGAAGAGGAGGGAAACTAGATCCAAGGTGTATCGGGCTGTATAAGATACTGAAGAGAATCGGGAAGGTGGCGTATAGACTTGAGTTACCGGAGGAGTTTGCCCTGGTACATAATTTATTCTATGTATCTATGCTAAGAGAGTGTGCCAGATCAGAATCATCAATTGCCTGAGGTACCAATAGGCTTACATCTGAATTTGAGCTACAAGGAACGGCCGGTGGAAATCTTTGATCGACGGGGGAAAGTGTTGAGGAAAAAGATTATACCTATGGTCAAGGTATAATGGAGGAATCATTTGATGGAAGAAGCAACTTGGGAATCTGAGGACGGAATGAGGAACGACTTCCCCGAACTGTTTGCATGACTCTGTACTTTGTTGTTTCCCCTTTATAAGTGTAGTTATGGGGATAGAACTATTGTAAGGAGGAAGTGTTGAAACATTTGGCAGAAATATCCTGCCGACTGTGGCACGTGCAATGCATGCGTATGAAATGTAGAAATTCCAACTGTAAAATTGATCTATCATCATTTCATTATTTATTTATTTATTTATTCACCTTTAATTTATTTTATTATTTTTGAATAAACTTTTATCGTGGGCTATTACTATTATTTTTGAGTTAATGAATAAAGGAATATATTTGGAGCCCACGAGATGAGCCCAACCCAAACCAAGCCCACTCATGACTTGGACTCATTTTGGCCAGCTAGCCCTAGGGAGAAATAGGAGGGTTTATTAATTTTGAATTTAATTAGTATTTAGAAGGTTAATGGTGACTGAAAACCCCTACCCCCACCTTCCTTGGCCGGCCAAACTTAAGAGGAAAAGAGAGAGGGAGAATGGTGTTATTTGGTGAATCCTTGGGTGATTTTTGGAGCATATTGTGAAGATTCAAATTCGTTCTACAATCAAAGGTGGGGGTGTTCCTTTCCACTTCATACATGATTGTTCATAGATCTAGATTTATTTATTTGATGATTATTGCATGATTGTTCATAGACCTAGATTTATTTTATGAATAACGCATGTTGTGTTCATAGACCTAGATTTATTTACTTGATGAATATTGCATTTTATAATCGTAGATCTAAATTATTTGTATGCTATTAATTCATATTATAGTTATAAATGTAATTTATTCGTGTGTGGATTATTGCATTTCATAGTCTTACGCTTTAGATCTAATTTTTTTGGGATGTTGATTAATTTATTCGTAGTAGCATGCTAAGATAAACTAAATGAGGTGTTTCCTTTGCTGAAACTTTTTTAGAAACTGATGTAAGAATCATGGTTTGAATTAAGGTTGAAAAACCCTAAATAAAATCGGATTTTTAGTCAAGTTTTGAACCCCCAAAACCCTTAACGGGTCTGCAAGGTGATTAACGGGTCTACTTCGCACAATTTGTTCCCGTGCGGGTTTGTATAAGGAGATTCGTGTCTGGATCGTATAGTTGTGGGTCTAGACCTAAAATAAGGTTTGGGTAAGGTCTGGATATAAGTGGAATCAGGTTTTCAGTGAAGGTTTTGAATTTTATTTCTTTATTTTGTTGACAGGTCCGTGTAACCCTTAACGGGCCTGTTCTGCCAACTCTTAATGGATTTGTGTAACATCCTGAATTTCAAATAATTAAATATAAAATTTTCATTTGTTTTCACGTGTTTTGCACATGCAAATTAATGTGTGTTTTTGGCTTTAAAAATTATTTTTATGCCATGAACAAATATTTTTATGTGTGTTTTATGTCATGAAAAAGGCTATTATTAATTCTTAGGCCTAATAGTTTAATTCTAGTCCATCTAAAATAAATTAATCAATTAATTAAGAGCCCATGAATTTTATCCCACCTAAATTAGCCTACTAAGTAGTTTTATTATTAATTAAGACAACTTGTATGGTAGACAAGATCAAGTAACTAATTAGTTAATGATTAAATGAACAAACAATTAGGTGTGCATGTGATGGCACGTGCATTGCACATGCACGTGCAATGGGACAACAAGGGGGTGGCCGGCCATGCTTGAGTGGGAGAGATGGAGAGAGTGGAGAGTTGGTTACTTGATGATGGGTAGTTCTTCTAACTCCCAAATGTATCATAGCCCTTCACCCAAACTCATCTCAACCCTTCATTCACTCTTGAAATGTGTATAAATACCCCTCCCTTGTCTTTCTTCATCACTTGAATTTAGAAATTTCAAAGAGAAAGGGAAAGAAAAAGGCATTTGTGAGGAAAAGATAGAGTGTGGAAAAGAAATTTGTGTGAGAAAAAGAAAGAGAGTTGTGTTCCTTTCCATTGGAGGCCGGCTAAGCAAGAGGGAGGGGAGTCTTGGATTTTGCTAAGAGAAGGAGCTCGAATTTTTTGCACAAGCTAGGAGGAAAAGGGAGACTATCGTGCTTTCAAGGAGTTTCTTTAAGAGTTTTCGTTGTTTTCTTCAAGAAAGTGGGTGATTTATCTACTTCTAATATAGTTACCATGCTAGGAGTTTAATTTATGAACATGTTAGAGAAAATAGAAAAGTTTGCCATATACTTGCTTGAAAAGATTAGTATGAAAAAGGAGAAAATTTTTGTTTGTCTACATGAGAAAATTAGTAAAATAAATTGAAATTTATTAATTAAGATTTGTCATGATGCTTTATTAATATATTTTCATGCTAGAATAAATATAATTTGATGAACCATGCTTGTATGAAAAATTGTGCTTGTGAATGGATTGTAGAATGCAAAATAACACCCATGGATTGCGAAATAAATTGATTAATATAGAAGGTTGTAATAAGTGTTGAATTTTAATTGTATTGTATGAGTAATATTATATTCACTTGATTGTCAAATATGTTGTCTCTTTGAATCATAAGAAAATGAGTTAGTTTTGTAAAAGGTAAAATTTACTCAAGAAGATTAAATATGTTAAAGAATGAATAAAATTGTACAAAAACCTTTGTGAATAAATGTGGGGATAAATAGACAAAAGATTTATCTAAAAGAGAAATTTCAATGTCAATAAATATACTAACGTTTCATTTTTCAAAAGAAATGAGGAGAATAGTTCTATTATGTTGTTAAAAATGGGAATTTTGGAAATCTAAACAAATATACTATACTGTTTTTCAAAAGAATACATTTTGGAAAAGATCTAGATTTTAAATAAGTACAATTCGATTAAGAAATCGAGTTTAGTAGAGAAGGAGTTAGATTCAGATTAGTAGTATAAAGCAAATTTTACTCATAAGTACAACAGAGAATGGGTTTGGGAGTATTGGCTTTCGGTGGTGGTTTTGAGCGCTGTGAACAGTGCTGGAAGTCTTGGGTTCGATTCTTGAAGGGACTCTATTTTTTATGAAATTTCGATTTTTAAATCAAATCACCGAAACCATACTTTAAATATAAACTGAGCTCACCTTATATCGGTTAGTCACTTGGACTTCTGGACTTCGGGTGCACTTTGGGTCTGTTAAAGTAGTAGAGTGGGGGTGTTGGCCTGGGTTCGAATCCGACCCTTGCCTTTTGTTTGTGGTTTTTAAATTTTTTTAACATATTTCGATTTTTGGGGTATTTTAATAGTTTTTAAGCGTATAAAAAAATTCGGAAAAATTCTAATATTCTTCTAAAATTACCTAGACCTCATAAAAATTACTTCTACAATATTTGACACATTATAATGAGATGGGAAGTAATTTTTGGGAAGAAGAACTTGGTAAATTTTCTTGGGAAGAAGTTAATCGATTAAACTGTTCCCTAAGTAGTTAACGATTAAATGAACTTGGTAAATTATAATGAGATGGGAAGTAATTTTTGGGAAGAACTTGGTAAATTTTCTTAGAATATGACTTTGATTAATTAAAGAAAAGGAATATTTTGAATGTAAAGTATTTTTGTGTAGAGATTAAAATTGAGATTTTCGACATGGAAAATTTAAGTAAGTTAATAAATGAAATTTGATGTTTAATATATGCAAGTGTGCATGGAAAATGAAATAAGAAGATCTTGATGAAATGTGGAAATTTGTGAGTATGAACACTCAATTTTTGGTGAACATGAAAAGAGGTTATAAACTAGAGTTTAGCTAAGTCCACACATCAGCATGAATGAAATTTTGAAGAGAAATGTGATAATAAAAGACCAAGATTGGGTCGTGGTTAACAATTGACGTTTAAGACCGATGTAGAGGTAACGCTAATTCTAGGGTGTTAATTTTATTCATGATTCAAATATCTAAGGACTACACTATAGTGAAGATGTAATGAAAGTAAGAGAAAAACACAAGTATGAGGGCCTCGGATCTACGGTGTGAGATCGTTCATAAGATGTCTACATGATGCATCATGTCATGACGTGAATACATCTCCAGAATTATCGGGACCATGGCGACGCTTGTGGGGTGCTTGGTGACTACGTAGTGCCATCATTCCATGGCGGAGGCGAAATGTCCATAGGATGTCTGCATGATACATCATGTCATGATGTGGGATTCCCCTCCAGGATGTCTGGACATGGACTCGTAACTCATAGAACATTTAGGATACTTACCGTAGTAGTTAAACTCATAGCGAGGGAATCAACCCTGCAAGATGAAGAACGGTTAAGGGCTTGCCCTCGGATTTATGTAGAATGAGATGCATAAGTTCGAACAAGTGTGCATTAGTGTCATGAAATATAAGTGATTGTATTAAGATTAAGTGCAAAGTCACACACGACATGAATAAGATAGTCCCCCTTAGCTTTGTTTATGAACAAGTGTGTGCTTTCCAAGTAAGAAAAATTGATGTATTATATTCTAGCGTCAGTTGTATGCAACTAACGTGCCCACAGTTTCTATGCAGGATAAAATGAATGAAATGACTAAAGAAGCAATGTTGCTTAAAGAAATGTTCAAATTGTTATCTATTTCATGTATCATGTTGTAATTATATTTCCGCTGCGTTGATGCAAATATTGTTGTATAAAAAGTTTTAAATTCCTTGTAAAATTGTACCAAGTGATGTGTAAAGATCCCGTGAAACTTCGAATTCAGGCTTGTTTGGAATTCGGGGTGTTATAGAGTGGTATCAGAGCCACGCTTCCAAGTAGTACAAATTTATAAGGAACGACACCCTAGAGTGGACATTAGAGTGCGAGTTGGGTATAAAGATTTAAATGCAAGCTACTTACATTTGTGTTGCTCTATGATTAATTCTTCTTCTACTTCCTCCCTAAAGATGGCGAACCACCACGACCCCGCAGGCGATGATGATTGGCACATAATTGAAGAGGACTACTACCCCGGACAAGGAGATTTCGACGAAGTAGATCCCAAGGAATATGAAGGAGAATGGCCCGAGTTCCGAGAGATCACTCTGCCTTCGGACTCATCAGACGTTTCATCTGACAAGGAAGAACCAGTTCCGAAAGATCACATCAAATATCTTCAGAGGCAAGTGGAGACTCAGAAGGAGAGAGCAGACCAATTGCAGGCCTAGTGTGCAAAGTTCAAGGAGAATATTGCAACCCTTAGTCATCATGTTTGGGAACTCGAGAAGAGAAAGAACAGGTATGATGTGCTGAAGGAAGAGGTAGAAGAACTACGGAAAAAGCTTAGGAAAGCCAGGAGGAACCGTAAGGATTAGAGTGTTGTATCATCTCAATGTTTTTTTTGCTTGATGTTAGAAGATGTTTTAAAGTTGAATGTACAAAGTTTAAATTCAATGAAATAAAAAAGTTGATTTAAATTCATGTTTCTACTTCGAATTTAATGGATCTTTTGAATCAGAGTATGGCTGGAAGAAGAGCAAGGAATGGAGAAGGGCCCAGTTGTGGACTCAACTTGGAAACGGAGTTGGCCAGGGTCTATCAGACCATCAACACTGTTTCCATGAACCAAAACCATAGGGGGATGCCTACAAATCCAGTCCCTGAGCTGATCAAACTTGTGGAGTCATTCAAGCGGATAAAGCCGCCAGTATTTGAAGGGAAGTCAAACCCAGATGCAGCTGACAATTAGATTTGGCAAGTCGAGACTATTTTTGAAGTCTTGGAAACCCCAGAAGGTAGTGAGGTGAAGCTGGTCACATTACAGCTTGAGAAGGATGCAGCTGTATGGTGGAAATCCATGAAGTGGACTATGGAATATGGTGTTATCGGCTGGGAGGAATTCTTGGAAGAGTTTCGCGATCACTACTTTCCATCCGACATCCAAGAGAAGAAAACGATGGATTTCCTGGCTCTGCAGTAGGGAAGCATGTCTGTCAGAGAGTATGAGACAAGGTTTACTCAACTTTCGAGGCATGCACCCGAACTTGTAATGGACGAGGCGAAGAAAGCTCGGAAGTTCGAGCACGGATTGAGGCCGAGTCTGAGATCAAAGATGATACCCCTTGGTATCAGGAGGTTTGACAAGTTAGTCAAACGAGCTGCAACTATAGAGGAGGATATGGAGTAGTTTCATGCTACCCAAAACTGGAGGAACAATTGGAATGTCGGGAAGAGGCCTGCAGTTTCTGGGAATGTCAGGGGGCAGCCGCCAGCTCCAAGGTTCAAGCCTACGGGGGCGAACGCTGTCAATGTGGCTGGAAGGCCCGAAAATGGTTGGGTGAGACCTCCTGTACTTGTTACAATTGTGGAGAGACAGGAAACTACAGATCTCAATGCCCCAAGCTGCGAGCTGTCGGACAACCACACCATGTTGGGAAGAGGCCGTACTAGCAGGGGTGAGTATTTGCTTTGACTGAGACCGACGCTGATGAAGTGGATCACGTCATTACTGGAGAACTTTTATTAAATGGAAAGAAAGCTGTTATTTTGTTCGATACTGGATCCTCTCATACTTTTGTATCTCCTAAATTTGCTAAATTCTTAGGAGTCGAACTGAAGGTCTTTCCAGGCAAGGTCCTAGCAGTAGCTACTCCATCAGGGAAAATTTTAACCACTGATCGGTATTATGGAGATTGCGAGATCGAGATTGGAGGCATGATTTTCAAGATTGATCTGATCGAGCTGAATATCCTAGGGGTCGATGTTGTCATTGGCATTGATTGAATGTCGATGTACAATGCGAACATTAAGTGTAAGACCAAGGAAGTAATAGTGAAGGATCCAGAAGGTCCTATAGTCACTTTTCAGGGAAAGAAGAGATGTTCAGGTTTGGTGGCAGCTATTGCAAGAAGAAGGTTTCGGTGGAGGTGCAGCAGATTCCAGCAGTTCGGGATTACCTGACTGTGTTCTGGAGGATTTGCCCAGGTTACCCCCGCATCGTGATGTAGAATTCAGCATCACTATCCAACCAGGGTGTGCACCTATTTCCAAGGCACCGCATAGGATGGCGCCTGTGGAGCAGGATGAAGTTAAACGGCAGATTGAGGAGCTTTTAGGGAAAGGTTTTATTCAGCCAAGTGCGTCACCTTGGGGAGCACCAGTATTGCTGGTGAAGAAGAAGGATGGGTCGATGAGGATGTGCATCGATTACCAGGAGTTGAATATGGTCACTGTTCAGAATAAATATCCAATTTCACGAATCGATGACCTGTTCGATCATCTACAAGGAGCAGCTGCTTTCTCCAAAATAGACCTTCGTTTGGGATACCTTCAGGTTCGAGTGAAAGTAGATGTGCATAAGACTGCATTCAGAACTCGACATGGGCATTACGAATTCTTTGTTATGCCATTTGGAGTGATGAATGCACCTGCAATCTTTATGGACATGATGAACAGAGTTCTGAGGCCGTTTATTGATTCTTTCTTCGTGGTGTTTATCGAAGATATTCTGGTGTACTCCAAGTTAGAGTAGGAGCACACTGAGCATCTGGCTGAGGTTCTGAAGAAGCTTCAAGAGCATGAGTTGGATGCCAAGTTATCCAAGTGCAATTTCTAGAAATCTGAAGTGGCATTCCTGGGTCACATCCTCTCTAAGGAGGGAGTGGCTACTGATCCTCAAAAGATAGAGGCAGTGAAAGATTGGGCAAGGCCTACTGCAGTGAAAGAAATTAGAAGTTTCCTTAGGCTAACTGGATACTATAGGAGGTTTATTCAAGGCTATGCTCATATAGCCGTGCCGCTCACTGGTCTGACCAAGAAGAATGTAAATTTCAAGTGGACTAAGCGATGCGAGACAAGATTTTTGGAGTTGAAAGAGAAGTTGACTACTGCTCCCATTTTGGCTTTACCAAGAGTAGGTGTTGAGTATGATGTCTACAACGATACTTCACATCATGGGCTTGGGTGTGTCTTGATGCAAGAGGGAAGGGTAATCGTTTATGGGTCTAGGCAACTAAGATCGCATAAGAAGAATTATCTGACTCATGATCTGGAGTTGGCTACAATTATCTTCACCTTGAAGCAATGGAGATATTACGTGTACGGTGAGAAATTAAACATGTACACAGACCAAAAAATCTTGAAGTACATCATCAGCAGAAGAACCTGAATCTGAGGCAACAGAGATGGCTGGAAGTACTTGAGGACATGCGTCCTGAGATTAAGTACCATCCCGGGAAGGCTAATGTTGTTGCTAATGGACTTAGCTGTAAAACCAGTTTGGCAAGTTTGATCATGACCCAGAGGCATCTTGTAGAGAAGTTGGATCAGGCTGGTATTGAGGTAGTTTTGCAAGGTCTGGGACCATCTTTGGCTCAGCTGAGGCTTCAGCCCACGCTGAACGATAGGATTATAACAAGTCAGAAGGAAGATACAGAGATTCAGAAGATGAAGGAGCAGGTTGGTGCAGACAGATTTTCAGAGTTTCAGATCAGGGATGAAGTGTTGTGGTTTGGAGAGAGACTATGTGTTTCGGATCAATCAGATTTGAGGGAGAGTATTCTTCAGGAGACACATGCTACTCTATTGTCTGTACATCCTGGGAGCACCAAGATGTACAAAGACATCAAGCAACATTTCTGGTGGTCAGGTCGGAAGCGGGATGTGGCTGAGTTTGTGGCGAGATGTGAGATTTTTAGCAGGTGAAAGCCGAGAATCAGAAGCCCGAAGGTTTGTTGCAACCGTTACCCATTCCGGAGCGGAAGTGGGATAACATCAACATGGATTTCATCACAGGTTTGCCCAAGAGTTCAAAGGGTAATGGTGCGATTTGGGTCATAGTCGATCGACTAACCAAATCAGCTCACTTTTGGCAATAAAACAGACTGGGTCTGTGGACAAGTTAGCCGAGCTGTATGTTGGGGAGATCGTCAGGCTTCATGGTGTTCCGTTGACCATTGTGTCTGATCGAGATGCAAGGTTCACTTCACATTTTTGGAGGAGTCTTCATGTAACCTTGGGTACTAAGATGGATTTCAGCACTGCCTTCCATCCTCAGACTGATGGGCAGACTGAGAGGGTCAATCGAGTTCTTGAGGATATGCTTCAGTGTTGTGTTCTAGATTTTGGAGCTAGTTGGGAGAGGCATCTAGCTCTGCTAGAGTTTGCCTACAACAACAGTTTTTAGACTAGTATCGGAATGATGCCGTATGAAGCTCTGTATGGCAGGAAGTGCAGAACGCATATTTGCTGGTTTGAAGTGGGAGAGCGGTAGATGTTTGGGCCCGAGATCGTGTAGCAGACCTCGGAAAAGATTGATTTGATCAAGAAGAGGTTAGTGGATGCTCAGGCAGAAAAGTTATGTTGATTCTTGATTTTGATGATCACAACACAGTGCAACATGTGTCTATATTATACAGCTAACAATACAGTGTACATATCAAAAGACAATTCTAGCTGAACATATGCACAAGCTCTCAAGGATACAGCTCAAGACAAGGATCAAGACTTTACTCAAAGCAAGGATCAAAGACTCCATTCAACTCAAGATTCAAGCTTAAAAGTGTTATATTATTGTGTCTTGTAAACATTGTAATATTCTTTCCTGTTGAGTCTTTAGTCTGATGTAAAGCCTTGTCAACACACACACACACTTAACAAAACTCATATTGTGTGTCTCTAAAAAACCCCTCAAAAATAAGTCAAAACAGTTTGAAGAATTTTAGCTTTTAAGTACCAGTCGACTTAAGCCTATGCCAGTCGACTGATAAGTACGAAACTGTTTAAAACTATTCAAACTCTGATCAGTCGACTCATATGGCAACCCAGTCGACTGATCGAGAGCTTTTTGACCGTTTTCTGATTTTCAAAAACGAACTTTTTCAAATTTAAACGGTTTGATCCGTTGGATAACAGTTATGTAACTGCTTTCCAACGTTCAGAAGTACAAAACTCTTTATATAGAGTTTCTTCTCAAACAGAATTTCAACTTAATAACTTGATTTTCTAACAAAAAACACCCGAGCACTCTTGAGAAAAATCTAAGTGATTTTCTGTGAAGAACAAAAGCTTTCAAGTTCACATACTTTGGTTCTCTACACTCAGTCCAGTATAGCATTGATTTCGCTTTGGACTGAGTATAGAAGTCAACCTATTGTTTTAGCCACGTGCATCAACACATACAACTACAAGGCTATAGGTTGATTGTAAAATTCCTCTTGTACTCTTGCTCTCGGTTGGAGAGTGTTTTTGACTCTTGGTTGTAGAGTCGGTGTCTTTTCACTCTTGGTTGAAGAGTGGGTCTGCTTTCTCTGGTTGAGAGAAAGGACTACGGGTTAGACAAGGTTGTTGTCTTGAACGCCGTAGGGTATTCTTGTATTTATTTTCAAGAATAGTGGAAATCTCAAGTGGGTTGCTTGGGGACTGGATGTAGGTCGGAGGACCGAACCAGGATATATCTTGTGTACTCTGTGATTGTTTGTCTTGTGATTGCATTTACTTTTAATCAATTATACTCTGCAAAACTAGTCTGACCAGTCGACTCAGCTTCGTATCAGTCGACTGATCAGTCTCGTATTAGTTATTCTCTTTGTCTCATCAGTCGCCTGTATTATCTATCAGTCGACTGTTTCGAGAGGTTAAATTTATTTTGATTTTGGCTATATCAGTCGACTGGTTCCCCACTGAGTCGACTGTGCCGAGAGAAATTTTTTATTCCGCGATTTATCATTATAAACACTATTCACCCCCCCTCTAGTGTTTGTTGCTTAGCCTACAGGATCCAACACTTGGTATCAGAGCAAGGTTACAGGCAATGGCAACTACATCAAATACTAATCAGTACCATGAAGGACAATCTACACAACGACCACCACTATTTGATGGAACAAACTATAACTATTGGAAGTGCCGAATGCGAATCTATCTCCAATCAATCAACTACGAGATATGGCAAATGACAGAGACGGAACATACTGCTCCTACCATTCCATATGCACAATGGAATGATGATCAAAAGAGTCAGACTATGAACAATGCCAAAGCAATGAATGCTTTATTCTGTGCACTGACGAAGGAAGAATTCAACCGTGTATCCAATGCTACAACCGCATATCAAATTTGGCATACACTCGAGGTAACACATGAAGGAACGAATAAAGTAAAAGAATCTAAAATTTCTGTTCTTGTCCACAGGTTTGAAATGTTCAGGATGAAGGAAAATGAGACTGTATCTGAAATGATTACAAGATTCACAGACATTACCAACTCTCTTGTGGCGCTTGGAAAGACTTATACTCAAGCAGAGATGGTCAGAAAAGTACTACGAGCACTCACTTCAGAATGGGAAAAGAAAACCACAGCAATAGAAGAGGCAAATGACTTGTCAACACTTACTCTCGAGAATCTTGTTGGTAATCTCATGGCATATGAGGTTCAACTTGAAGATCGAAAGAAAGATACTGAATCACACCAAACAAAGAAGAAATCATTGGCTTTTAAAGCAATGACTGATTCAGAAGATGAGGAAGAAGATGAAGAAGAAATAGCAATGTTCACTCGGAGATTCAAGAAGTTCTTAAAGAAGGGTAAGTTTCATTCTAAGAGTAAAGATTCTATTGATCCTCCTACATGTTTCAGGTGCAATAAGATAGGTCACATGAAGAAGGACTGTCCCTTAGAAAATGCAAAGAACAAGGGAAAAACATCCAACTTCAAGAAAGACAAATATTCAAAGAACAAATTTGCCAAGAACAAAAAGGCGTATCAAGCCACATGGGATGATAGCGACTCATCTTCCGAAGAAGAAACGGATGAAAATAACGAAGTGGCAAATGTATGCTTTATGGCTGCACAAGAACATGTAAGTAATGATTATGATTCTGAAGATCTCCTTGATGCATTTAATGAAATATTCCAAGAATTAAAGAAAGAAAAGATTAGAGTTAAGAATCTTGAGAAAGTGAATCAAACACTTAATCAAGAAAATCTTAACCTTGATAAGGAAGTAAAATCCTTAAATTCTCGTCTTGCAAGTCTAGATACTGATCTTGAAACTCTCAAAAAGAATTATGAAGAGATTTCAAAGAATGTATCTAAGTTTAACAAAGGCAAAGAGAATTTAAATGATATGCTTCATCATCAAGTTGCATCTAGTCATAAATTTGGACTTGGTTTTAAGAAATCTTCTATAAAAGAATCTCCTGTTTTAAACACTAGTAAGACTAAGTCAGCATCTATTTCTAGTGTTACACACAAGTTATATGATTTCTTTGCAAAACCACAGGTTGTTAAATTCAGTGATAAAAGTGATACTAACGTTCGGTTAAGTCGACTGAACCATAGCACCAGTCGCCTGTCCAGAGAAAGTGGATCTCATTTCACGAGATCAAAACCTCTTATAAGTCGACCTAGTACATCTACCAGTCGACTGATACATACCAACAGTCGACTGATAAACACTAATAAGTCGACTGGACAGAACAAACTAGTATGGGTTCCAGTCAATATTAATCAGAATGATAGAATTGCTTATATCAATTCTTATATGCTGAATGTATGTACTTCTACCAATTATATTCCTGCTTATGGAGGAAGATCAAACTCTTCATGGGTTTGGTTTCCCCCAAACTAATATGTTTTGGACCCAATAAAAAGGGTACCATATTTACCTCAAATGTTTTATAGGTACCCAAGAAAGAACGCTGGATATTAGACAGCGGATGTTCAAAACATATGACAGGGCATGCCAATTTACTATCCACCATTCAGAATATAGATGGAGGAACCGTCACCTTTGGAGATAACAACAAAGGCAAAGTCATCGGTATTGGCATGGTCGGTAAAATATCTAACCCTATTATAGAAAATGTGCTATTAGTTAATGGTTTAAAGCATAATCTCTTAAGTATTAGTCAATTGTGTGATAAAGGTTATAAAATAGTCTTTGAAAAAGATGCATGTTTAATTTATGATTCTACTATGGAAAATGTTATTTTTCAAGGTTGTCGCAAAAACAATATTTATGAGTTATGTTTAAATGCAATTGATTTTTCAAATAATTTTTGTTTGATAGCCTCTAACAATGAATCTTGGTTATGGCATAGAAGATTTGGACATGTGAACATGAAAAATCTCTCAAAATTATCTAAATATAACCTAGTTAAAGGACTGCCAAAATTATCCTTTAAAAAGGATAAGTTATGTGATGCATGTCAACTAGGAAAACAAATCAAATCCACTTTTAAAACAAAAGATGTAATCTCTACAAGTAGGCCACTTGAATTAATTCATATGGATTTATTTGGTCCTACTAGAGTTGCCTCTTTAAATAAAAGTAGATATGTGTTTGTTTTAGTAGATGATTTTTCAAGATTTACTTGGACATTCTTTTTAAAACATAAAAATGATGCTTTTGAAGAATTTGCACATTTTTGTAAACGTGTTCAAAATCAAAGATCTCTAACCATAGTCACTATTAGAAGTGATCATGGTGGAGAATTTGAAAATGAAACATTTACAGAATATTGCAACAAGAATGGTATAACACATTCATTTGCATTTCCTAGAGCTTCACCACAAAATGGTGTGGTTGAAAGAAAGAATAGGACTTTGCAAGAATGCGCACGTACTATGCTTGTTGAAAGCAATCTACCAAAGCATTTTTGGGCTGAAGCTGTTGCTACAGCTTGTTATGTTTTGAATAGAATTCTTCTAAGACCTAAACTAAAGAAGACTTGTTACGAGTTATTTTTTAATAAAATTCCTAAAGTCTCTTACTTTAAAACATTTGGTTGTAAATGTTTTATTCTAAACACAAAAGATAATCTAGACAAATTTGATCCTAGATCTAATGAGGGTATCTTTTTAGGATACTCAAATAGGAGTAAAGCATATAGAATTTTCAATAAGTCTACTATGACCATTGAAGAATCAATGCATGTTACATTCGATGAATCCTTACCTTCATCAACATTAAATAAGGATGATGAAACTGATTTATCACCTTTAGATAATGAGATTACATCCTTAGAGCAAACTAATCTATCTGATAAGTCGACTGATAAAGTCTCCAAGTCGACTGACTTAAACCAGTCGACTGAAGAACAAGTCAAGTCGACTGATCCGATTGTGATATCTTCAACTTTACCAAAGTCATTTGTTGAAGTTAAAGATCATCCTCATGACTTAATAATTGGTGACATCTCCCATGGTATTCAGACACGTTCACATATTAATATGATCTCTCATACAGCATTCTTGTCAGATTTTGAACCAAAGAATATACAAGAAGCTTGTGAGAATGAATATTGGGTGAATGCCATGCAAGATGAACTAAACCAATTTGTAAGAAATGATGTATGGGATTTAGTTCCTAGACCTCCTGATCAGACTATCATTGGTACCAAATGGGTATTCAAGAATAAATTAGATGAATCAGGACAAGTTGTAAGGAACAAGGCTAGATTAGTTGCCCAAGGATATAATCAAGAAGAAGGTATAGATTTTGATGAAACAAATGCTCCTGTTGCTAGACTAGAATCTATTCGTATTTTATTATCTTTTGCTTGTTTTATGAATTTTATACTTTATCAAATGGATGTGAAAAGTGCCTTTCTTAATGGGTTCATCAAGGAAAATGTTTATGTTAAACAACCACCAGGTTTTGAACATGAACAATTTCCAGATCATGTTTATAAATTGAAAAAGGCTTTATACGGTCTTAAACAAGCACCTCGTGCTTGGTATGATCGTCTGAAAACTTTTCTTTTAGAAACAGGATTTGAAATAGGTAAAGTAGACACTACCTTGTTTATCAAAAGAGTTAAGAATGATATCTTAATCATACAAATATATGTTGATGATATAATTTTTGGTTCTACTAATAATAATCTATGTCAAGAATTTGCTAATACCATGAAAAATGAATTTGAGATGAGTCACATGGGTGAACTCAATTATTTTCTTGGATTGCAAATTAAACAATCTTCAAATGGCATATTTATCAATCAAGGCAAATATGCAAAGGAATTACTCAAACGTTTTCACATGGATAGTACTAGTAGTAAATCCACACCTATGGCTACTGCTACTAATCTTGACAAAGATTTATTAGGTAAGAGTGTTGATCAAAAACTCTATCGAGGTATGATTGGTTCACTCTTATATATTACTGCAAGTAGACCAGACATTATGTTCAGCGTATGTTTATGTGCTAGATATCAATCAAGTCCTAGAGAATCTCATTTAAAAGCAGTGAAACGAATTTTAAGATATATTAAAGGCACATCTGAATATGGTTTATTTTATCCACGCACCGATATTTTTCAACTTTTGTCTTATAGCGATGCCGATTTTGCTGGAAGCAAAACTGATCGCAAGAGTACTAGTGGTACATGTCACTTTTTGGGACATTCCCTAGTATCTTGGTGCAGTAAAAAGCAAAATTCTGTATCCCTATCAACCACAGAAGCTGAATATATTGCTGCAAGTTTAGCATGCGCTCAAATTTTATGGATGAAACAAACCTTGTTAGATTATGGTATTTCATTTGAGAAACCCTCAATTATGTGTGATAATACCAGTGCAATTAATCTATCTAAAAATCCGATTCAACATTCACGTACGAAACATATTGATATTCGACATCATTTTCTACGTGATCATGTTTTAAAAGGAGATATATCTTTAGACTTTATCTCTACTGATAAACAAGTAGCAGATATATTTACCAAGCCCCTTAAAGAAGAAACTTTTATCAAGTTAAGAAGAGAACTTGGAATTTGTGATTTTATTGATATTTGTTGAACATGGTTTCTGTTAAGTCGACTATCTTTGTGTATAAGTCGACTGAACTGTTGTTTCAACATATACATTTATTTATCTGACCAGTCGCCTGGTTCATATATCAGTCGACTGATTAGTAGATATATCTGTTTTATGCTCTTCTCGACTCAGTCGACTGATAACCCCTACCAGTCGACTGTCGCGAGATAAATTGTCTTCAGAGTCTTCATCACAATTTTTTTTAGATAAAACTGCTCAAATTCTCACCCGTGACTTCTTATCTCAGCCGTTGAGATCTATTCCTTGCATCTAAGCCATCAATTCTCTGTTAAAAACCCTTTACCAGCCTCTCTTTCTCACCTTTACCGATCTCAATTTCACCCCCAAATTTTCAAAACCCTAAGGCAAGAGAAGAAGAAGCTCATTCGATCAAATCTCAAGTCGACTGCTGGTGTTGTCTCTCTCTTCCATCTTGGTAAAATCTCGATTTCTTGTCTCCTTTCAAAACTCTAATGGCACCCAAAAGATCTAAGAGAACTCATGAGGGTACATCTTCTTCCCAAGAGTACTCTCAATACCTTTTGAGCCCCGATCTACTTGATCGTTGGTATCTATTTTGCACTATTCAAATCTTCCCTGGAAGATTTGTCAATTTTAATGATTTAGATCGTTTTAATTTTACTCCCCTCTTTCAAAACTGCAGCCTTTATGAATTCCTATCTCTTTCCAACCAACCCAATTACTACCCACAACTCATATATTTGTTTTATACAAATATGAAAATTGTTCAAAAACCAAATGGGGAAATTTTAATCCGGTCGTCTGTGAAAAATCAAAAAAATGACTTTAACACCGACTAGGATTAATGCTATGTTGGGTATAGATGATGGTGGACTGCATCTTGATGATGTAATTCTAGATGATGCCTCAATATTATCTAGAATTCTCATACCAAATTCTCAGCTTCCTATGACTAGTAGAAATCTAAAACCAATTGCAAAGCTTGTCGGTAGAATATTAGCTTATAACATCCTTCCTAAAAAGGGAAGTTATGATCAATATTCTATTGAATTACAAAAAGCTATTTATGCAATTTTTGGTAGAATAGCTATTGATTGGGGTCAGGTTATATTTTCCAAACTTTCTCAAGACCACACTCATTTTCTACCCTTTGGAGGTTTCCTTACTAGAGTCTTTCTCTCTTTTGGAATTGATCTTGAGTCTGAGACACAATGTGTCTCTCGATATGATTGTTTCGATCGTGCTAGTTTGGCACGCATGAAACTCATTGATGTCCCTACTCGATCACCCCCTCGATCTCCTCCTATGACCCAAGCTCCTTTAGGTTCTTCTGTTAGACCTTCTGCTTCTTCTAGTTCATCTCTTCCCTCAGCCAACTATGATGATCCACGTACCATGTATGAATGTGTCAACTACCTTATGACACATTCACAGACTGTGGATACACATATTCACGCCCTTGGTTCCAGACTTGACTCCTTTGATTCTCAACTCCACCACATTGATTCCAAGATTGACAACCTCACAAATCTCTTCACCTCTCAATTTCATCCTCCTTCTCATGATGACGATGAAGACTCGGATGAAGACGATTGAAGATTTTTATTATTTTTATATGTACTTTTTCATGGACTTATTTATGTATGCAACTTTCTATTAGTCTCTTTTTTATGAACAAGATGGTTATTATGTGCTTTTTGATGATTACAAAGGGGGAGAGATCTCTGAGTTATGTTTATGTTTTATACTTACTTATATTATCTGTATGTTATGTTTATGTTATGTTTATGTTATGTTTATGTTTTATGCTTGCTTATATTATCTGTATCTGTGTTTTGTGATTTTATCATTTTTATCTGTGTTATTCTTGGCTGTTGAAAATCTCTGGTCAGTCGACTGCTACAAAGATTTAAGTCGACTGCTACTAAACTCTTGCTACTGTATCTGTACTTAGTTTTATTTTATATAAACTGTTTGCTCAGTCGCCTGCCAGTTGACACAGTCGACTGATACTTGTTTTTAAAGAAAATGCACTCTGTGTTTTTAATAGGGGGAGCATATCCTTACTGTGCCTATATACATATTATCTGTTAAATCAGCTATTGTGTTGTCATCATCAAAAAGGGGGAGAATGTTGATTCTTGATTTTGATGATCACAACACAGTGCAACATGTGTCTATATTATACAGCTAACAATACAGTGTACATATCAAAAGACAATTCTAGCTGAACATATGCACAAGCTCTCAAGGATACAGCTCAAGACAAGGATCAAGACTTTACTCAAAGCAAGGATCAAAGACTCCATTCAACTCAAGATTCAAGCTTAAAAGTGTTATATTATTGTGTCTTGTAAACATTGTAATATTCTTTCCTGTTGAGTCTTTAGTCTGATGTAAAGCCTTGTCAACACACACACACACACTTAACAAAACTCATATTGTGTGTCTCTAAAAAACCCCTCAAAAATAAGTCAAAACAGTTTGAAGAATTTTAGCTTTTAAGTACCAGTCGACTTAAGCCTATGCCAGTCGACTGATAAGTACGAAACTGTTTAAAACTATTCAAACTCTGATCAGTCGACTCATATGGCAACCCAGTCGACTGATCGAGAGCTTTTTGACCGTTTTCTGATTTTCAAAAACGAACTTTTTCAAATTTAAACGGTTTGATCCGTTGGATAACAGTTATGTAACTGCTTTCCAACGTTCAGAAGTACAAAACTCTTTATATAGAGTTTCTTCTCAAACAGAATTTCAACTTAATAACTTGATTTTCTAACAAAAAACACCCGAGCACTCTTGAGAAAAATCTAAGTGATTTTCTGTGAAGAACAAAAGCTTTCAAGTTCACATACTTTGGTTCTCTACACTCAGTCCAGTATAGCATTGATTTCGCTTTGGACTGAGTATAGAAGTCAACCTATTGTTTTAGCCACGTGCATCAACACATACAACTACAAGGCTATAGGTTGATTGTAAAATTCCTCTTGTACTCTTGCTCTCGGTTGGAGAGTGTTTTTGACTCTTGGTTGTAGAGTCGGTGTCTTTTCACTCTTGGTTGAAGAGTGGGTCTGCTTTCTCTGGTTGAGAGAAAGGACTACGGGTTAGACAAGGTTGTTGTCTTGAACGCCGTAGGGTATTCTTGTATTTATTTTCAAGAATAGTGGAAATCTCAAGTGGGTTGCTTGGGGACTGGATGTAGGTCGGGAGGACCGAACCAGGATATATCTTGTGTACTCTGTGATTGTTTGTCTTGTGATTGCATTTACTTTTAATCAATTATACTCTGCAAAACTAGTCTGACCAGTCGACTCAGCTTCGTATCAGTCGACTGATCAGTCTCGTATTAGTTATTCTCTTTGTCTCATCAGTCGCCTGTATTATCTATCAGTCGACTGTTTCGAGAGGTTAAATTTATTTTGATTTTGGCTATATCAGTCGACTGGTTCCCCACTGAGTCGACTGTGCCGAGAGAAATTTTTTATTCCGCGATTTATCATTATAAACACTATTCACCCCCCCTCTAGTGTTTGTTGCTTAGCCTACAGGATCCAACAAGTTATGCCGACAACCGGAGGAGGGACCTTGAGTTCGAGGAAGGTGACTGTCTTCCTGAAGTTATCACCTAGTAAAGGTGTGGTTCATTTTGGCAGAGGTGGGAAATTAGCCCCAAGGTTCATAGGCCCATTTAAGATATAGGCCCATTTAAGATATTGAAGTGGATTGGGAAAACCTTTTACCGGTTGGAGTTACCGGAAGAGTTGTCTCAGGTGCACAATGTCTTCCATGTGTCTATATTGAGAGGTTACATCCCAGATCCAAGTCACCATTTGTCCGAAGTGCCGGAGAGTTTGCAGTTAGATCTGAGCTACATTGAGCGGCCGGTTGAGATTGTGGATCGTCGGGAGAAAGTCTTGAGGAACAAGACGATACCGATGGTCAAAGTAGTCTGGAGAAACCAGTTGGTTGAAGAGGCTACTTGGGAATCCAAGGAGAAGATGTTGAAGAATCATCCCCAGCTCTTTGTTTGATTGTATTGTTTTTCTTTCTTCTTTCATGTTTTGTTTTCTCACTCTTTAAACGAAGTTCCGGGGACGGAACTATTCTAAGGAGGGAGTGTTGTAACATCCTAAATTTTTAAATAACTAAATATAAAATTTTCATTTGTTTTCACGTATTTTGCACGTGCAAATTAATGTGTGTTTTTGGCTCTAAAAATTATTTTTATGTCATGAACAAATATTTTCATTCTCTTTTAAAAATCTTATTATTAATTCTTAGGCCTAATAGTTTATTTCTAGCCCATCTAAAATAAATTAATCAATTAATTAAGAGCCCATAGATTTTAGCCCACCTAAATTAGCCCACTAAGTAGTTTTATTATTAATTAAGACAACCTGTATGGTATACATGATCAAGTAACTAATTAGTTAACGATTAAATGAACAAACAACTAAGTGTGCATGTGATGGCACGTGCATTGCACATGCATGTGCAAGGGGACAACAAGGGGGTGGCCGGCCTTGCTTGAGTGGGAGAGATGGAGAGAGTGGAGAGTTGGTTACTTGATGATGGGTAGTTCTTCTAACTCTCAAATGTATCCTAGCCCTTTATCCAAACTCCATTCACTGTTGAAATGTGTATAGATACCCCTCCCTTGTCTTTCTTTATCACTTGAATTTAGAAACTTCAAAGAGAAAGGGAAAGAAAAAGGCATTTGTGAGGAAAAGATAGAGAGTGGAAAAGAAATTTGTGTGAGAAAAAGAAAGAGATTTGTGTTCCTTTCCATTGGAGGCCGGCAAAGCAAGAGGAAGGGGAGTCTCGGATTTTGCTAAGAGGAGGAGCTCGAATTTTTTGCACAAGCTAGGAGGAGAAGGGAGACTATCGTGCTTTCAAGGAGTTTCTTTAGGAGCTTTCGTTGTTTTCTTCAAGAAGGTGGGTGATTTCTCTACTTCTAATATAGTTACCATGCTAGGAATTTAATTTATGAACATGTTAGAGAAAATACAAAAGTTTGCCATATACTTGCTTGAAAAGATTAGTAAGAAAAAAGAGAAAATTCTTGTTTGTTTACATGAGAAAATTAGTAAAATGAATTGAAATTTGTTAATTAAGATTTGTCATGATGCTTTATTAATATATTTTCATGCTAGAATAGATATAATTTGATGAACCATGCTTGTATTAAAAATTGTGCTTGTGAATGGATTGTAGAATGCAAAATAACACCCATGGATTGTGTAATAAATTGATTAATATAGAAAGTTGTAATAAGTGTTGAATTTTAATTGTATTGTATGAGTAATATTATATTCACTTGATTGTCAAAAATGTTCTCTTTGAATCATAAGGAAATGAGTTAGTTTTGTAAAAGGTAAAATTTACTCAGAAGATTAACTATGTTAAAGAATGAATAAAATTGTACAAAAACCTTTGTGAATAAATGTGGGGATAAATAGACAAAAGATTTATCTAAAAGGGAAATTTCAATGTCAATAAATATACTAACGTTTCATTTTTCAAAAGAAATGAGGAGAATAGTTCTATTATGTTGTTAAAAATGGGAATATTGGAAATCTAAACAAATATATTATACCGTTTTTCAAAAGAATACATTCTGGAAAAGATCGAGATTTTAAATTAGTAATATTCGATTGAGAAATCGAGTTTAGTAGAGAAGGAGTTAGATATAGATTAGTAGTATAAAGCAAATTTTACTCATGAGTACAATAGAGAATGAGTTTGGGAGTACTGGCTTTCGGTGGGGGTTTTGAGCGCTGTGAATAGTGCTAGAAGTCTTGGGTTCAAGTTTTGAAGGGATTCTGTTTTTTTTATGAAATTTTGATTTTTAAATCAAATCACTGAAACCATACTTCAAAATATAAACTGAGCTCACCTTATATCGGTTAGTCACTCTGGACTTCTGGTCTTTGGGTGCGCTTTGGGTTTGTTACTGTAGCAGGGCGGGGGTGTAGGCTTGGGTTCGAATCTGACCCTTGCCTTTTGTTTGTGGTTTTTAATTTTTTTTAACGTATTTCTATTTTTGGGGGTATTTTAATAGTTTTTAAGCGTATAAAAAAATTCGGAAAAATTCTAATATTCTTCTAAAATTACCTAGACCTCATAAAAATTATTTCTACAATATTTGACACATTATAATGAGATGGGAAGTAATTTTTGGGAAGAAGAACTTGGTAAATTTTCTTAGAATATGACTTTGATTAATTAAAGAAAAGGAATATTTTGAATGTAAAATTTTTTTCTGTAGAGATTAAAATTGAGATTTTCGACATGGAAAATTTGAGTAAGTTGATAAATGAAATTTGATGTTTAATATATGCAAGTGTGCATGGAAAATTGAATAAAAAGATCATGATGAACTGTGAAAATTTGTGAGTATGAACACTTTTTTTTTGGTGAACATGAAAAGAGGTTATAAACTAGAGTTTAGCTAAGTCATTACACCGGCATGAATGAAATTTTAAAGAGAAATGTGATAATAAAAGACCAAGATTGGATTGTGGTTAACAATTGATGTTTAAGACCGATGTAGAGGTAACGCTAATTTTAGGGTGTTAATTTTATTCATGATTCAAATATCTAAGGACTGCACTAAAGTGAAAATGCGATAAAAGTAAGAGAAAAACACATGTATGAGGGCCTCGGATCTACGGTTTGAGAGCGTTCACAGGATGTCTACATGATGCGTCATATCATGGCGTGAATACATCTCCAAAATTATCGGGACCGTGGCGACGCTTGTGGGGTGCTTGGTGACTACGTAGTGCCATCGTTCCATGGCAGAGGCGAATTGTCCATAGGATGTCTACATGATGCGTCATGTCATGACGTGGTATTTCCCTCCAGGATGTCTGGACATGGGCTCGTAACTCATAAAAAATCTAGGATACTTACCGTAGTTACCATAATAGTTAAACTCATAGCGAGAGAATCAACCCTGTAAGATGAAGAACGGTTAAGGGCTTGCCCTCGGATTTATGTAGAATGGGATGCATAAGTTCGAACAAGTGTGCATTAGTGTCATGAAATATAAGTGACTGCATTAAGATTAAATGCACATTCACACACGACATCAATAAGATATTCCCCCTTAGCTTTGTTTGTGAACAAGTGTGTACTTTCCAAGTAAGAGAAATTGATGTATTATATTCTAGCGTCAGTTGTATGCAACTGACGTGCCCACAGTTTCTATGCAGAATAAAATGAATGAAAGAACTAAAGAAGGAATGTTGCATAAAGAAATGTTCAAATTGTTATCTATTTCATGTATCATGTTGTAATTATATTTCCGCTGCGTTGATGCAAACATTGTTTTATAAAAAGTTTTAAATTCCTTGTAAAATTGTACGAAGTGAAGTGTAAAGATCCTGTGGAACTTCGAATTCAGGCTTATTTGAAATTCCGGGTGTTACAATTTGTCCTTGGCCTTCGGGTCTGGACTTTTGAAGAAGGTGAAGTTTGAACAAGTTAGTGTTTTCATTAACAACAAATTAGTGTTTAAATTAAAATGAAATTAGAGTCGATCTATACTTGATTTGATCATCGGGTTTGGATTGGTTGATTATCTAGTCTATCCAGAGTGGAGCGGGTCTAGGATTTGCTTTCGGGTTAACTTGTTTTTTAGAAGCAAGGTTGACAATCAAGGAGGCTTGCGGGCCTGGTTGTTGCATGTGGCTTGAGTGTTGAGAGGTTGCGGGTTTCAAGTCTCAGAGGGCTTGGGTTATTTGTTTTAATTGTTTTCTTTTGCTTTTTCGAATTAGGGTTTGATATTTGTAGGATATTGTTTAAATGTAAGTTAATGTAAATGAATCTAGAATTTAAATTAGTTTTAGAATTCATATAGTAATTTTCAGATTTGCGAACCGATTACATTTTATAACAGAGTTTGATTTTAATTAAACTAGAAGGTTTAGAATCCTATTCTAATTAGGGTTTGGATTTCTAATTATAGAAAGAGTATATTTGCATTAAGATGTACATAATTAAATTAATTTAACCAGTTGATTAACTTAGATCACTTTCTATAGATGTTAATAGTTGAATCCAAATAAATATAGAAATAATGTTCACTCATTTGAAAAAAAGTGAATCTAGCTAAATGGGAATTGCTATTTTGGGAAACGAATAAAAAGACAGATTAGGGATATAAAGGAATTGATTTATGATTACTTTAAGATTTAGGGTCAACCTAAACCCTAGAGTAAAATGTGCTGATGTTCTTGTTGTGTGGGTTGTAGAGGCTGAGCAGGAGCTAGGATACCGACAAAAAAGTGAATCTTGGGAATGAGCCAGTTGGGGCAAGAAATTCCATTTGGTTGAGTAAAATCCGGTGGGTTATGCTACCTCTAGGAGGAGTTTGTTTTTTTGTTGTTTTTTTTTGTTTTGTAAACTAAGGACAAGCATTAGGAGGGAGTTGTGACAAAGCTTGAGTAAACGTGGGTAGGGGGCTCTATATGGTCGGGCGGTAAATTCCGTGGACTGTAGTTACAGTCGGGCGGTGGATTCCGTGGACTATGAATAGTCAAATGGAAGGGAGACTGGGCTCAAGTATTTCAAGTCTAGAGTGACGCATACAGTGTCTTCGCACGATGAGGGTTCTAGAAAGTCAGCGGTGGATTTCGGGACTAGAGCCTATACTCGTGGGATGTCTAAATCTTGACATTTGTCACCATTGTAGGAATGCATGGCATGGGTTTAAACCCTATAAAGAGGAGAACACTAAGGGCTTGCCCTTGGAATTATATTGTATGGGCGGCGTAGAGTCCGAACACGTGTGCATTAGAAGAGCATTGTATGCATTGTTGTTTGTGCATTGTCACTAGGATCATGGCATACATGGACATATTTAGGATAGTTACTCTTTCCACATTTATCTTTTAATTCAAGTTTGTGTTTTCAAGTTTTGGAGGGTCTCTATAATAATTAGCATTGCGTCTGTTGTATTTAAATGAAGTGCCCACAGTTCTCAAATGTTGTAGACTCTGGTCAGCAAGTGGCATAGGCGCGAGCTTGTGATGGAAGATGTTACAAGATTGATAACCTATGATAGATTAAATTGTAATTTTTATGTGTAATTTCCGCTGTGTAATGTAAATGACATTGATGTAAAGAAATTTTTTAAACTTCCCTGTATTTTTGTATTATGTTGTATGAAATTGAAGTTAAGATTTTGGATGGGTCACAAATTGCCTTTTGGTCGTGAGCTTTATAATTGATGTAGTGCATGCTAGACCAATCACAACCCACTTGAATTTGGCACCATGAATCACCAAATATTATTCCATTGGACTAGCTGCAATCTGGGCATGACGTAAAATTTTCATAGTTGTCTAGAATAGAAGGCTTACTACTTCTGCTTGTTCTATTAAGATTGAATTCCATTGAGCTTGCTGTATGGAATGATAGTTCTTGTAAGAGTTTAAGAATTGATTGGGATGAATCATTTACATTATTCATGTTTATTTTGTATTCATATATTTTTTTTCTTTTTTAGATACAGATAATGGTGAACTAGAACTTTGTTATGGTTCTTCTACTTCTTTAAATATTTCAATAGGAAGTTCTTCATATTTAATACAAGCAATTGTGCTATAATATCTCCTAAATTATTTATGTAGCGAAATTATTCAAGATTTTAAAGAATATTGAAATTCTAATTATGTTTTCTGAAATTAGTATTACATTAACAACAAAAATTTGTTTTTTTTTGCAATAGCAATAGTGTTTAATATATGTCCATAATATTATCTAGGGACTATTATACTTAAGTCTAGTGAGACATCTAATATAGAATATTTGTCTATTACCATATTCTTAGCTGCATAAAGGTTTAGTGCAGGGCAACATATATTATCTTTAGATGGTAAAATAGCATACAAATATTGCATTAGTTAACTTATTTATAGTAATCATATTGATTTTTAATAAATTCATCTCTAATGATGAATCAAAATCTCTATTATTTATTGAAGATAATTTATATACTGATGATTCTTAGTCAGTATGAATTTACTCTTGTAAATTATTTATTACTAGGTTTGTCCGTTGACACGTGCCTACGGCACGTCTTCGGAACGATACACCTTGTTTGATCATATAAAACAGTTTTGGGGGTCCAACAAATTAATTGAAGTAACAAACATAATATATGAGAAATTTTTGGGGTTCAGCAAAAAACATACTATATGGTTTTTTGGATTTTTTAAAATTATTTTAAAGGTTTTTAAATTTTTAATTTTTTTAGTTTTTTAATTTTTAATTTTTAAAATTTTTTAAAATTTTTATTTTCTTAAATTTTTGAATAGAAGAGGGAAGGAAAGAGAGAGAAAAAAAAATTAAATAAATATAGAAGTTGTTTTGGGTAGGGGATTTGAATTTGAGTTTTGGGGGGAAATTTTTGGGAGGAAAAATATGTTTTGTGAGGTTAGATCTGAGCCATTGATTTTTGGGGGATTGAAGGAGAGCCACTTGATAGCTGTCTTTGTGTTTTATTATATAGATTACTTCATTTATTTTTTCAGAACATTCGTTAGCAAAATGTCATTCTTAGTGACATTTAAAACATTTGCATCCTTTTTAGAATTGTTCTTTCTTTACAAACTTTTTTTTTCTTATAATTTTTAATTTCTTTTCATTCTTTCATGAGAATATTTTGTAAGATACATATTTAAGCTGACACCCATATTCTAAATTTATATCTGGATCATATCTGGGACAATATTGCATTTCCAGCTTAGTGTATTTAACTTTATTTTTTATTTGTTTATGTGCTTTAGCACTTTAACAAAATATTTTAATGGTTTCTATACAAACTTTATTAAGGTATCTTGTACTTTGTCTAACTACAACATCTGTTATAAGACCAACTGAATTAGCTATCATTCATTTATTATAATAATTTTTATTAGATCTCCACATGGTTTGGGGATTTTTAGAAAGAATCTTTCTAACCCAGAATATCTTTCTTTCTGTTTTTGAGTTTAAAAATGTTTCCTGACAAATGTTTCTAATTCACATGTCACATAATTTCATCATCAATGGTTTTATGTAACTCTTCTTCTGTTAAATCACTATAAAATTGTACACTAGCAAAATGAAGATCGTTAAAAACCAACATGTATATTTTCGGCCTGCTGTTTGCTCCAACTTGGAGTGAGAATTCGTCCAAGTTACTGATATTATTATCTAGAACTTATTAAATAGAAGTTGTAGAACACTGTGTCTAGTTTCTTGAAATTCTGACGGAACCTGATTCGCTTTCCCGCAGTAGCGGAAAAGTTAGTTTTTGTACAGCAAAGTATTGCTGTATAGAATTGTATTTTCATGTTTTAAAGATAAATATGTTTAAACTTTACATCTAATGAATTGCACAACATACCATTCATTGTATAGTCATTGATTCCTCCTTGATACCGTTTCTTGATACCGTTCCATCGATTGCATATGCATGATTCATTGTAATAAAATAATGACAAGACGGGATAAAAAGGGAAATGACTTAGTAGTGGATATTATAAGAAAATGTACTCGGAGGAGAGGCCCATGATTGCGGATTACTGACTAAAGTATCCCAACTATCGTGTACTGTACCATTACTGATTACTGTTTATTGATTTCTGTTGCCAAGTACATGAACCTATAAGATTCACCACTATAGTCGAAACGTTCACTTGATTGCATGCACCCGTACTTGTGGTATAGGACACAGGATCGCGTGCATTAGATAGATTGATGAAAGATTGACAAACATAAGATTAACACTGAACATCGACACTCGCATTATTTATTATTGAATATTGTTTATCGATCATTGATTATTGAATATTGTTTATCGATCATTGATTATTCAGTATTGATTACCAATCATTGCATTATTGTTTACTGTTTATCGATCATTGCATTATCGACTATTGTTACAGAACCTTAACTTCTCGATCATGTTATTGATTGATATTTATTGACTCTAATATAGTTCAAATTTCTTGTTCTTGATATATCGTCATTTTCATGTTTAACCGCTTGCCACTACTTGCGGCCCGTAGCTTACTCTAACGGGTGCTATCTATCTTTCTTTGAGTTAATGTTCATACAGGTACATATGATGAGATACTGAAAGATCTTGACATACTGTTATTAAATTGCATATTCTCTAAGTTCTTGTATCTCAGATATTGGTTATTCATGCTATTATTGTTCATGTGATTATTATTATTGTATTGTTGAGCTTATCGGTACTGTACAACTTATGGATGATATAAGTTGGTATACTTATATCATTCGCTGGGCCTCAGTTATGTATCTGTATTTTCATATAACAGGAAGCGGGGCGTGACAGATTACGTCTTAAGAGTTGCTCCTACAAAACTTGCTAGTCGGAAACAGCAGGTTCAACGTCCGACTCCGTCTCAGAGCTATCTCTTCAAACTTATCAGGATCAAACGATAAGCTCTACATCCAACTCTGATTACTCACCCATTTGGGAAAATAGGTGTTTGAGTTTATGTGTAGCAAGAAGGAGGAGGAAGAGGAGCCCGGGTTGGCTTCGGGTGTGCTCAGGGGTGCATGTGCTGGCCGTTGATGAGGGGATGCAATGGAGCCTCAGTTGAAGAGAAGGCAGTCGGTGGTCTGGCGGTGGTTGCACGGAGGAGTCGCAGGTGAGGGAGACAGTCGGGGTGGCTGCGAGATGAGATGGAGTAGCAGTTGGGGGTTCAGGTGAAGAGCAGCAAGAGGGCAAACCTCGGGTGTTGCAACGATGTTCGACGTTGGAGGACCTGAAGGCGCTTGGGTGCTGGCTGGTCATCAATGGCGGTGGCAGGGCTTGCCGGCGGTGACTACTAGGAGAGAGGTCAGTGTCACGAGGTCAGGGTGCTATCGGTGTTGGCTGGTCGGGAAGACAGCAGGAGGTGCAGCTGGGCTTCGGGTTGCAGCAAGGTCAAGTGGTGGTAGGACCGGCTGTTGGCGGTTGTGTGGTGTTGTCGAGGAGATAGTGGCATCGGGTGACAGGCAGGAGGGATAGGTGGAGTTGCGGTCGGTGGGGCTCGATGCTTCCGGGTGGGCATCGGCTGTAGGTAGCGAGAGGTGGTGAAGAGGGGGCTGGCGGATGGAGGAGCGTAGTTGTCACGCCTCCTATCAACAAAGGGCTCTACTTGCACACCTTAGAACAGATGATGATGCCTCAACATGTGGTAATATTCCAAGCAGCAGGCAAAACATTGCAAGCCAAACGATGCCGAACCACAGAACAGGAAGAAACAAAGGAGTGGGTAGCACCAGAATTAAAGACAACATGGGCAGGAAGAGAGAATACTAAGATGAAATATAAAAGATGATAAAAGAATAAGAATAAAAGTGAATGTAGGACAAAAGAAAGAATAATTGAATAGAAATAAATAAATAGAACATAAATAGACAGTAAATAAAACAACAATAGAGATACCTGCAACGACACCAATAGCCTTCTTAGCCTCATCTGCAGTCAGGTTGTAGGCCTGACCACATCCTCCAATCTAACCTCTCTCGGGGTCATCTCCTCTGATCAAAAAGCTCACCTTTGCGGTGGAAGAGGTGGTCTACCCTGGCCTCGAGCTAATGCTCCTGGCTGAGCAGGTCCTCCAGTGGGTGCAGGAAGCCTGTTCCTCGGCAGTCTCGAACCCCATGATCATTGCCTCCACAAGCAAGGCACAAACGGTTGGCAAGTCTGCAGTCCTTCTGCAAATGCCCAACTTTATGGCAGTAGTCACAATTCTGAACTGGCCTCGGGACAACAGTAAAATACGACTGCGCTCTCACAGGAGGGGTCGAAACTGGCCTCCGAATAGGCCCTCCAGAAGGCCGAGTGAGGTAGGGTGCTGCACAGCTCACTGAGTAGCACTCATCCTCTTATGAGCCTGTCACGCCCCGCTTCTCAAAAATACGGAATACGAGCACGTAACAAATGCCCAGCGAATGATTTTCATCATCCATAAGCTGTTCAGGAATTCTTTACAATCTATCACAATATAATCAGAGTCGGAAGCCAGAAAAGTCAACCATATGCATATATGAACCAAATACCAACAAGAATACTTGAAATAAAATATATTAATCTCAAATAGGCATGATCTGAAATACACAAATAATCCCGGGTCACATTGCCCAAATACAAAAATAAATCCAAGTACATGAATACAATTATTGTTCAAAGTATGAAAATATGAAATAATGATAACAAGATCCAGCACTAATACTTCATGTCACCAATACCATTTGGAACATGTTCTCCAAAATCTGCAATACAACGAATGCAGGAAAGAGGAAAAGAGTAAACACAAGTACCCGTCAATTGCAAGTCGCGGGTCATAAATAGAGTAGGATACAAGCACATAGAATGGGGAAAACTAACTAGCACATGGTATAGGTATAATGTCAACCTAGACAAACTAGCATGGTAAAAGTGTCAAGTGTACACGGCATAACGCAAGTGTTAAGTAAACAAGTATCTTATAAAAATGCATAAAGTGTCAAGTGTCATGTGTTCATGTATCAAGTATCAAGTTTCATGTTTCATGTAATCATGTCTCATGTATCATGTAGTCAAGTATCAAGCAAGCAAGTATCATGTTCAAGTATCATATTCAAGTATCATGTTCAAGTATTATGTTCAAGTCTTATGTGATTACTATCTAGGTAGCACGACATGCCGCCCACGCCACAGTTTCGCTTTAGATTTCATAGTGGACCATAAAGGACAGTATACTCAGGAACAAGTCAAGTAACCAGTATCAAGCACGAGTCACGTAATCGTGAACAAGTGGCAGCAAGTATCAAGCACGAGTCATGTAGTCATGATCACGTGGCAACAAGTAATATCAAGCATGAATCATGTAGTCATGAAACATGGCAAAAGTAATATCAAGCATGAATCATGTAATCATGAAATATGGCAACAAGTAATGGAAAACACGGGCCTCCTTCCGAGTACACGTTTCTAAATTATCCACTATTAGATCTTTCCCTTAAACTCCGGCTTAGTTACTTTTATTATGGTTATCAAACAAACATGAATGTGTGCAAAATAGTGTCAAATTAACATGATATAATCAGGTTTAGTTTAAGGGAAACAAATCAGCATGCATGGATAATGTACATTCACATATACGAGCAAAATAGTCTATGTTCATAATTAGGACAGCAAGACCAATCAGTACTAAAACAGGGATTCTGGTCTCTACAGAAATGCAAACCTAGATCCGTCGAAGGATCTGAAAACTAGACATCCACACGAATCCAACAAGTATAATTAAGTCACATACTAGTTCACAACATCTCAACTCAAAACTGATTTGAATACAGAATTTATGTTCAGCCAGAAAACAGGGGAACAACTTCAAAAGCATGAAATCATATCAAATAATTCCACGAAAAATCTGGGATATTCCTCTATAGGTATAGACTCAAAATAACAAGTTTCATAATATTCCAGTAAGTATAGATAAGCCATCAAAAATAAGAAGCAACACGAAAACATAATTTGAAGAATCTGGAATTCTCAACACTGCTGTACAAAAACTAGGATATCTCGCAATCAGTGAATCGAAATCCAATTCCGCCAAAATGACATGAAAATAGATAGATTTTACTAACTTTCATATTTCACAAAGAATTTTCATACATTATACAAAATTAGAGTGAAAACAGAGTTCTTTACTGAACAGTGCGCAAATTATAGCATGAGTAGATTTTAGAAAAGAATATGAAATGCCACACAAAACTTGTCTTTAAAATTCATCAAAAATCTGGGTAGTCCCTAACATTATATAGAAATACTGACCAAAATATTAGAGCAAGATATTATGTATAGAATAGTTCTTAAAAATAATTTGTTAACAATTTTAATCCAAAACAGAATCTGAAATTGATCGACACGTCTGTACCAAAACATTCATAACTCAGTCATACGAAATCCAAATCAAGTAAAACTGTGGGGTTTGAAAATAGACAAAATTATATAAAATCCATCTTTTATTTTGGAATTAAGATTCGGACTGTAGCATGGACGAAAATAGCAATCAAAATAGAATTCCCAGTAAATACAGATTTCACACTTCCAATCAAGAACATCATAACTTCAAGAATATTGATCCAAACACATCCAAACTTGAAATACAACCTACAAATATCTAAAAACCATGGTTTAGGGATTCTAACATGTCCAAGCCTATTATTTTCACATGGGCATTCAATCAAACACAATTTATGCAATTATTCACATACAAGCATCAAAATCAAGTTTTGGGTACAACCTAGGTTATCACCTATCACAATTGATGTCATAAGTCCTCTATGGCCAAATTAACACAATAGAGACAAAATCCATCAAGGCAAACACAAATTTTGTTTGTCTCTAGACCCAACTACACTAGATGTGAACTTTTTGACTTGTATCAACCTAATGAATTGTAGTGCAAGTTACTTGCCTTGTTATGGAGTGAAAAACGATGCAAATAGCCTTAGGAGTAAAACCCACGAACGAATTCCTTTCCAAGCGCGAATCCAAGGAAACCCACGAACAAAAACTCCTACGAACGAAATCTCCTTGATGCAGCGAACAAAGTGGAGACTACCCACTTGAAGAAACACCAAAAGAAGGGTTTTGTGATGATATTTGGTGTTGATGGTGGTCTTGGTGCTGTTGGTATGGTGATCGGCCACAAAGGGAGGAATAGGATTTGTAGGGTTATGGAAGTATGGAGAGAGGAGGTTGTGGTGGCTCGGTTTGGTAGGAAGGTGTAGGCCGGATGTGGGGGAAAATATGCAGGCCGGGAGCAATTAGGAGGGGGAAAAAAGAGAGGCCGAGATGCTAATTAGAAGAGGGAGAGAGAAAAGGATTAGGGTTAGGGCTTATTAGGATTAGGGGTTATATGTATGGAGATTAATGTGGGTTAATGGGTAGTGGGTATCAATAGGTAGTAATAGGTATACAAATGGGTAATGGGTATTGGGTAGATTTCAATTGGGGACACAATTTATAGTGAATTCTATGGCTCCTAAAAATCTCATTAGGGGTCAAAAATCATAGGTTTGGAAAAACACCACCAAAATACCATCACATCACCATGGAAAAATATATTGAAGATAATGAGGCCAAAAATAAAGAAAAGAATCCCAAAATGGCAAAAACGAACCAAAACGACGCACAACCAACACAAGGAGTTCAAAATGAAATAAAATGGATATATATTGAAAATAATCCAATATACGGTTCCGAAAAATACAAGAGAGATAAAAATACACAAAAATGAAAAAATACACTCCAATATACATAAAATGGAAAACAGGGAGCCTGCTCCTGAATCCTGGCTACATCAAGAATGTCGGCATAGGTGCGGTGCCGGTGAGCAACCAAACGGTCCTGAATGTTGAAATTCAAGCCCATCAAGAACCTGTAAGCTCTATCCTCATCACTAGCCACTATAGCAGTTGCGAAATGGCTGAGACGAGTAAACTCAGCAGCGTACTCATCCAAAGATTGATTCCTCTGAGTCAGGATAATGGTTCAATTAATATTGTCACATATGAAGTAGGCAACAGTACGCGACATTAAAATAGCATTATCCAACCGACCTAAGTGAAGGAGACAAATTGCCACTCCATCTCGTCCTTGGTGACACTGGGGAAAAATTTAGCAATTAAGCTCTCCGTGAAAGTGGCCAAAGTGATGGGTCTCTCAAGCCTTTCGGTTTCAGCCCGCTACCAGATATGGGTGAGGTCCACAAGATGGATGTTAATCACATCCAACCGATCCACAATAGAGATCCAAGCTGCGATCAACAATTTCTCAGTCCGAATCATCCATTGCTCGGCTTCCAACGGTGTCTCGGTACCCGAGAAATTGTCCGGGTGCAATCTCATGAAATCCGCCACAGTATCGGGCCTTGGCGGTAGTAGCCCTGGCGCAAGACCAGCAGTGGTCCAATTGGCCGCCTCCAATGTGGCCCTTATCAATTCATTGTGCTCTTGTTGTAGGGCCATCATTTGCTGCCTTGCCTAAAGGATAGCAGCGTTGTCCGGCTGCTCTTCTCCGGGCCGAGTAGTAGAAGAACTGCCATGAGTAATAGTCTGCAAAACAACAAGTTGGTGAGTACCCAGATATATGTTGGTTATTACATGTTCATGTGATCAACGTGGTGCACAAGTTATTGAGTTAACTTGACTAGAGTCAAACTTGAATAATATATCAGCCAAATATGACTAACACATTAGCCAAACCTGGGCTCCGATACCACTTAAAACTTGTCATGCCCCGCTTCCCAAGATATGGCGGTAACACGAACACGTAACAAAGGCCCAGCGAATGATAAGAATACCATCCATATCTGTTAAAAGATTAACTCAACAATATACAAGAGAATACAACCACGCAAGAAAAGAATAACCACTTAAACAAAGAATAAACTCCAAAATAATCATGAGATAAATTCACTAAAAATATCCAACATATGGGAAAAGTAAACTTCGGGTCATAAAATCCCGGAATACAAATTATGATAAGAGCAATGAAATAAACAAATAACATGGGAAAACTATAATAGTTTAACAGTCCAGCTTTGATCTTCAAAAAGTTTGCTTACCACGTCCTTCTGGTATTGCTCCTTCGGTACCTGTAAACTCGCGATCTAAAGATAGAGAAAATAATGTCTGTAGAGTAAGTCACAGACAGCAAGTAGCGAAGCAAAGAAGCAAGGAAAATATTGTATGTCAAGAAATAATAGGCTAGAACAAAGTCAAAGATCGAAGACAATAACAAAGCTGATAATAAAATCAAAGTCTAGAATTCATGATGCAATAAACAGTAATTGTAATCAATGATGCAAGATCAATTACAGTAATCATGATCAAGAATACAAGTATCAATCTTAGGTTCATTAGTGTTTTATTATCCTAGCTAATGTACGTAATACTGCGTCCCATTCCATAGGTTCAGTGCATGCAAATAGTGAACGTTTAGACTATAATGGTGAACTCAATAGATCGTGTACTCAGTACGATGACGAGAATTTAATCAAGCGAGATTTCCACGATCAACACTCTACCTTCTATGACAGCAAGAACAAGGGACCTTACTGAGTACAGTCTCCGATTGTTCACTACCAAGTCAACTCATATTTACCCCGGCTTACTAACATTTTATTATACTTAAATGTGGACATGCAATGGATAAAAGATGATTTGAAATGATGTCAAGAGATGTCAAAGTTATGCTGCAATGCATGATCGAACTATTTCTATTCCCTAGATGCAAAATCAACATGGATATACAAGCAAAAGACAAAGCACACATTCTGCACAACAAGATGTTATTGCACAAAAAATAGAGATTCCCATTGCTACAGGAAAGCAAAACTAGTTCTGTCAGAGATTCTAGAAAGTAGACAGTGCCAGTTCCAGCGAATATACATACGACATATGATAAATACAGAAACTAGGTCTATAAGTTCATTCTTTACTGATTATAGGTTCAGGCAGCACAACAGAGTCAAAATACTTGTGTATAAAAGTAGACTGTAAAATCCTTTAGAAATCTCATAAAAATTATATTTTGATTCTTGACAATATTTAGTAACAACAAAATTAATCTCAGATTTCATTTCTCAAATTTGATCTACCGTTTTAATTAATTAAGCATGGTGATGCATGTTTAAACTACATTCTGGAATTCAGACTTCACTGAACGAAAATATAGATATCTTGCAATCTATATGTCGAATTGCAAAACCGTCAGATGATCTGGATTCTAGACACACAGGGATATAATCCTTATTCAATGAGTACTAGTTGATATTATCTTTAGATAGTTCAAAAATTATGTTCTTTACTGGACTTGTGTTCTAACAGTAGCCTAGAGTCAAGTTTTCATATTTATAAAAGGTCTAAAACATTATCAAATAATATTATAAAAATAATAAGGTGATTCCCAGTCATCTCTAGTAACAAAATATAAAATTTCAAGTTCTGATTATATTGTTAGCACTTTATTTTAATAGAAAATCAAGTTGATGTATCTTTGGACAGAAATCTGAAAATTGAAAACACAGCAGTACTAAAAATATGATTTCTTTCAACTCAAAAATCAGAATCTAGTTCTGTAAAAACTTCTAGAAAGTAGATTAAAAAAGTTACAGATGATGTTTAGAAATTTTTATCAAATTACGACAGAAACTGGGTAGAAAACTCAAATCAATATAGAACAAACAGCAGGCCAGCAGGCAGCTTACTATTAAAAAAAGCAACAAAACAACCAAGCATGCATATGATTTCGAAGCAAAAACTTTAGAAGTTCATAATCATTTTCTAGGCTGAAATTCTACTATAGGTGAGACAATTTATTAGCAACATAGCATGATCATCACATTCAAACGAAAGTTTTCAATAATCAATTTCTATATGCAAGTTCTAATCTAATTTTGTGTCGTGTATGCAAGTGACTATATACAACGGCTTGGGTTTGAATCAAAGATATTGGCACGAAGTCAAGAATATCTTGGGTTAGCTCGTGTAAACCCTCAATATACTAAATGAAAGATAAACAGTATAACAATATGATAAATGACCTGGATCTACTTGCAGAGATCAAAGAATTCTTGAATAAGAAAAATAAAATTAGTTCAAGAGATACTTGCCTTTTAGACGGTTAATCTGAACACGAAGGAATAACGGGATAAGGATCCCGATAGCAACGAAACCCGTGCAAAACATGTAGAAAATAACACATGCAAAAGGGACAGCAACAATATGTACAACGCACGTAAAATTCCAAAACAGCAAGGTTGACAGCAACCCAAGGTGGCAATGGCGGGGGGGGCAAGGGGGCAGTGGTGGTGTCTATGGTTGATGGTGGCGACGCAGTCGACGAGGCAGGGTTGATGGTGGTGCTGGGCCGGGGGTTCGACGGTGCTCAGGGAACAGGGCAGTCGACGGGAAAACAGGGTTTTGCGGTGATGAGTGGAAATCGATGGAGAGGATGCAGACGATGATGGAGGGTTGCTACGGTGGTTGGAAGGTGGCGAGGTCGAAGGTTGACGAGGGTGGATAACGAGGAGTGGCAACGGGATGTTAGATGGTGGTGCTCGGTTGGCGGGGACACTCGACGAAGATGATGGGTTGCTGACGGGGACTGGAGCGATGGAGGACGGCGAGGTGATGAATGGCTTTGGAGGTAGGTGAAGATGGGAGGTCGGGGATGAGGACAAGGATGAGCGGTGGGGGTTCAGTGGTTTCGAACGAAACAGAGGAGAGGGATGAGGGTGAGAGATGAGAGCGATGGGGGTAGGAGAGAGAGAGAGAGCTTATTTAATAGGGTTATTTAAAAGATTAGGGTTAATGGGTATTTATAGGGTAATTAAGAAGTTGGGTTTGGGTTGTGGGTTAACGGGTATGGGTTTAGGATCCAAAAAGAGAACAATAGATAGAAATAAATAGGATTTGAATATAATGAATCAAAATAAACCCAAAGCACAAAAGAATAAAATTAGCAGTGCACCAAAACAAATACAGGGTTCAAGCCAAATGAATACAGATGATCAACAGAGAATAAATGAGCCCAAAGAAAAGCAAGATTTATTATTTAAAAGAGATTCGAATAAAATAATTAAGAAAGAAGAAATTACAATAAAAGTCGAACAAAAAACAAAAATAGGGGTTACAACAATTAGGTGGTGATTGCGGTGGCAGTGATAGGGAGTTGGCGATGAGGAGGAGCAGCGGCAAGGTGGAGAGAAGGTGGCGCTCAGAGCTGCAGTCGGGGATGGTCGTGCGCAGGTGGTTTCAGTGGTCGTCCACGGGAGAAAGATGGAGTCGATGGGCTAGTTGCAGGGGAAGAAGAAGAAGAAGAAGAAGAAGAAGAAGAAGAAGAAGAAGATGAAGATGTGGTAGCCGGTGGACGACGATGGGTTGAGGTGGGGGGTGAAGTCAGTTGGCTGCAGTAGAAGGAAGAAGAAGAGAATTGGACGCGAGGGGGGGGGGGAGATTTGTTAAATAATAGTTATAATATAATAATGGGGGTGATTAATAGATAATTGATTAAGAATTAGTGGGGTAGGTTATGATTTTATTTTAATAGATTATAATGTATCCAGTTATGGAGGTGAAGAGGTTTTGGCTGTTATGATTTGTTGGGTTTCTTCTTGTTTGGGTTGGGTTGGGTTTGTATGGGCTTAAGTTGGGCTCACAATAGAATAAGGAATTTAAATAATTTGTAGAGTGGGTTAGGATAATAGGAAAAATAGTTGTGATTAAAATAGAAAGAGGCTACAGAATAAATTAATAAACAAATTATGTAATGGATTAGGAGTTGGGCTCACAATAAAATAAGAAATAAAATAGTTATAGGATGGGCTATGATCATCAACTAAAACAAATAAATAATAATAATAATAATAATAATAATAATAATAATAATAATAAATAGATTGAAATTCCGGACTCTAACAATATGATTGAATGTCCAAACGAAGAAATCGAATTCAGAAAAATATGTAACACCCCTTTACTTTATAATTTCAAAATAATCGTTTGTGTTTCTTTTACTGTTATTAGATATTATTGTAATTGTTATTATTATGCATAAATATACAATTTTATCTCATATATATTCCTTAAATTATTCATTCATCCGATGGCGCGAGTTTTATTAGATTTTATTATGAAAAGTAGACCTATAAGGGCATATAAATAATTGGAGAACCTAGGAGGGATTTATAATTAATTTCCACTTTATTTACCGCCCTACCCCTCCCCTTCTTTCTCCTTACTTCTGTCCGACCGAAACCTCACCGAAAACGAAACCCATGAAACCCCAATCTTAGGGTTTTTTGAGAAATTTCTAGGGGGTTTTTGCTAATTGGAGGGTAATCTCAATATCCCGGCGTTGGTTTCTCAGATTGGCTTCTTGGGAGGTGAGAAATAAATTTTTTCAATTGTATAGGGTTGTATGTTTTCAATTCTTGGCAAGAGAATTAGGGTGGTAGAGAGATTAGGGGATAATCACGTGTTAGAAGCGATTATTTCTTTATTTGATACGGTAGGAGTAAATTTGAAAAGAGTTAGAGTTTTGGGTTAGAAATTAAAAGAGTTTATGCCTCAGATTTATTAGAGATTGGCAATAGGAATTGTTGTAAATTATGAGAAACGATTTAGAATAATTTTTGGAGGAATTTATAGGCTTAAAACCTAATAAATAGAATTGTGAGGGTGTGCATACGTATAGTGCACGCCAGACATTCGATGAAATGCCTGTAAGAACTCAAAGTATTTACAGCTGTAAATTTGGGCTGGTTTAGGAGTTTTTAACACTAATTGATATTCAAACTTGGTAATAGGCGGTGGTAGAGACCTCAGACATGTAGTGGAGGAGCTGTATACCGAGTTTCTGCATTTTGACAGGTGAGTATGATCATACTAGGTATTCTTTATGTCGTGGTAAAATTTTAGACCTGATGTGATTTGTGATAGTTATGGCTGGATACATATTGAATAGAAAATATGGAATTTGGATAGTTGAAATTGTGCTATATAGTGTATTTGCATGATTTTGAATATTTGATGTTATTAGTGATATATTGGGTATATATATGATAATATGAAGTAATTAGGGTTTGATATATGTATGATATGCGGGTGATAAATAGAAATGATATACATGGTATTATGATGTGTTAACTAATACGGTGTATATATGATATATGGTGAATTAATGAAAAATACGGAATTCTAATAGTTGAAATTGCGTTTATGTGGTGCTCTTGTATGTTTGTGAAAGTTTGGTGTTTTTAGTGATAAATTGGGTAATATCTATGATATTGTGATGTGGTAAATGACATGACATAAGTATGATATGGGTAAAGGTAATGAGTGATGAATTGGATTTATATATGATTGTAACCGCTGTTTTCCCAAATCCGTATTTTCTATGTATTATCTGTGTTTGGGTTTTTATGAAATTTTGGTTTTCTTAAATTCATTATATTTCAAATTTATTTTGTATCTCTTGTTAAAAACCATCTCCTTTCATTAATTGTATTTATTTTTATTTTCAAATGATTTTTATATTAAAATACAAACCATATTAATTGTTTTTATTATTATTTTGTATCAATATTACTATTATTATCACTGTTCATTTCATTTTTATTATTACTATTCTTATTCTTATTCTTATTCTTATTCTTATTCTTATTATTATTATTATTATTATTATTATTATTATTATTATTATTATTATTATTTTCTTGATTTTGTATTAAAAATTCATTTGTATTAGCTAGTATTTGAGTGTTAACTCAGTGTATACTATTTGATTTATTGTACTATGGTATTACTAATTGTATATTTTCTATTGAATAAATTATTTACTTTTGCTCTAAATCTAATTGTATATTTTCTAATTAGCTTATAATACCCAAAACCTAATTTGTGCACTGCAATTCCCTGAACCCATTCATACTTTATCCCATTACCCATTTATTTCAAAACCATTAGCACCTAAACCCAATAACCCATTAACTACCCATATCTAACCCAATATCTAAACCAAGCCCATCTGCACCTTTTCCAAACCCGTTAGCATTATTCACCCTACCCGTTATACCTAAACCCTACCCTACTCCTATTTATACCCTCATGCTGTTCGTCACGCCACCCGTGCATCTGCCCCCTAGTTTTCCCTTCATCTTCCTCCTCTCTCCCGTGTGGACCCCAACCCATTCACCTCTGACCTCTCATCTATCTCCCTCTCTCTCCGTCGCCTCCTCCGCGGTGCGACCAGTCTCCCTCTCGTTTCCTTCCTAGTGTGCGAGGGTATTGGTGTGGGTGTGTTGGATCTTGGGAATTGTGGTGCTGGTGTTCTCGCGGTTAGTGTGTTTCGTTCGTGGTTCGTGCGGGTTGCTCATTCGTTCGTCTACCGTGTTCGTGAGTTGTCTCGTGTTTGGGTTCGTTGCGTTCTCGTTCGTGGTTCGTGGGTTGTGCGATCGTTGAGTTCGTTTTTCGAGAATTCGTTCCCGTTATTCTTGCTTGGATTCGTTTTTATCGTCGGTTAAGGCAAGTAACTTGTACTCAAATTTCTTTGTATGATACAATTCATAAATACCGCTTGAAGTGTAGTTGGGTTCTAGAGAAAATTCGTGTGTGAAACCCCTTGTTGATATTGTCTGTATAGTGATTTGACCATAGTTTCCTCACGACACAATATTGACATGAAACAACTTAGGTTTTGCCCGTTCTTGATTTGATCATGTATGTGGGATTTTGTGAGAATTTGGGTATTTGTTGAGATGCATGTGATAGACTTGTTTTAGATATGTTAATTACCCTATTTCATGATGCTTGGATACTTGGTAGACTCAATTTCATGTTTGGTTGTGTTTGGATTAAGTTTCCTTGGATCTATGTCGATTTTGGTTTTTGAGGAAATTCGTATTTTGCCGATAATCTGTCTTGATCAGTAATTTAGACCATATTAAGGTCAGAATCATAATTTCAGTATAAAACATGATTTGTAGAGAAATTCGTCTTCTTTCTAATCCCTCTGACCTTACTCGATTTTGTTTTCGTATGTGTGAGATATGACTTTTTTACTACAGAGGCGTAGATCTTTTTAGATTTCGTTTCTTGGTGATTTTGATGACTAAATCATTTTGATACTTGTGCTACACATATTATTTTGATCCAAAACTTTGGTCAGTATTTCTTTATCTAGTTAGGGATTATCCAGAATTTTGGCGGATTTTATTGATGAGTTTTATATACCGTTTCATGCTTGTTTATAAAGACTGTACTTGCTGTATTTTACACGCTGTTCTGTAAAGAATTGTATTTTCACCCTGATTCCCTTTACTGTATGAAAATTATTTTTGAAATATGAAAGTTAGTATATTTTTTCTATTTTCATCTCCCTTTGACGGATTTGGATTTCATTTCACGGTTTGGAGATATTACAATTTTCATACAGCTATGTTGGGAATTCCAAAATTGCCAAACTATCGTTTCTTGATGTTTTCTGATTTTTGATGACTGATCTAATTTTACTGAAAAATTATGAACCTTTATATTCTGATACTAGACATATTGGAGAATACCCCAGATTTTTCGTGGATTTATTTAATGTATTTTCATACTGTTTTCCTACTCTTGAATTCGATTTCCTGATTTCTGGCTGAACCTATTTTCTGTATTCAATCAGTTTTGAGCTATGTTTTTGTGAATTAGTATGTGACTTATTTATACTTGCTGGATTTGGCCGGATGTCTATTTTCCATATTCTCCGACGGATTCAGGTTTGCATGGTTGTATAGCGAGAATCACTATTTTAATACAACGCTCTCTTGCTGTCCTGAATTAGAAAGCTAGTCATTTTACCCTGTTATATGTTATCTTGTACCCACACATGTTTATCTTGCAACTTGAACTTGTTACATGATCATGCCATGTTATTCTTGATATATTTTGCACACAAACATGCTTGTTGGACACTAATAATAATAAAATAACCAAGTCGGGATTAAGGGAAACACCTTAGTAGTGGACAATATAGGTATGTGTACTGAGAAGGGGGCCCGTGATCCCATTACTTGTTGCCATGTTTCTTGTTTGCATGATTCATGCCTGTTATTATGATATTATGCCATGAACTCACGATTACATGATTCATGCCTGTTATTATTATAATATGCCATGAACTCACTACTACATGATTCATACCTATTATTATTATCTGTTGCCATGTTTCATGATTACATGATTCATGCCTGTTATTACCTATTAACATGTTTCATGAATACATAATTCATGTCTGTTTCTGTTACCATGATTTAACTACGTGATTCGTGCCTGTTTACCTGTTACTTGTTACATGAATTGACGCCTGAGTACACGACCCTATAGAAATCCATCACTAGGCCTAAACATAACTTGTTTCAATGTAGCAACCATGTAGTAAATGCTGTGATGCATGAAGTACTACCTAGATAGTAATCACCACAAGACTTGAACATGATACATGCTTACTTGATACTTGACTACATGATACATGAGACTTGATACATGACACTTGATACATGATTACATGATACTTGACACTTGATGTTTATTTACATGATACTTGTTTACTTGACACTTGATTCATGCCATTTACACTTGATCACCTTTCCATGCTAGTTGTTTATTTTGATATCATGCTTATTCCATATTGTTAGTTAGTTTTCCCATGTACTTGTATCCTGCATTACAAGCGGCCCGTAACTTGCAATTGATGGGTACCTTGTTTTCTCTTTTCATCTTTCCTACAATTGTTAAACTACAGATTTTGGAGAACATGTTCCAGACGGTATTGGTGACATGAATTATTAGTGCTGGATTTTATTATTATTATTTCTTGTAGCTTGCTTGAACAATATTGTATTTTGATACTTAAATTTATTTGTATTTTGGCAATGTGACCCAGGATATTTGACTTATTCGGATCATGACTATTTGAGATTTATATATTTGGTTTCAAGTATTCTTGTTGGTATTTTGGTTCATATGTGCATGTTGGTTGATTCTTTTGCTTCCGACTCTGATTATTCTTGTGAAATGTTGTAAAGATTCTTGAGCAGCTTATGGATGATGAAAATCATTCGCTGGGCTTAGTCACGTTTCCGTATTCCGTATTCTCTTTTGGGAAGCAGGGCGTGACAAGGGTTTTAGTGGTATCAGAGCACCAGGTTTGGCTAATGTATCAGTTTGACTGATATATTAGACAAGCTTGGCTCGAACTTGGATCAGCTCAACATTTCACAAACCATGCAAACATAAATGAATCATAATCAACTTTGATCTGGATGCTAATTATTTTTGATCTTGTGCAGACTATGGCTCGTGGAGGTTCTTCTTCTTCTCGTCCCCAGGGAGATCAACTTGGGATTGAGGTTGTCATCACTGTGTTGGAGCGGCTGATCAATATGCAGCAGAACCACGGTGACTTGGTGATGGCTGCTTTGGAAGCTGCTCGGGTCCTGCCGCCCACTATGCCTATGCAGGAAGCTTTTCCTCCCCGTCCGGGAATAGTCACAAACTTCATTTGGCTACATCCCGACAGGTTTTCAGGCACTGAAACTCCTTTGGAGGCAGAACAGTGGCTGATTCGGACTGAGCAACTGCTTTTGGCAGCTAGAGTTGCAGATGCAAATCGAGTGGATGTAGTAGCCATCCAGCTGGTGGACTTGGCTCATATCTGGTGGAGGTCAGAGTCCGAAAGGTTCGAACGACCGATCACTTGGGCCACTTTCACTAGGGCTTTTTTGGAGAAATTCTTTTCTAGTAGCACTAGAGTGGAGATGGAGCAACAATTCTTGGCCATGAAACAGGTTGGTCGTTATTTCTAGTAATGGAATTTGTTACATATTGTCCAAACAATGTTGTAATATGAGACTTTCTTGAAATAGGGCTCCAGGTCTGTAGATGAGTATGCAGTAGAATTTACAAGACTTAGCCGCTTCACAGCCGTTCTTGTGGCGAACGAAGAGGATAGGGCTCGTAGATTCATATTGGGACTTGAGCGAGACATCAAGGTGCAGCTTGTCTCCCTTTGCTTGCATACTTATGCTGAAGCTCTTGAGGCAACTCGAGCTCAGGAGCATGCTCGTGGTGGATTAGCACCATCTCAGTGGACTGCTCCGTTCTCCTCTGCGGTTGTTAGGCCTTCTGGTGGGCCGATTCGGAAGCCTGTTTCAGCCCAGCCTGATAGGGCAGCTCCTTACCCTTTTGCCGCTCCTCGGAGAGAGGGATTCTGTGATTTCTGTCAGAGGTACGGGCACATGCGTAGAGACTGCAAGCATGCCAATTACTGCTGTTTTGGTTGTGGTACGGCTGACCATTTGGTGCGGGATTGCCCACAGTGGAGGATGGCTCTTCCAGCCAGAGATCCAGTTCAGCAGGCTGCCCCCAGGAGAGGTCAGGCTTTCAACCTGACTGCTGCAGATGCTGAGTTAGCTGAAGAAGATGTTCCGGGTATATTTTGCATTTGTTGTTTCTTTTTGCTTCTTCCATTTTCTTGCATTATTCTTTCATATTATCTTTCTGCACTGTGTTTTCCTCAACTTTGTTCAACCATTTCTTTTTCCCTGTCTCTTTTGACTCTATCTTAGGTATTGTCATTGTTTGCTCTTTTCCTGCTCTTGTTCTTTTTGATTATGGGGCAACCCATTCCTTCGTCTCTTCCCGGTTCGTGGCTCGGAGTGCAGTATCATGTCTGCAGCTGGGAATGTCGCCATCAGAGTGATGCGGCGGGAGTGTTGTGGGCCCATAACCCACAGGTCCCAGTATCCTCTTGTTGCTTCTCCTCCTTTGTATTGTTTACTTCTTTCCATCCCTTATAATCGTATTTATCCGTTAACTCATTGTTTGGTTTATCTCTTCCTTGTCCATCCTTTCTTCGATTCCAGCTTTATCTATTTCTTCATCTTTTGCTTTGTTATCTTGCAAGTCTTGTGTTGTTTCTTCTTCATTTTGTTACCGATTATTTCTTTCATGCATTCTATTTTGCCCGATTCTTCCCTGTTCATTCTTTCTTTGATTTCAGTTGGCCTACTCCCTATCTTGCTTTGTTATCTTATGTGGTTTCTTCCTTTTTGTTACAGTTTGTTCTCTTTCTTGCACCCCATTTGACCTTTGTTATCCACTTCCTTCTTTTTCTAGTATTTTCACTGCTTTGTTCCTTCCCCATTAGCCCTCTGTTTTGTTACCCTTTTCCCAAGTTTGCTTTTGCGCTATCCAATGTACCGCCTAAGCAAATTTCGAGGACGAAAATTTGTTGTAAGGTGGGTAGGATTTGTAACCCCGGTTTTCCCATATCCGTATTTTCTGTGTATTATCTGAGTTTGGGTTTTTATGAAATTTTGGTTTTCTTAAATTCATTATATTTCAAATTTTGTATCTCTTGTTAAAAACCATCTCCTTTCATTAATTGTATTTATTATTATTTTCAAATGATTTTTATATTAAAATACAAACCCTATTAATTGCTTTTATTATTATTTTGTATCAGTATTACTATTATTATTACTGTTAATTTTATTTTTATTATTACTATTATGATCAATGGTATTATTATTATTATTATTATTATTATTATTATTATTATTATTATTATTATTATTATTATTATTATTATTATTATTATTTTCTTGATTTTTTATTAAAAATTCATTAGTATTTGCTAGTATTTGAGTGTCAACTCAGTGTATACTATTTGATTTATTGTACTATGGTATTACTAATTGTATATTTTCTATTGAATAAATTATTTACTTTTGCTCTAAATCTAATTGTATATTTTCTAATTAGCTTATAATACCCAAAACCTAATTTGTGCACTGCAATTCCCTGAACCCATTCATACTTTATCCCATTACCCATTTATTTCAAAACCCTTAGCACCTAAACCCAATAACCCGTTAACTACCCATATCTAACCCAATATCTAAACCAAGCCCGTCTGCACCTTTTCCAAACCCATTAGCATTATTCACCCTACCCGTTATACCTAAATCCTACCCTACTCCTATTTATACCCTCATCCTACCCTACTCCTATTTATACCCTCATGTTGTTCGTCACGCCAAACCATGCAGCTGCCCCCTAGTTTTCCCTTCGTCTTCCTCCTCTCTTCCGTGTGGACCCCAACCCATTCACCTCTGACTTCTCATCTACCTCCCTCTCTCTCCGTCGCCTCCTCCGCGGTGCAACCAGTCTCCCTCTCGTTTCCCTCCAAGTGTGCGAGGGTATTGGTTGTGCGATCATTGAGTTTGTTGCCCGAGAATCCGTTCCCGTTATTCTTACTTAGAGTCGTTTTCATCGTCGGTTAAGGTAAGTAACTTGTACTCAAATTTCTTTGTATGATACAAGTCATAAATACCGCCTATAGTGTAGTTGGGTTCTAGAGACAATTCGTGTGTGAAACTCGTTGTTGATATTATCTGTATAGTGATTTGACCATAGTTTCCTCATGACACAATATTGACATGAAGCAACTTAGGTTTTGCCCATTCTTGATTTGATCATATACGTGGAATTTTGTGAGAATTTGGGTATTTGTTCGTTCGTTCTCGTTCGTTCGTCTACCGTGTTTGTGAGTTGTCTCGTGTTTGGGTTCGTTGCGTTCTCGTTCGTGGTTCGTGGGCTGTGCGATCGTTGAGTTCGTTTTTCGGAAATTCGTTCCCGTTATTCTTGCTTGGATTCGTTTTTATCGTCGGTTAAGGTAAGTAACTTGTACTCAAATTTCTCTGTGTGATACAATTCATAAATACCGCTTGAAGTGTAGTTGGGTTCTAGAGAAAATTCGTGTGTGAAACCCCTTGTTGATATTGTCTGTATAGTGATTTGACCATAGTTTCCTCACGACACAATACTGACATGAAACAACTTAGGTTTTGCCCGTTCTTGATTTGATCATGTATGTGGGATTTTGTGAGAATTTGGGTATTTGTTGAGATGCATGTGATAGACTTGTTTTAGATATGTTAATTACCCTATTTCATGATGCTTGGATACTTGGTAGACTCGATTTCATGTTTGGTTGTGTTTGGATTAAGTTTCGTTGGATCTATGTCGATTTTGGTTTTTGAGAAAATTCTGTATTTTGCCTATAATCTGTCTTGATTAGTAATTTAGACCATATTAAGGTCAGAATCCTAATTTCAGTATAAAATATAATTTGTAGAGAAATTCGTCTTCTTTCTAACCCCTCTGACCTTACTCGATTTTGTTTTCATATGTGTGAGATATGACTATTTTGCTATAGAGGCGTAGATCTTTTTAGATTTCATTTCCTGGTGATTTTGATGACTAAATCATTTGGTTACTTGTGCTACACATTATTTTAATCAGAAACTTTGGTCAGTATTTCTTTATCTAGTTAGGGATTACCCAGAATTTTGGTGGATTTTATTGATGAGTTTTATATGCCGTTTCATGCTTGTTTATAAAGACTGTACTTATTGTATTTTACTCGTTGTTCTGTAAAAAACTGTATTTTCACCCTGATTCCTTTTACTGTATGAAAAATATCTGTGAAATATGAAAGTTATTATATTTTGTCTATTTTCATCTCCCTTTGGCAGATTTGGATTTCGTTTCACGGTTTGGAGATATTACAATTTTCGTACAGCTGTGTTGGGAATTCCAGAATTGCCAAACTATCGTTTCTTGATGTTTTCTGTTTTTTGATGACTGATCTAATTTTACTGGAAAATTATGAACCTTTATATTCTGATACTAGACATATTGGGGAATACCCTAGATTTTTCGTGGATTTATTTAATATGTTTTCATGCTGTTTTCCTGCTATTGAATTCGATTTCCTAATTTCTGGCTGAACCTATATTCTGTATTCAATCAGTTTTGAGCTATGTTTTTGTGAATTAGTTTGTTACTTATTTATACTTTCTGGATTCGGCTGAAAGTCTATTTTCAAGATTCTTCGACGGATTCAGGTTTGCATGGTTGTATTAGTGGGAATCACTGTTTTAGTACAACGTTGTCTTGCTGTCCTGAATTAGAAAGCTAGTCGTTTTACCCTGTTATATGTTATCTTGTACCCACACATGTTTATCTTGCTACTTGAACTTGTTACATGATCATGCCATAATATTCTTGATATGTTTTGCACACATACATGCTTGTTGGACACTAATAATAATAAAATAACCAAGTCGGGATTAAGGAAAACACCTTAGTAGTGGACAATATAGGTATGTGTACTGAGAAGGGGGCCCGTGATTCCATTACTTGTTGCCATGTTTCATGCTTGCATGATTCATGCCTGTTATTATGATATTCTGCCATGAACTCACGATTACATGATTCATGCCTGTTATTATTATATTATGCCATGAACTCACGACTACATGATTCATGCCTGTTATTATTACTTGTTGCCATGTTTCATGATTACATGATTCATGCCTGTTTTTACCTGTTATCATGTTTCATGACTACATAATTCATGCCTGTTTCTGTTTCCATGATTTCACTACGTGATTCGTGCATGTTTACCTGTTACTTGTTACATGACTTGACGCCTAAGTACACGACTTTATAGAAATCCACCACTAGGCCTAAATGTAACTTGTTTGAAAGTAGCAACCATGTAGTAAAAGCTGGGATGCATGAAGTGCTACCTAGATAGTAATCACTACAAGACTTGAAAATGATACATGCTTACTTGATACTTGACTATATGATACATGACACTTGATACATGACACTTGATACATGATTACATGATACTTGACACTTGATGTTTGTTTACATGATACTTGTTTACTTGACACTTGATTCATGCTATTTACACTTGATCACCTTGCCATGCTAGTTGTTTATTTTGATATCATGCTTATTCCATGTTGTTAGTTAGTTTTCGCATGTACTTGTATCCTGCATTACAAGCGGTCCGTAACTTGCAATTCATGGGTACCTTGTTTTCTCTTTTCCTCTTTCCTGCAATTGTTAAATTGCAGATTTTGAAGAACAGGTTCCAGACGGTATTGGTGACATGAAGTATTAGTGCTGGATTTTATTATTATTATTTCTTGTAGCTTGCTTGAACAATATTGTATTTTGATACTTGTATTTATTTGTGTTTGGGCAATGTGACCCAGGATATTTGACTTATTCGGATCATGACTATTTGAGATTTATGTATTTGGTTTCAATTATTCTTGTTGGTATTTTTGTTTATATGTGCATGTGGGTTGATTCTTTTGCTTCCGACTCTGATTATTCTTGTGAAATGTTGTAAAGATTCTTAAACAGCTTATGAATGACGAAAATAATTCGCTGGGCTTAGTCACGTATCCGTATTCCGTATTCTCTTTTGGGAAGCGGGCGTGACAATAATAGTATGATTTGGTAAACTGTGACCTCTGTTTCCTACTATACATATTTTACTGTGTATTTTTTGTGTCTTCGATTATTTATAAAAATATTAGGTTTATTAAATTTTTTTTGTTTTAAATTCATTTTTGGACCTCCTATTAAAGTCCATTTCTAATTATTAATTGTATTTGTAACAATTTTCAAATGACTATATACTTTAATACAAATCTTATCCCATTCTATAAGTATATTATTTCCTTCTTTGAATGATTATATATTTTGCCCAAACTCCCTATCCATTCTATATTTTATAACCTTATTATTATTATTATTATTATTATTATTATTATTATTATTATTATTATTATAATAATAATAATAATAATAATAATAATTATTATTATTATTATTATTAATAATAATAATAATAATAATAATAATAATTATTATTATTATTATTATTATAATTGTAAAGCCCATAGGTCAAAATCCTAACCTAAAATTCAATTTCAACCCAGGCTTATTATTATTATTATTTTGTTTTTGTACAAAAAACCAAAGCCTAGACTCAGCCTAATATTATTATTATTATTTCATTAAATGTTAAGCACAACTATCTAAGCCCAAAACCCAAGCCCACTATTTTTCCAATTGCCTAATAACCATCTCCTAATCTCCAGTGTCTTCTCTAACTAATATCCCCATTATTTTCTCCATAATCTCCACTAATATCTCTCCACTAATCATAATCTTCCCCAAATCCTGGCCCCACTTCTCTCCCCCTTTACTGCCATAATAATAGCCCCCACTTCTTCTTCTTTACTTCTTCGTCTGGTTCCGAAACCACCCCGCACACACTGACGCTCATCCTCTCCCCCGCGCCGACTCTCGCAGCCCCCGAATTCCACCACCTGACGACCACAACCACCGTCAGCATCTCCCGAAGCTCTTGCCTTGCCATCGCCCCCTTGCCATTGCCACCGCCCTCCTCGTCAAGCCTTCACCCCTGCACCGTCGTCAGCTTCGCGCGCCACCATCCTCACTTCCTACCACCCCGCAACCCAATGCCCCCCATCATCGCCATCAACTATAACACCCTCAATTTTTAAATAATATTTTTGAGATTAATAAATGAATTAAAATGATTTTTGATGATTTAATAAATATTTTTCTGAAATTTATCTTTTACACGTGCGAAACACGTGCAAATATTTTCCTGGGAAGTTCAAATTCAGGAATTATCTTGGGAAAACCTATTATTTGTTAGTAGGTATTATTTGTGAATTTTATGGATTTTTATGATATTTATTTGATCTATTTACAAATATTACAAAAAGAAGGGCTTTTGTGCAAAATTACCACCTGCAGTGAATACTCCAGATTTTTGAATTTTTGGGTTGAGCATGATGCCTAGTCAACTCAGAGGTAAAAAGTTTACGTTTTTTTAATAGATATGGTGCATTTTGCAAATTTCTTAAAGAAGGGTCTTTTTGCAAAATTGCCACTTAGAGGTAAAATTACAAATTTGTTTTTCTGGCTTTACAAACAGTGCCAGCCATTATTAGGGTTGTTATTTTGTTTTTAAATTTGGATTGAATTATTTTATCTAATTTCCAAGTATAAGGATTTATATATGTAAAGATTGTTCAAAAAGGATATTTTACAAAACCTATTCAAAACCTTAATTACCCAGTACCGGCCTAATATAAGGGGTGGTGCAGCCGTCTCTTTGCTGTATTACACAAAGGGTTTTCTTTGTTATTATTTTTTTGGATTTTTAAAACGAGGATCTTGGTTTTCTTGCGAAAGGAAGGATTTTTTTTATTCTCCTTAATACTTCAGTTAATTCTTCAAAAAATGTGAGTGACATATGTTTGTTTTCTTATTGTTCTATGCATGTTGTATGTGATGATTTGTCTACTAGAAAGCATGTTATAGGATTGTGTGATGATATAATGGATTTTGATGAGTGGATGAATAAAGATTAAACCTTTCATGAAAACTATGCTATAGTTGATTAAAACCTTAAATAGATGACTTGAGATTGTTAAAGAACCTAATAGAAATCAGAATTTTTTCCCAAACTGCCCCATTTTTTGAAAGTTTTTCCTAAACTGTCCTACTTTTTTTTTAATTCCCAAACCATCCCACTCGGTCTTTGAAAGACCGAGTGCAGTTAAAACGCACGCGGTCTTTCAAAGACCGAGTCTTACTCTTCGATTTTTCGAAGTGCAAGACTCGGTCTTTGAAAGACCGTGTGAGTTTTAATTACACGGGGTCTTTCAAAGACCGCGCGGTCATTTTGGTAAATACTTTCGAAAGTGGGTCAGTGTGGTAAATAATTTCAAAAAGTGGGTCATTTTGGTAACAAGTTCGGTTTGTAGAAGGAAAAAACATCAATTAAGAACTAGAGACCATTTAAGGTTGTAACAAGTGTTACATAATACTAGCAAACCACAAACACCAACTTGATTATTTGGAAATTATGTCTAATATTAAACTATTTTAAACTATTATTGTATAATCAAAGTAAACTTTATCGGAACCTCACTAATAGTAATAACACTTTACACTAGTTAAAACACAATATGAACAGAGAAATATGAAATAAATGAAAATAGTGAATATTATAGTTAACTATGAATGTCAATAATAATTACTTAACAACCACATTTTAATATTAAACATAGAAAAGAGAGTTCCTGACCAAAGCCACCATATTTTTCGGAAAGTACTCTTTTCCTTCCATAGAATTTGCGTCTTAAATTTTGTGAACCTAATAAATATTATAATTTGTTAAGTGTTTGCACCTTTAACTTTAGTACTGCAACCATTTATTGTATGTTTCCCTTCAAAATTTAAATTCCTTTAGTGTTACACAGTCTGTAGAAATATTCTTGGCCAAAAGATGGAAGCTACTTATACTGGAACTTTGACAAATTGTCCTCTTGGAAATCAATTTGGAGCAACCACAATAATCGAGACAAGGAATGCTATACTGTTCCAGATTCTACTTCCCGGGGTCTTCATAAAGTAACAACCTAGAAATGTCGAGTTAACATTCTCTGTGTCTAGTTGTAGAATTATGTAATAATTTAGTCTTGTGTTTGTTCAGACGAAGACTTACAATTTGAACTGGATCCTGACGGGACTTTAACAGTATCAGGGATCACAACATCGGAACCTCCATTCGTGCTGGACCAAACATTTACTAAGGTGAACAGTAATAAAAAGGTCCAAGAAACAGACAATTTAGTTTTTTGGTATCGCTGGTGGTGCTGTTTCTTGGAGGTCCAAGAAACAGACTATTTTAATTTACTCTAATATGGAGTCTGAGTTAGTTTCTCTAGCTGCTGCTAGTGAGGAGGCAAGCTGGTTAAGGAACCTCTTGTCTTACATTCCATCATGGAGTAGGCCTATACCTACGATCTTAATCCACTCAGATAGTACTGCTGCCAGAGCTAAAGTACAAAACGCTTACTATAACGGTTAGAGATTAGCGATTCATTGCAAGCACAGTACGGTGAGAGAGCTCCTCATGTCTGGTGCTGTTACTGTGGATTTTGTGAGATCGGAAAGTATAAGTGGGGGATTGTTGGAATTGATTATACATTCAAAACACTTCTCTTGTTAACAACATTGTCATTTGACCCAACAGTTAAAGTTTTGAGTTCTCATAAGGTTGGGGGTTCAATTCCTACATTCCACATAATATATATATATATATATATATATATATATATATATATATATATATATATATATATATATATTTGACCGGGCCGGGCCTTGGGTCTCTTGAAAAAGGAAAAAAAAGAATTTTTTAATTTTTTGAACTTTCAAATTTCAAACAGATAAAAAAAAGTTTTTTTTTTCAATTAATAATATGACTGTTTCAAGAGATAAATGGGCTTTATGTTATAGCCGTTTTAAGAATTAAAGGATCTTTATTATGTAGCCATTTTTTATTAAATGCATACACTATTTATTCCTTCATGGTTACTGGTTATAAAAAGGTATCATTTTTTGACCCAAAAACAAAAAACAAAAAACAAAACAGTCCTTTCTCTTCTTCTCGTCTATTTTCTTGAGCGGTCTTTTGCTTTGATTTGGGTGGTGCAAGTTGGTATGTTCTGCTATTGGAGCACTAGGCAGCATTGTAGATAAAAGCTCGTTATATCCCGGAAGAAGTGTTTGGTGATCAACGATTCATCTCCAGAATCGACCAAATAGTTTCTTAAAGAAAGTGCAACCCACGTCTTAAGCCACTTTTCACTTTCTTCCTGTTGCATATCAACTCCAGAGCCATTCTCAGAAGATACATTTCGTGCACTCAGGTTTACCCATTTTTATTAACAAGACCTTACATTACTTGATATTGTTAGAAGAAAAATAACTAATCAACGCATATTACCTTCAGCCAATTCTTGATTATGCTCCTATATCCCGTTGCAAGTATTATGGCATCAAAGTGATGTACCTTTCTATGAGAAAATGCAGCAAATTTACCCTTTATGTTTGTTAAAGAAGGTGCTACCTGGCACCATATCATATTAAAAATTAATTCAAATCAGATATAATCACGTAAAAATGGTTATAGCTTATTACAATTGAAACATAAAGTTTTTTGAAATTTTTTTTTTTGAAAAAAATTGAAACATAAAGTTAATAAAGTTAAGTTTCATTCTTACCGGAATTTCTCCGGTTTCTATCTTTTGGAACGTGCCAACATCAATGATAGGATAAACAAGGCGGTCATTCAATTTTAGGGTTAAATGTCCTTTAGTAGGTCCATTTATGTCGTACTTGGATGTATCCCCAAATGAAAAGGATAAAAGCATCCACTACTCCCAGAGGCAAATAATAAAAGCATCCAAAATGACCCACTTTTTGAAAGTATTTACCAAACTGACCCACTTTCGAAAGTATTTATCAAAATGACCGTGCGGTCTTTGAAAGACCACGTGTAGTTAAAACTCACGCGGTCTTTCAAAGACCGAATCTTACACTTTGAAAAATCAAAGAGTAAGATTCGGTTTTTGAAAGACCGCGTGAGTTTTAGCTACACTCGGTCTTTCAAAGACCGAGTGGGATGGTTTGGGAATTAAAAAAAAAAATAGGGCAGTTTGGGAAAAACTTTCAAAAAGTGGGGCAGTTTGGGAAAAAATTCATAGAAATTATGGGTATGTTGTTCTCTTTCATATTGTTGCTGATTTGAACGTGTAGATTGAGTTATATGATGATTATTGCAAAAAGCGAACAAAACCCTAACCTTAATGTTGAATATGCATACATACACTCTGTTTGATATTTTGATGTGCAGAACTTGATTATTTACATGTTATAATCACCTATATTCATGAATAAACTATTAGGATCAGTTGGGGGATGTGTATAACAAGTTGTATAGAAGTTATTGAATCAAAAAGATCAATTCTTGGAGTAAAGAGGGGAGTTGCTATTTTCGGGTCTGTTGATGAACAACCAAAATTTGGTTTTGTGTGTGCGTGTGTGTGTTTTGATGAAGTTTTGACTAGATTTTTAGTTGTTTCATGCTGAGTTGAATTGAGATATTATATTACTCACATTAGATGGATTCTTGATGCTCTGACTGATACCAACGTGCATATATACACACTTATGCATACTACTCCACTGTTTTGAAGGATTTTGTGATTTTGTGAAGTTTTCAATTGGATCTTGATTGTTCTAATACTGAGATTGGATCTAAACATTATACCACTTCTATTTGATGAATTTTTGATGCTTTAACTGATGCTACAACACTTATATAAACATATATGTGTGTATATATTATTTTGAGAAGTTTAAATGAAAACTTGCTATTTTTGATCTTGATATGGTTTTGATGTGTTTTCTAAACTCCTATATGCTATACAAGTTGTATATGATCATCTCATGAATTTAGTTTTACAAATTTATGATTTTTAAAGATTGAATTGAAGTATCAGTAAAAATGTGCACGAAATTCAAAACTGTGTTTTCTTGACATGTCAGTCGACCGGTTCCATTTTGAACTAAAATGTGCGGTCGACCGTCATTTAAAAAATTGGATTTTCTGGGCTTGTGCAGTTGACCGTCGTTATTTTGAACTGTTTTGACAGTTGACCGACACCGACCGTCTGTGTTGTTTTTGTTGAGTTTTCTGTTGATTTCTTGAACGATTGTTTCTTCGATATTATGGATCATTGATATACTATTTTAGATGATATTTTTGCTATAGATTACAATATTTTACAGAGATTTATATTTTATTTATAATAGAATTTAAATTGTATTCTTACGGTTTTATAAAGTGAGATATATATGGTTTTCGAAGTAATTGATGTTTTGTGTTATTCTGTGACTTCAAAATATGATTCCCAGTTATTTGATGGATTTAATACTTTGTTTCAGTTCTGGAATTTATGAGTACCTTTTACGGATGTGGATTTTGTTGACTTAATAAGTTTTCATTGATATAAACATTTTAATGATGGAATTAAGAATTTTGTTGGAAGTTTTGGTGTTGATATTCATTTTGTGAGTCTCTAGGAGTTGAGTAGGAGTCCTGTGAACCAGCAGATGAGATTTTGTAAATTATGACCAGTTGGGTCTTGGGGTTTTTGTTGTGGAATTAAGTCCGGCAGGATACACTAACTCTAGAGAGGGAGAATTTGTGTTTAATTAATAATAATCAGCCTAAAGACAGACACTAATGGAGATGTGATGGAACTTGGGAAACGTGAGAATATTCTTAGGGTCCAGTCCAATGGATGCGTTCTAGGACTGTGTGTGTTCTGTCTCGAGAGGACTATTTAGTATGTTTGCGTGTCGAGGGTCTGCAGTGCATATTCACGGAACATATAGGTACATTCGCGTGTCGAGGGCCGATGGGTCTATTCACGGGATGTGCCTGTGTACTTGCACATCGAGGGGCGAAGGTGGGGTACACGGCAGGGAGGTGATTCTCCGGTTTTTTGGAGCTATTCTTACATGATGCTTGCGCGTCGAGGGTTGTGATGCCTATTTGCGGAGTATTTTGGATCTTATTTCCATCACCGTAGTAAGATTAGTTGCATAGCGAGGGATCTAATCTTATAAATTGGAGAACGATAAGGGCTTGCACCGGACATATGTAGTATGGAATACATAGAATCTGACAAGTATGCATTAGAGAGTCATCATATTGCATTTGTGTTTTCTTGACTTGGTTTTATGCATGATGTTTTCTTGTTTTCCTACACTTGACACTTAGCTTAGTTTCAATTGATGTTTTCATACTTTATTTATTATTAACTCATATTCTATTCGTTATTACGGTTGGTATGTGCTGTTTATAACTTTATTCTTCATGTTTTATTTACATTGTATTTTTTTTATGTCACTGACACTGTTATGGCTGACCCCTGTAGTTTTGGGGGTTAGGATTATCTCTAGCCTCATGTTTTACAGGTAGGTACCTATAGCATTGGGATTTGGATGCATGTGGTAGAATGTTAATGTGGCATATGTAAATTGCAAAAGATTGTGTTGTAAAAGAAAGAATTGTAATTTAAGGTGTATAATTTTTCGCTGTGCTTTGTAAAGAATTGTTGTAATAAAAGTCAAAAAAATTATCTGTGTTTTGGCTATGTTTACTATTACATTGAGGTTGATACTGTGAACTGTGCCACGTATTTCTGAGATATTATATTGAAAATTTGGGCCGCTACATCAACACCACCACCAGCACTTTCTCCATCACCCTCGTCGAACTCCACCATTTCTGTAATCGCCACCCTCATCACCGTCGAGCCTCACCCCTCGCCGCAATCCTCCTCGGCGTCTCAGCATCAGAGCCAGCCACCCCGAGCGACCCCCTGCATCCCCACCATCGCCATCCGCTGTCGACGCTCCTCTCCACTATTGCCGCTTACAGCCTGATCCCGAAATTCCAACCCGCTGCCATCGCCAGCACCTCTACTACCACCATCTCGACCACTAGCCTATGCTGCCTCCGCCACCGAGCGCACACACCGCCTGCAACCCCACCGTTGAGCCTCCCCCCTACCACTGCGACCGCCGCCATTGACATCGCTACTGGTGCCGCTTGCTATCCTTGTTGTTGTTGTTATGTCTCTTATTGCAAAGCACGTAGTGTGCACGTGTCGTTGCTATTGCACGTATTGCTACTGCTGTCTTGCTGTTATCGCTACAGTTGTTGTTGCTGCTGTTCTCGCCGCGTGTCGCACGTGCCTTCGTCGTTGTTGCCGTCTCCGTCGCCATCGGGATCCTAATCCCGTTATTCTCTCATTCGAATTAATCATCGGTATAAGGCAAGTCTTCTTGAACCCCTTACCCCTTTATTATTCACGTTCAAGAATTTCGTTGATCCCTGCAAGTAGTTCATAATCCAATCATCGTATAAATCTTTGCTTGATATTTGTTCAAGAGGTTATGTAAACTATGTTTCCATTGTTTGTATTTTCTTCTGTATATTATTTCATTGTACTCTCTATTTTTCCAATTCTGAACCTTGTATTTGATTTTCCCTCTTAATGAAATTCATTTGCTGCTTGACTCAATTTTGTTCCTAATCTGATTAATTTAATTTTTCCCGTCAACCCTAAATTGTTATTTTCATGATAATTGACTAATTCTAATCTTCTAATTCATGGCCTAATCTATTTTATTAATTGACTTTTTACCTATTGGATCCAAACCATCTATCCTATTACCCAATCCCCTATTGGATACTACCCAATAACCCCAAACCCATTAACCCTATAATCTATCCCTTACCTACAACCCAAACCCATTAACTACCCTATATAATCCCTGTTAACTATTCTAAACCCTAATCATCTTCATTAAAACCTAATTACCCTTTTAAATCACCAGCCGTCATCCTTCATCCCCTACCTCCTTCCTCCTCTGCTTCAAGCTCAAACCCACCAGATCCCCCGCAGCCTCCGACTCTCCAACCCTCATCCATCCTGCCATCGCCATTGCTTCGAAACTCATTCTGCAACCACTCGTCGCAGCCACCCTCCTGCCTCGACCAACAAAGTCGATCGCCCTCATCGAACCACTCACCTCTGTTCTACACTGCTCCACCTTCTCCTCTTCCCGTCGAGCCCCAACCCAGCCTTCTCCTCGATGCCTCCTGCACCCAAGCAACCCTGCCCTAGCCCCCGATCACTGTCCACTATCGTTGCTTTCCCCCTTGATGGTTCTGAGCCTGTCGACTGACCCACCATCATCCTCCTCGCCTACGACCTCGAGCAACCACCACCCACCTGTGCTCATCCCCTACTGCTGCCTTCAACCGCCCCCTGCCTTCTCCTCCATCCCCACCGAGACCCACTGCCAGTCCTCCTGTTGACCCTACTGCATCTCGCTGTCGAGCCTTGTGCACCGCCGCTCTCGTCCATCGCAGCCGAGCTGAGCCACAACCATCATCGGTTGCTGTGCTGTTGTGGAGCTCCTTGCTCACTTTGAATCTCAGCCGTCCGATCCCCGTGGTGATCATCATCATCATCAAGCTTCTTGGATTCTTGGCCATCCGATCTCTTTGATCTTGGTCACCATTAAGATCCGCACCAGATCTGATCCATCCGATCCCGATCATCAACCAACATCATCATCATCAAGTTCATCATCCAATCAAGGCCAGTAACTTGTATAATTTTCTTGTTCCTCGTACAAGCATAAATACCGCAAGTAGATCTTCACTATAACTTGTTCTTCATTTTCTTGCTCATTGATGATCTTGGTCTTATTTGTTGATTGCCTTCTGTCAACCCCATAGTAAAAAAAAAGAGTTCCTAAACAATCCATTATTATATCCGTCACACAAACACTATGTAGATCTAGGAGATTTATCTATATATATGCATGTTATAGATGTTTGGTTGTGTGTTGAGCACATGAATGATGTCTTCTTTGTTAAAGAGTTGAAAATGTATGTGACTTGCTGATTAGATGTAACCCGTATTTTTCATTTTATGTATTTTTTGACTGTATTTTTTATTTTGGTGTATTTTTCTCTCTTGTATTTTTCTGAACCGTATATTGGATTTGTTTTCGATATATACTCGTTTTATTTTATTTTGAGCTCCTTGTGTTTGATTAATTGTCTCTTTTGTTCAGTTCTTCATTATTTTGATCTTTCATTCATTTGAGTCTCGTCTTTTTATTTTATCTTTTTTTATTATTTTTGTTTGTGGGCGTTTGTAGTGGTGGTGTTTTGGTTGTCCTATAAATTTCCAATCCTATTTGCATTCCTATTTCTATTTGACCCAAAATTCAAAATCCATTTGTGAACCTACTACTAATTCTTTATACCCACAACCCAATACCCATAAACCCACATCCTAAACCCTATATATAAACACTCACCCTCACAAACCCTAAACCCTAACCCTAATTTTCTCTCTCCCTCACATCCGGCCTCCTCTCCCTCTCCTTGCTTGCATCCCGACTGCACATAACCCCAACTCCGGCCTCATCCACCCAGGCCGACACCACCCACCTCCGGCCTACACCACTCCGGCATACCCCTCAAGGCCGAGCCCCATATCCCACACCCAACTGACTACTTCCCCTCTCCTTGCACCTCTTAATCACCACCACAACAACTCTCTTGCACCATATATAATCCCTCTACTCTCTCGTGGTGTTCTCTTGTGGCCGCAAGCCACTTTGATCATCTTTTGCTTTTGGGAGTTTTGTTCATGTGGAGAGATTCTTGCCTGAGTTGCTTGGATTCGTGGATTAGCAGATTTTCGTTCGTGGGTTTTTCTTTTATTCTTGATTGTATCGTTCTTCATCCCCAATTAAGGCAAGTAACTTGTACTCCAATTCATTTGTTTGATACAAGTCAAAAAGTTCACCTATAGTGTTGGGTCTAGAGATGAATCTTGTTTGTATTTTTCTTGATAAGTTTTATCTCTATTGTGAAAACTTGACCATCGATGACTTACAACACAATATATGAATTAACCTAGGATTCGTCCGTTCTTGATTTTTGATCGTGTATGTGAGACTTTTGTGTGAATTCGTATTTTGGTTGAGAACCATGTGAAACTCTTGGCGTGGACTTGTTAGATACCCTAAATCATGCTGTTTAGACACTTGGTAGACTCGATTTCATGTTTGGATGTGTTTGGATCAATTTTCTTGAATCTATGTTGATTTTGTTTTTAAGGGAAAAATCTGCATTTTGTTGCCGTTCTGTTTTGTTTGCTGTTTTCGACTGTCTTGAAGTCAGTATCTTAATTTTAGTATAAAATATAAGTTTTAGATGACTTCTTCTATTTTCAAACCCTCTAACCTTGCCTGATTTTGATTTCGTATGACTGAGTTATGACTGTTTTAGTACAGAGGTGTCGATCTTTTCCAGATTCTGTTTTTCGGTAATTTTGATAACAAACCATTTTAAAGAAGAACTATGCTACACATATTGTTTTGATTCAAAACTATGGTCAGTGTTTCTTTATCTAGTTAGGGATTACTCAGAATTTGGGTAAATTTTATTGATAAGTTTTATGTGATGTTCCATGCTCGTTTATAAAATCTATACATGCTAGATTTTGCTCGCTGTTCTGTAAAGAATCTCATTTTCACTATGATTCCTTTTACTGTATGAAAAATGTTTTTGAAATGTGAAAGTTAGTATATTTTATCTATTTTCATATCCCTTTTGAGGAATTGGATTTCGTTTTACTGGTTGCGAGATATCAAAGTTTTCGTACAACAGTGTTGGGATTTCCAGATTTGCCAAACTATGTTTTCTTGATGATTTCTTATTTTTGATGACTGGTCTATTTTTACTGGAAAATTCTGAAACTTTATATTTAGATAATGGACATACAGGGGAATACCCCAGATTTTTTGTGGATTTATTTAATGTGTTTTCATGCTGTTTTCTTATTCTTGAATTCGTTTTCTTGATTTCTGGCTGAACCTATTTTCGGTATTCGAATCAGTTTTGAGCTTTGTTTTTGTGAATTAATATATGAGTTATTTATATTCTCTGGATTCGTGTGGGAGTCTATTTTCCAGATCCTTCGATGGATCCATATTTTCTTGTTTGTAACACTGGGAATCACTTTTTCTACTACAATATGGTCTTGCTGTCCTGAACTTGAGATTTGTCTATTTTAGTCTTTTATGTGATATCTTGCACTCGTACATGTTTATCTTGCAATTTGCATTTGTCACATGATCATTCCATGTTATTCTTGATATATTTTGTAAATATACATGCTTGTTTGACATTAATAATAAATAATCAAGCCGGGGTTTAAGGGACAGATCTAATAGTGGATAATTCGGAAATGTGTACTCAGAAGAGGATCCACTGATCCTACATAATTACTTGAGACATGATACTTGAAACGTGATTACTTGATACTTGCACGCAAGACACGATACTTGCCACTTGCACAACTTGACACGTGATTACATGATACACGATACTTGGAGCTTGGAGCTCGATTACTTGACTTGTCCCCGAGTATACTGCCCTCTATGGTCCACTATAAATTCTAAAGCGAAACTATTTGTTGTAGCAAGCATATCGTATGGGCTGCATGAAGTGCTACCTAGATAGTAATTCACTACAAGACTTGACACATGCTACTTGAACATGATACTTGAACATGATACTTGAATAAGATACATGCTTGCTTGATACTTGACTACATGATACATGAGACTTGAACCTTGATACTTGATACATGAATATATGACACTTGACACTTGATGCATGTTTACACGATACTTGTTTACTTGACACTTGATTTATGCCATGTACACTTGAGCACTTTTACCATACTAGTTGTTTACTTTGACATCACACTTATACCAAGTTGCTAATTAGTTTCCTATGTACTTGTATCATACATTATAAGTGGCCCGTAACTTGCAAATGACGGGTACTTGTGTTTTCTCTTTTCATCTTTCCTGCATTCGTTGAATTGCAGATTTTGGAGAACATGTTCCAGATGGTATCGGAGACATGAAGTATTAGTGCTATATTTATTATTATTATTTCTTGTATCTTGCTTGAACAATAATTGTATTTTTGAGACTTGGAGTTATTCTTGTATTTGGGCAATGTGATCCAAGACATGTGTTTTATTCAGATCATGACTATTTGAGATTTATGTATTTGATTTCAAGTATTCTTGTTGGTATTTTGACTCATTATGTGCATGTGGTTGATTAATTCGCTTCCGACTCTGATGTTTCTTGAGAATGTTGTTAAGATTTCTTGAACAGCTTATGGATGATGAAAATCATTTGCTGGGCTTTTGTTGCGTATCCGTATGTCGTATTCTTTTAGGAAGTGGCGCGTGATAGGGTTTTAGTGGTATCAGAGCACCAGGTTTGGCTTATATATTTGGCAACTAATATATTAGACAAGCTTGGCTCGAACTGGAATCTGCACAACATCTCACCAACCATGCATGCATAAATGAATCAAATATTATCAACATTGATCTGAATGCTAACTGTTTTTGGTTTTGTGCAGACTATGGCTCGTACGAGTTCTACTTCTCAATCACAGGGTGACCCGATTGAGGCGGTCACTGCAGTGCTTGAGCACTTGATTAATCAGCAGCAGAACCATAGTATTTGGTGATAGCTGCTTTGGAAGCCATCCGAGTTACTCTGCCTGTTGCACCTAGGAAGGATGTTCTTCCACCCCGTCCGGGAACGGTCACAGACTTTATGAGACTGCATCCTGACAGGTTTTCAGGCACTGAGAAGCCTTTAGAGGCTGAACAGTGGTTGATTCGGATAAAGAACCTGCTTTTGGCAGCTAGAGTTGCTGATGCAGATCGTGTAGATGTGGTTACCATCTAGTTGGTGGACTTGGCTCATATCTGGTGGAGGTCCGAGTCCGAAAGGCATGAAAGACCGATCAGTTGGGCCACTTTCACTAGGAGCTTCTTGGAGTAGTTCTTTCCTAGCAGCACCAGAGTTGAGATGGAGCAACAATTCTTATCCCTGAAACAGGTTGGTCGTTCTTTCTAGTAATGGAATTTTGTTACATATTGTTCATGCAATGTTGTAACATAAGACTTTCTTGAAATATGGCTCCAGGTCTGTGGACGAGTACGCAGCCGAATTTACGAGACTTAGTCGCTTCGCAGCCGTTCTTGTGGCGAACGAAGAGGATAGGGCTCGTAGGTTCATTTTGGGGCTTGAGCGAGACATCAAGGTGCAGCTTGTCTCTCTTCGCTTGCATATCTACGCTGAGGCTCTTGAGGCAGCTAGGGCCCAGGAGGAGGCTCATGGTGGTTCGACTCCTTCTCAGCGGACTGTTCCGCACTCAGTTGTTAGGTCTTCTGGTGGGCCTATTCGGAGACCTATTCCAGCCCCTCCAGTCAGGGTAGCTCCTTACTCTTCTGCGGGTCCTCCGAGAGTTGGTTTTTGTGACTTTTACTGTATTCCAAGGCATGAGCGCAAGGATTGCCAACATGCCAATCGTCGCTATTTTGGATGTGGTGCCGCTGATCATTCGGTGCAGGATTGCCCTCGGTTGGCTCCACCAGCCAGGGGTCCTGTTCAGCCAGTTGTCACAGCTCGTGGTCCAGTTAGATCATCGCTTCTCCCGCAGCGTCAGATTGTCGGACAGAGGACCGCTGTCCCGAGGAGAGGTCAGGCTTTCAACCTGGCTGCTGCAGATGCTGAGTCAGCTGAGGGTGTAGTTGCAGGTATCTTTTGTTTTATTATTTTATTGGTTGCTGTTTCTCCTTGTCTTTCTTCATTTTCCCATGCTTTATTTCTTTCTATTGTCTTCTACATTTTTGTTTTCCTCACCCCTGTTCAACCATTCTTTTCCTTGTCTCTTTTGCTTTCTGTCTTAGGTGTTGTGCTTGTGTGCTCTTTCCCTGCTCATGTTCTGTTTGATTCTGGGGCAACCCCTTTCTTTTGTCTCCTCTCGATTTGTTGCTCGCCATCAGTTGGAGTGTAGCAACATGTCAGAGGCTTGGAACATTGTGACAGGTGGTGGAGTTGTCATTTGTTCCCTGGGAGTGCAGGCAATGTCCCGTGATTATTGGTAGTGCAGAGTTCAAAGCCAATCTGATTGTAATTGGGAATTCGGGGTTCGACGTTATTCTGGGTATGGATTGTTTGGGTGAAACCCACGCTATTATTGGTTGTCGTGCCAAGAAAGTTTTGTTCCGGATTTCAGATCACACAGAGTTTGAGTTCCATGCCGGGGAGTCTTCCCTTGGCCAAGCTGCAGTGGATCACGAGATTTGTGCGATGGAGTTGCATTCAGGCTGTGAGGTTGCGCCTCTAGTATTTTGAGATTTCTTGGATGTTTTTCCAGATGAGTTGCCTGGCTTACCCCCTGATAAAAAGTGGAATTCAGTATTGATGTTCAGCCTGAAACAGAGTCGATATCGAAGAGTCCCTACAGGATGGCACCGGTTGAGCTAGCAGAGCTTAAGGTGCAGATTCAGCAGTTGCTTGATTTGGGTTTCATCAGACCTAGTGTTTCGCTTTGGGGTGCTCCGGTCCTTTTTGTTGACAAGAAGGATGGTAGTCATCGACTGTGCATGGATTATCGAGAACTGAACAGAGTTACTGTGAAGAATCGGTATCCGTTGCCTAGGATAGATGATTTGTTTGATCAGTTGAGTGGGGCTGCTGTTTTCTCGAAGTTGGATCTTCGTTCTGGGTATCATCAAGTCAAGGTGAAGGCTGCAGATATACAGAAGACTACTTTCAGGACTAGATACGGGCACTATGAGTATCTTGTGATGCCGTTTGGAGTTACGAACGCACCGGCTGTATTCATGAGTCTTATGAACCGGGTCTTCTCTCAGTTCTTGGATAGATTCATGGTGGTCTTCATTGATGATATTTTTGTGTATTCTCGAAATCGGGAAGATCATGCTGAGCATCTTAGAGTGGTTCTGCAGACTTTGACAGAGAATCAGCTCTATGGGAAACTCAGCAAGTACGAGTTTTGGCTCGACAGGATTTTATTCTTGGGGCACATTATCTCAGGTGATGGTATTTCTGTGGATCCTGCCAAGATTGAGGCTATGAAGGATTGGCCTATTCCTATGTCAGTTTCAGAAGTCAGTAGTTTTCTCGGTTTGGCTGGCTATTATCGAAAGTTCGTCAAAGATTTTTTGAAAATAGCAGGACCGTTGACTAAATTGACTGGGAAGGATAAGAATTTCTCTTGGTCTGATGAGTGTGATGGAGCTTTTGTTGATTTGAAGAACAGATTAACGTCAGCACCTGTGTTGACTATTCCTGATGGTTCAGGCAGATTTGTAATTCACTATGATGCCTCTGGTAAGGGTCTTGGAGCGATTTTGATGCAGAAGGACCGAGTCGTTGCGTATGCATCGAGACAGTTGAGGCCGCATGAGAAGAACTATCATACTCATGACTTGGAGTTAGCGGCAGTGATTTTTGCTTTGAAGTTGTGGAGACATTATTTACTTAGAGACCGAGTGGAGATCTTTACAGACCACAAAAGTCTCAAGTACGTCTTCACCCAGAAGGAGTTAAATATGAGGCAAAAGCGTTGGTTGGAGCTTATGGCCGATTATGACATCAGTTTGCAATACCATCCCGGTAAAGTAAACTTGGTGCTAGATGCTTTGAGCAGGAGACCGACAGTTATGTTCTTGACTCAGCAGAGAGATCTGATTGAGCAGATGAGGAGGTTGGAGTTGGAAGTTTTGTTGCCGAGTTCTGATCGGAGTTGTTTGGTGCTTCAGCTGCAGTCGTCTCTTGTAGATCAGATTAAAGAGGCGCAGGCTAGTGATGCACAGTTGCAGAGATTTCGAGCTGAGGTTAAGTCTGGGTCCAGGACGGACATGGTTATTCATTCTGATGGATCTCTTCGTTTTGGATCCAGACTATGTGTCCCGAAAGGTGATGTTCATCAGAGGTTGCTTGAGGAAGCCCATCAGTCTTCGTATTCTATCCATCCTGGCAGTACTAAGATGTATCGAGATTTGAAGCTTCATTTCTGGTAGCAGGGTATGAAAAGGGCTGTGGCTCAGTTTTTTTCCTCAGTGTTTGATCTGCCAGCAGGTTCAGGCAGAGCATCAGAGAACCGTTGGACTTCTTTAACCGCTTCTTATTCCATAGTGGAAGTGGGAACATTTCACTATGGATTTTATGACTGCTTTGCCGAGGAGTCCTAAGGGTCATAATGCCATTTGGGTGATTGTCGACCGTTTGATGAAAGTACTCACTTCATTCCCTTTCGTGTCGGGCAGTCTACTGAGAGCCTAGCTGCGAGGTATATGCAAGAGATTGTTAGACTTCATGGGGTACCAGTCAGTATTGTATTCGACTGGGATACGAAATTCAGATCTCAGTTCTGGGAGAGTCTTCAGAACAGTTTGAGGAGTAAATTAAAGTACAGTACAACTTTTCATCCCCAGTCTGATGGACAGTCAGAGCAGACTATTCAGATTCTTGAGGACATGTTGAGGTCTTATATGCTTCAGTTTGGTGGGTCTTGGGAGGATCATTTGCATCTCGTAGAGTTCTCGTATAATAACAGCTTTCAAGCCAGTATTAAAGCTGCTCCATTCGAGGCACTCTATGGGTAGAAGTGCAGATCACCAGTGTGCTGGGATGACATTGGTCAGAAAAAATTGTTGGGTCCGGAGTTGATCACCAAGACAGTTCATGCAGTGGTTCAGATCAGGAAGCATTTGCAGGCAGCTCAGGACAGGCAAAAGCGATGGGCCGATGTCCATCGGAGAGTTTTGGAGTTTGGTGTTGGTGACCATGTTTTCCTAAAGGTATCACCGTGGTGCGGTGTCATTCGGTTCGGTGGTGGGGGCAAGCTTAGCCCTAGGTTTATTGGACCGTTTGAGATTTTGGAGCGAGTAGGCAAAGTGGCCTATCGTCTTGCATTGCTGCCAGCTTTATTAGGAGTGCACGATATTTTCCATGTCTCACAACTTAGGAGATATATCAGAGATGAGAGCCACGTGAACGACTATTTGAGTTGACCATTTGGCCGGATTTGACATGTGAGATTCCGCCAGTTGCTATTGTGGATTGGCGGGAGAAAGTGCTTAAGAACAAGGTCATCAAGTTGTTTTATGTTGCTTGGAATCCTCACTCGCCTGGTGAGTCGACTTGGGAGCTGGAGGAGGAGATTCAGCAGAAGTTTCCTAATTTGTTTGAGTAGTTTTGTTTTGTTCTTTTGGTTGTTTTGGGGTTACCCTATGTATCTTCTTTTTGAATTTCGAGAACGAAATTCTTCTTGTTAGGTGGGTAGGATTGTAACCCCTGTTTTTCATTTTGTGTATTTTTTGACTGTATTTTTCGTTTTGGTGTATTTTTCCCTCTTGTATTTTTCTGAACCGTATATTGGATTTGTTTTCGATATATACTCGTTTTATTTCATTTTGAGCTCCTTGTGTTTAATTAATTGTCTCTTTTGTTCCGTTCTTCATTATTTTGATCTTTCCTTCATTTCTGTCTCGTCTTTTTATTTTATCTTTTTTTATTATTTTTGTTTGTGGGCGTTTGTAGTGGTGGTGTTTTGGTTGTCCTATAAATTCTCAATCCTATTTGCATTCATATTTCTATTTGACCTAAAATCCAAAACCCATTTGTAAACCTACTACTAATTCTTGATACCCACAACCCAATACCCATAAACCCACATCCTAAACCCTATATATAAACACTCACCCTCACAAACCCTAAACCATAACCCTAATTTTCTCTCTCCCTCACATCCGGCTTCCTCTCCCTTTCCTTTCTTGCATCCCGACCGCACACAACCCCACCTCCGACCTCATCCACCCAGGCCGACACCACCCACCTCCGGCCTACACAACTCCGGCATACCCCTCAAGGCCGAGCCCCATCTCCCACACCCGACCGACTACTTCCCCTCTCCTTGCACCTCCTAATCACCACCACAACAACTCTCTTGCATCATATATAATCCCTCTACTCTCTCGTGGTGTTCTTTTGTAGCCGCAAGTAACTTTGATCATCTTTCGCTTTTGGGAGTTTTGTTCGTGTGGAGATTCTTGCTTGAGTTGCTTGGATTCGTGGATTAGCAGATTTTCTTTCGTGGGTTTTGCTTCTATTCTTGATTGCATCGTTCTTCATCCCCAATTAAGGCAAGTAACTTGTACTCCAATTCATTTGTTTGATACAAGTCAAAAAGTTCACCTTTGGTGTAGTTGGGTCTAGAGACGAATCTTGTTTGTGTTTTCCTTGATGGGTTTTGTCTCCATTGTGAAAACTTGATCATAGATGACTCACGACACAATATGGACATGAATTAACCTAGGATTCGTCCGTTCTTGATTTTTGATCGTGTATGTGAGACTTTTGTGTGAATTCGTATTTTGGTTGAGAACCATGTGAAACTCTTGGCGTGGACTTGTTAGATACCCTAAATCATGCTGTTTAGACACTTGGTAGACTCGATTTCATATTTGGATGTGTTTGGATCAATTTTCTTGAATCTATGTTGATTTTGTTTTTAAGGAAAAAATCTGCATTTTGTTGCCGTTCTATTTTGTTTGCTGTTTTCGACTGTCTTGAAGTCAGTATCTTAATTTCGGTATAAAATATAAGTTTTAGATAACTTCTTCTATTTTCAAACCCTCTGACCTTGCCTGATTTTGATTTCGTATGACTGAGTTATGACTGTTTTAGTACAGAGGTGTCGATCTTTTCCAGATTCTGTTTTTCGGTAATTTTGATAACAAACCATTTTAAAGAAGAACTATGCTACACATATTGTTTTGATTCAAAACTATGGTCAGTGTTTCTTTATCTAGTTAGGGATTACTCAGAATTTTGGTGAATTTTATTGATAAGTTTTATGTGATGTTCCATGCTCGTTTATAAAATCTATACATGCTAGATTTTGCTCGTTGTTCTGTAAAGAATCTCATTTTCACTATGATTCCTTTTACTGTATGAAAAATGTTTTTGAAATGTGAAAGTTAGTATATTTTATCTATTTTCATATCCCTTTTGAGGAATTGGATTTCGTTTTACTGGTTGCGAGATATCATAGTTTTCGTACAACAGTGTTGGGATTTCCAGATTTGCCAAACTATGTTTTCTTGATGATTTCTTATTTTTGATGACTGGTCTATTTTTACTGGAAAATTCTGAAACTTTATATTTAGATAATGGACATACAGGGGAATACCCCAGATTTTTTGTGGATTTATTTAATGTGTTTTCATGCTGTTTTCTTATTCTTGAATTCGTTTTCTTGATTTCTGGCTGAACCTATTTTCGGTATTCGAATCAGTTTTGAGCTTTGTTTTTGTGAATTAATATATGAGTTATTTATATTCTCTGGATTCGTGTGGGAGTCTATTTTCCAGATCCTTCGATGGATCCATATTTTCTTGTTTGTAACACTGGGAATCACTTTTTCTACTACAATATGGTCTTGCTGTCCTGAACTTGAGATTTGTCTATTTTAGTCTTTTATGTGATATCTTGCACTCGTACATGTTTATCTTGCAATTTGCATTTGTCACATGATCATTCCATGTTATTCTTGATATATTTTGTAAATATACATGCTTGTTTGACATTAATAATAAATAATCAAGCCGGGGTTTAAGAGACAGATCTAATAGTGGATAATTCGGAAATGTGTACTCAGAAGAGGATCCACTGATCCTACATAATTACTTGAGACATGATACTTGAAACGTGATTACTTGATACTTGCACGCAAGACACGATACTTGCCACTTGCACAACTTGACACGTGATTACATGATACACGATACTTGGAGCTTGGAGCTCGATTACTTGACTTGTCCCCGAGTATACTGCCCTCTATGGTCCACTATAAATTCTAAAGCGAAACTATTTGTTGTAGCAAGCATATCGTATGGGCTGCATGAAGTGCTACCTAGATAGTACTTCACTACAAGACTTGACACATGCTACTTGAACATGATACTTGAACATGATACTTGAATAAGATACATGCTTGCTTGATACTTGACTACATGATACATGAGACTTGAACCTTGATACTTGATACATGAATATATGACACTTGACACTTGATGCATGTTTACACGATACTTGTTTACTTGACACTTGATTTATGCCATGTACACTTGAGCACTTTTACCATACTAGTTGTTTACTTTGACATCACACTTATACCAAGTTGCTAATTAGTTTCCTATGTACTTGTATCCTACATTATAAGTGGCCCGTAACTTGCAAATGACGGGTACTTGTGTTTTCTCTTTTCATCTTTCCTGCATTCGTTGAATTGCAGATTTTGGAGAACATGTTCCAGATGGTATCGGAGACATGAAGTATTAGTGCTATATTTATTATTATTATTTCTTGTATCTTGCTTGAACAATAATTGTATTTTTGAGACTTGGAGTTATTCTTGTATTTGGGCAATGTGATCCAAGACATGTGTTTTATTCAGATCATGACTATTTGAGATTTATGTATTTGATTTCAAGTATTCTTGTTGGTATTTTGACTCATTATGTGCATGTGGTTGATTAATTCGCTTCTGACTCTGATGTTTCTTGAGAATGTTGTTAAGATTTCTTGAACAGCTTATGGATGATGAAAATCATTTGCTGGGCTTTTGTTGCGTATCCGTATGTCGTATTCTTTTAGGAAGTGGCGCGTGATAGGGTTTTAGTGGTATCAGAGCACCAGGTTTGGCTTATATATTTGGCAACTAATATATTAGACAAGCTTGGCTCGAACTGGAATCTGCACAACATCTCACCAACCATGCATGCATAAATGAATCAAATATTATCAACATTGATCTGAATGCTAATTGTTTTTGGTTTTGTGCAGACTATGGCTCGTACGAGTTCTACTTCTCAATCACAGGGTGACCCGATTGAGGCGGTCACTGCAGTGCTTGAGCACTTGATTAATCAGCAGCAGAACCATAGTATTTGGTGATAGCTGCTTTGGAAGCCATCCGAGTTACTCTGCCTGTTGCACCTAGGAAGGATGTTCTTCCACCCCGTCCGGGAACGGTCACAGACTTTATGAGACTGCATCCTGACAGGTTTTCAGGCACTGAGAAGCCTTTGGAGGCTGAACAGTGGTTGATTCGGATAAAGAACCTGCTTTTGGCAGCTAGAGTTGCTGATGCAGATCGTGTAGATGTGGTTACCATCTAGTTGGTGGACTTGGCTCATATCTGGTGGAGGTCCGAGTCCGAAAGGCATGAAAGACCGATCAGTTGGGCCACTTTCACTAGGAGCTTCTTGGAGTAGTTCTTTCCTAGCAGCACCAGAGTTGAGATGGAGCAACAATTCTTATCCCTGAAACAGGTTGGTCGTTCTTTCTAGTAATGGAATTTTGTTACATATTGTTCATGCAATGTTGTAACAAAAGACTTTCTTGAAATATGGCTCCAGGTCTGTGGACGAGTACGCAGCCGAATTTACGAGACTTAGTCGCTTCGCAGCCGTTCTTGTGGCGAACGAAGAGGATAGGGCTCGTAGGTTCATTTTGGGGCTTGAGCGAGACATCAAGGTGCAGCTTGTCTCTCTTCGCTTGCATATCTACGCTGAGGCTCTTGAGGCAGCTAGGGCCCAGGAGGAGGCTCATGGTGGTTCGACTCCTTCTCAGCGGACTGTTCCGCACTCAGTTGTTAGGTCTTCTGGTGGGCCTATTCGGAGACCTATTCCAGCCCCTCCAGTCAGGGTAGCTCCTTACTCTTCTGCGGGTCCTCCGAGAGTTGGTTTTTGTGACTTTTACTGTATTCCAAGGCATGAGCGCAAGGATTGCCAACATGCCAATCGTCGCTATTTTGGATGTGGTGCCGCTGATCATTCGGTGCAGGATTGCCCTCGGTTGGCTCCACCAGCCAGGGGTCCTGTTCAGCCAGTTGTCACAGCTCGTGGTCCAGTTAGACCATCGCTTCTCCCACAGCGTCAGATTGTCGGACAGAGGACCGCTGTTCCGAGGAGAGGTCAGGCTTTCAACCTGGCTGCTACAGATGCTGAGTCAGCTGAGGGTGTGGTTGCAGGTATCTTTTGTTTTATTATTTTATTGGTTGCTGTTTCTCCTTGTTTTTCTTCATTTTCCCATGCTTTATTTCTTTCTATTGTCTTCTACATTTTTGTTTTCCTCACCCCTGTTCAACCATTCTTTTCCTTGTCTCTTTTGCTTTCTGTCTTAGGTGTTGTGCTTGTGTGCTCTTTCCCTGCTCATGTTCTGTTTGATTTTGGGGCAACCCCTTTCTTTTGTCTCCTCTCGATTTGTTGCTCGCCATCAGTTGGAGTGTAGCAACATGTCAGAGGCTTAGAACATTGTGACAGGTGGTGGAGTTGTCATTTGTTCCCGGGAGTGCAGGCAATGTCCCGTGATTATTGGTAGTGCAGAGTTCAAAGCCAATCTGATTGTAATTGGGAATTCGGGGTTCGACGTTATTCTGGGTATGGATTGGTTGGGTGAAACCCACGCTATTATTGGTTGTCGTGCCAAGAAAGTTTTGTTCCGGATTTCAGATCACACAGAGTTTGAGTTCCGTGCCGGGGAGTCTTCCCTTGGCCAAGCTGCAGTGGATCACGAGATTTGTGCGATGGAGTTGCATTCAGGCTGTGAGGTTGCGCCTCTAGTATTTCGAGATTTCTTGGATGTTTTTCCAGATGAGTTGCCTGGCTTACCCCCTGATAAGAAGTGGAATTCAGTATTGATGTTCAGCCTGAAACAGAGTCGATATCGAAGAGTCCCTACAGGATGGCACCGGTTGAGCTAGCAGAGCTTAAGGTGCAGATTCAGCAGTTGCTTGATTTGGGTTTCATCAGACCTAGTGTTTCGCTTTGGGGTGCTCCGGTTCTTTTTGTTGACAAGAAGGATGGTAGTCATCGACTGTGCATGGATTATCGAGAACTGAACAGAGTTACTGTGAAGAATCGGTATCCGTTGCCCAGGATTGATGATTTGTTTGATCAGTTGAGTGGGGCTGCTGTTTTCTCGAAGTTGGATCTTCGTTCTGGGTATCATCAAGTCAAGGTGAAGGCTGCAGATATACAGAAGACTACTTTCAGGACTAGATACGGGCACTATGAGTATCTTGTGATGCCGTTTGGAGTTACGAACGCACCGGCTGTATTCATGAGTTTTATGAACCGGGTCTTCTCTCAGTTCTTTGATAGATTCATGGTGGTCTTCATTGATGATATTTTTGTGTATTCTCGAAATCGGGAAGATCATGCTGAGCATCTTAGAGTGGTTCTGCAGACTTTGACAGAGAATCAGCTCTATGGGAAACTCAGTAAGTACGAGTTTTGGCTCGACAGGATTTCATTCTTGGGGCACATTATCTCAGGTGATGGTATTTCTGTGGATCCTGCCAAGATTGAGGCTATGAAGGATTGGCCTATTCCTATGTCAGTTTCAGAAGTCAGGAGTTTTCTCGGTTTGGCTGGCTATTATCGAAAGTTCGTCAAAGATTTTTTGAAAATAGCAGGACCGTTGACTAAATTGACTGGGAAGGATAAGAAGTTCTTTTGGTCTGATGAGTGTGATGGAGCTTTTGTTGAGTTGAAGAGCAGATTAACGTCAGCACCTGTGTTGACTATTCCAGATGGTTCAGGCAGATTTGTAATTCACTATGATGCTTCTGGTAAGGGTCTTGGAGCAATTTTGATGTAGAAGGACCGAGTCGTTGCTTATGCATCGAGGCAGTTGAGGCCGCATGAGAAGAACTATCATACTCATGACTTGGAGTTAGTGGCAGTGATTTTGCTTTGAAGTTGTGGAGACATTATTTACTTAGAGACCGAGTGGAGATCTTTACAGACCACAAAAGTCTCAAGTACGTCTTCACCCAGAAGGAGTTAAATATGAGGCAAAGGCGTTGGTTGGAGCTTATGGCCGATTATGATATCAGTTTGCAATACCATCCCGGTAAAGTAAACTTGGTGCTAGATGCTTTGAGCAGGAGACCGACAGTTATGTTCTTGACTCAGCAGAGAGATCTGATTGAGCAGATGAGGAGGTTGGAGTTGGAAGTTTTGTTGCCGAGTTCTGATCGGAGTTGTTTGGTGCTTCAGCTGCAGTCGTCTCTTGTAGATCAGATTAAAGAGGTGCAGGCTAGTGATGCACTGTTGCAGAGATTTCGAGCTGAGGTTAAGTCTGGGTCCAGGACGGACATGGTTATTCATTCTGATGGATCTCTTCGTTTTGGATCCAGACTATGTGTCCCGAAAGGTGATGTTCATCAGAGGTTGCTTGAGGAAGCCCATCAGTCTTCGTATTCTATCCATCCTGGCAGTACTAAGATGTATCGAGATTTGAAGCTTCATTTCTGGTAGCAGGGTATGAAAAGGGCTGTGGCTCAGTTTTTTTCCTCAGTGTTTGATCTGCCAGCAGGTTCAGGCAGAGCATCAGCGAACCGTTGGACTTCTTTAACCGCTTCTTATTCCATAGTGGAAGTGGGAACATTTCACTATGGATTTTATGACTGCTTTGCCGAGGAGTCCTAAGGGTCATAATGCCATTTGGGTGATTGTCGACCGTTTGATGAAAGTACTCACTTCATTCCTTTTCGTGTCGGGCAGTCTACTGAGAGCCTAGCTGCGAGGTATATGCAAGAGATTGTTAGACTTCATGGGGTTCCAGTCAGTATTGTATTCGACTGGGATACGAAATTTAGATCTCAGTTCTGGGAGAGTCTTCAGAACAGTTTGAGGAGTAAATTAAAGTACAGTACAACTTTTCATCCCCAGTCTGATGGACAGTCAGAGCAGACTATTCAGATTCTTGAGGACATGTTGAGGTCTTATATGCTTCAGTTTGGTGGGTCTTGGGAGGATCATTTGCATCTCGTAGAGTTCTCGTATAATAACAGCTTTCAAGCTAGTATAAAAGCTGCTCCGTTCGAGGCACTCTATGGGTAGAAGTGCAGATCACCAGTGTGCTGGGATGACATTGGTCAGAAAAAATTGTTGGGTCCGGAGTTGATCACCAAGACAGTTCATGCAGTGGTTCAGATCAGGAAGCATTTGCAGGCAGTTCAGGACAGGCAAAAGCGATGGGCCGATGTCCATCGGAGAGTTTTGGAGTTTGGTGTTGGTGACCATGTTTTCCTAAAGGTATCACCGTGGCGCGGTGTCATTCGGTTCTGTGGTGGGGGCAAGCTTAGCCCTAGGTTTATTGGACCATTTGAGATTTTGGAGCGAGTAGGCAAAGTGGCCTATCGTCTTGCATTGCCGCCGGCTTTATTAGGAGTGCACGATATTTTCCATGTCTCACAACTTAGGAGATATATCAGAGATGAGAGCCACGTGATCGACTATTCTGAGTTGACCATTTGGCCGGATTTGACTTGTGAGATTCCGCCAGTTGCTATTGTGGATTGGCGGGAGAAAGTGCTTAAGAACAAGGTCATCAAGTTGGTTTGTGTTGCTTGGAATCCTCACTCTCCTGGTGAGTCGACTTGGGAGCTGGAGGAGGAGATTCAGCAGAAGTTTCCTAATTTGTTTGAGTAGTTTTGTTTTGTTCTTTTGGTTGTTTTGGGGTTACCCTATGTATGTTCTTTTTGAATTTCGAGAACGAAATTCTTCTTGTTAGGTGGGTAGGATTGTAACCCCTGTTTTTTATTTTGTGTATTTTTTGACTGTATTTTTCGTTTTGGTGTATTTTTCCCTCTTGTATTTTTCTGAACCGTATATTGGATTTGTTTTCGATATATACTCGTTTTATTTCATTTTGAGCTCCTTGTGTTTAATTTTTTTTGATGAATCGGATAGAGCCAAAAGGCTCCAGCCATCAAAAATATATTAATCAATAAATCAATAATAAAACAATACAAGCATTAAGGGTTTTACAAGATGTAAAACAGAAATAAATGATACAATGAAGTACAATAAAACTAAACTACAGTGAGGGACGAAACCCGACGAGGTACCACCATCCCAAAACCATAGAGCTAAGCAGAAGGCCCCGAGAACCGAGCAAAAGATCCGCGAAGATTGGAAGAAAACTCCCTCCACGAAGAACACCAATACCGCTAGCAGTCTTGAGGGACTCTAATGGCCAATAGGCGGAGAGACAGTGCAAGCACCGGGGATGTCTACGAGCAGACGATACTCAAAAGCTCCTTGTGTTTAATTGATTGTCTCTTTTTTTTTGTTCTTCATTATTATTATTTCTTGTATCTTGCTTGAACAATAATTGTATATTTGAGACTTGAAATTATTCTTGTATTTGGGCAATGTGACCCAAGACTTGTGTTTTATTCAGATCATGACTATTTGAGATTTATGTATTTGGTTTCAAGTATTCTTGTTGGTATTTTGACTCATTATGTGCATGTGGTTGGTTAATTCGCTTCCGACTCTGATGTTTCTTGAGAATGTTGTTAAGATTTCTTGAACAGCTTATGGATGATGAAAATCATTCGCTGGGCTTTTGTTGTGTATCTGTATTCCGTATTCTTTTGGAAAGCGGGGCGTGACATTAGATACTTGTTACACTCTGGTTTACACCAAACATCAACCCGAATCCATCATAAATACTAATCATGTTATAATCCAAGCAAAATGTATCTTTATATACTGCTGTCCTGATTTTGTCTGATGATTTCGACCATTTTAATGACAAAATTTTGAATTATGTCCTGAATATGAATTGTAGCCCCATGTGTCAAGTTTACAGACATTTTGATGGAATCAAATTCCAAATTATATTTTGTGAGTTATGTATGTTTTAGTGGTGCTGGGTTTGAACTTCCAGTTTCATAATTTCACTGCATCACCTATTCACCTTGTTTTACAATTTAATTTGAGCATGATATCTGTAATATAATAATGTGAAATTTAACACGCTGATACTAGACATGCTGGGAACCTCCCTAAATTTTTTCGGATTTATTTAATGATTTTTTAGACACGATTCATGCCTGTAAACACAACTTTATGAATTCTGGTTGAACAGGAAATCTGTGTAGAATGTCGATTTGAACCCAGTTTCTGTCACTTTTCTATATCATGTTTATATGTACTGGTACCGGAAGAGAGTCTAGTTTTTAGAACTTCTGACGGATTCAGATTTGTATTTCTATAGCAATGAGAATTCATGTTGTGGTGCAGCAACGTCCTGCTGTCCAGAATTGAAATTCTTGTAGTTCTTGTTAATTATAAATTGTGTTGACATCCGAATTTGTTTTCTACCTAGCCTGGACTTGTATTCTATTTTCTATCATGTTTACTTGCCCTCTTTGTGCACTTTGATGCCTATTTTGATGAAAATAATTATAATTTACAAGCCAGGGTTTAAGGGAAAGACTTTAGCAGTGGATAATATAGGTAAGTGTACTCAGAAGGGGGCCTATGTTTCCCATTACATGATGTCATGATTTCATGATTATATGATTCATGCTTGTTACTAGCTATATGATTATATAATGCCATGATTTCATAATTACATGATTCATGCCTGTTACTAATTACATGATGCCGTGATTTCATGATTACATGATTCATGCATGCACTTGATTACATGATACCATGATTTCATGATTACATGATTCATGCATGTACTTGATTACACGATTTCATGATTACATGATTCGTGCCTATTTCTGTTTACATGATACCTGAGTACATGGCCCTGTGAAACAACCATGTGGTATATGTATGGGACACATCAGTGGTGCATTAGTTAGGATTAAACATTAGACTTAAGAATAACATGTTACCTGTCTCGAATGTTACTTGATACCTGTTGCAAATTTACTTGTTCACTTGCTACATGATCCTGTTACTTGACTCGATTTACTTGCCTGCTAGTTTCATTAGACCTTATCACTTGTTGCATTCCGCCATGACATGTTGTATATTTTTGACTCCAAATCAATGTTTCATACTTTCTTGTATTTGTTCCTATAACCGTTTGCTTGTACTACTTGCGGTCTGTAGCTTGCATTAACGGGAATCTTGTCTCTTGTTTCTCTATTTCTTCCACATGTTAAATATACAGGTTTTGGAGATAAGCTACCTACATGAGTGGGTGAGCAGACTTTCTAATCTTCGATTGGGATGAACCATGCTTTAGTTTATGCATCCTATGAGTTTAATTATTTCCTTGTTGCTACTTAAACTTGTATTGGGCTTATTATCCCGAAGTTTTACTTTTGATCCAGATCTTATATTTATTTGAGGATTATGTATTGCTTTTCAAATAATTCTGTTGATTATGAGTTTGTTTCATGCATGTGTGGTTGTATATTCTTTAATATTTTCTGTTTTACTGTTGAGTCGATCCTACAGCTTATGAATGATGAAAATCATTCGCTGGGCTTTGTCCACGTACTCGTATTCCGTATTCTTTTGGAAAGCGAGGCGTGACATGTTATCACGGATTCATCAGCAAAAACAAGTGATAATTCTCTTTTCGTGCCGTTCTCTTTGCCTCAAACCCATGACCTATTATACAATTGCATATGCACGTAATATATGAATACAAATTAGTACCATGTTATAAGGTTGATTGATGATTTGAATGTTTTGATTGAATATGACTTTCGTGAATTAATTGCCATGAAATGTCTCGTTAATGTTGAAATTTCTTGCGGATAATTAAGTGAAATTTATTGCTGATTAATTGCCATGAAATTGCTTGCTTGCATGTTCAATTATTGTCAATTCATATTAATCTATTTGCTGGCCTGCTGTTTGTTTCATATTTCATTACACTTTTGATCCAGTTGTTGTAGGAATTTAATTGATCTTTATAAACAACAATTGTAGCTCTGTGAGTTTACTTTTAAGAACATTCGACGGATCTGAATTCTGAGTTATAATGTGCAGGATATCAGATTTTTTAAGCTGCAGGTCTAGGTATCCAGATTCACCGTTATATGTGTATCAATGTTAATTAGAAGAAAATGTTAACACGAGAATTAAAATTTTGAATTAATTTGGTTGAGACTAGACATGACTAGGAGTCACCCTGGATTTTTGTGAAATTAATTGAAAATTTTTTAGACTCGATATATATATGTGAACATGACCTTTAACCTGTTGCCTGAACATAAAATCAGAAAAGAATAAAATTTTTCTACATGTACTCAAGGAATAATACCCGAAGAACTTGGTGAGCAACACTTTTAGAGATTGGAGCTCAAGGAATAGACTGCATTGATTATCTATTTACGCTATTTCATTTTGAACATTGTTATTATTATTGTACTTTGTTTCCGGGCCTTGTTGACCTGAAGTTTGTTTTTCCCAGATGTTGGATATTACTTTGATGGATTATTTCATGTTATTGAAATTTACTTATTGTCTATGTGATTATTTATCCAAGCATAGTTGTGTTATTTTCTTCATATTATTGAGTTAATGTCACGCCCCGCTTCCCAACAAGGAATACAGAATATGGATACGTGACAAAAGTCCAGCAAATGCTTTCACCATTCATGAGCTGTAAGGATCTTTACAGCAATACACAAGAATAAACAAGAATAAATACGAAATAGTCATCCATGCATGCATGAAACAAATTAATGTGATCAACAAAATTACTTGAAACAAATACAAAATTCTCAAATAATCAGATCTGGAAACCACAAGTCACATGTTCAGGGACAAAAATGCCCAATACAAGATTGAAGTAGCAGTGAATACAATTTATTCAAAAATAGGACATAACTCAAGCAGGAGCTCTAGTCAAGCCTAGAACACTTGGTCACTTACACCTTCAGGCAGCTGATCACCAAAGTCTGTAAATTGACAATTTACAGGAAAAGAGAACAAGAAACAAAATTCCCGTCAGTGCAAGTTACGGGCCGCATGCAGTGCAGGCAACAAGTACGGAAAACAGTTAAAGAATATACGGAGTAGCGACAAGAAGCAAGTACTAAGTAAGCATGGAAGAGATGTGACAACAAAATAGAGCAATTAACTCTTAATCAAGAACAGAATCAAGTAACATGATAAGATGACAAGGTGCAAGTAGCATGTGACAAGTATAAAGTATGAAGGAGCATGTAAACAAGTAATAAGTAACAAGTGTCAAGTAGCATGTTCAAGTAAATAACAAGGATGAGCAAGTGATCATGTTATTTTCAAGTCTTGTATCTAATCCTATCTAGGTAGCACTTCATGCGTCCGAAATTTTTACCACATGGTTTCTACATTCAGACACGCTGCGTTTAGATTTCGTAGTGGATCATTTAGGACCGTGTACTCAGGTAGCAAGTATCAAGTAGTCGTGTGTCAAGTAATCAAGTGTCAAGTATTTCGTGTCAAGTATTTCGTTTCAAGTATCAAGTATCAAGTATCATGTAGGATCTACGGACCCCCTTCCGAGTACACATTTCTATATTTTCCACTACTAGATCTGTCTCTTAACCCCAGCTTGATTTCTTGTTATTATTATTAGAGCAAGCATGGACGGCGCAAACAGGGCTAGATAACATGGGAAGAAATGTGGGACAAGTTCAAGTTGGATAGAAGACATGAACGGGTGACAAAACAACTCATAATAGGCTAGAACAAGGAGACTTTCAATTCTGGATAGCAAGACATAGGTGCACCAAATCTGAGATTTCCATTGCCACAGAAATGCAAATCTGGGTCTGTCAGAAAATCTAGAAACTAGACTCTCAACCGAATCCAGTGCATATACACAAGTCACATAACAAGTACAGCAACAAGGTTCAAAACAGTGTTTTATACAGAATTCAAGTTCAGCCATAGGTGCAAAATTTTATTTATAAGCATGAAAATGGCATAAAAACACACTAATTAAATCTAGAAAAAATATTGAGGTTTCCCTACCATGTCTAGTACCAGTATATAAAATTTCATAAAATTTCATTACAGATAGCATAGTCGAATAAATCTGGAAAACAGAATGATACAGCAAACTTATGAATCTGAAATTTTAGACATAGTACTACTAAAACAGTGATAATTCACAAAATACAACTCGATATCTAAATCCGTCAAAAGGGTTGTAAAATATACATACCAGGCTATATTTCATGCTTATAAGGTTTTAATCAACAATGCCTGGAATCAGGTTGAAAATAGAGTTCTTCATTGAACAGCATGCAGTTTGGAATATATTCATTTGTTTCACAAGCATGAAATAAATTATAAGAATCATTAAACAATATTACAAAAATTAGGGGTTGATCCCAATCATGTCTAGTCAAACTCAGATAAATATTAAATCTTAATTTTAATTTTAACATCATTTTTAAAATAATAAAACATGCAGCGATCTAATAAATTAGAATATGGAAATTATGACACAACTGCAGTAAAATAGTGATAACTCACACATCAAAAATCGAAATTTAGATCATCGAAAGTTCTGAAAAATAGACATTGAGTCCTACCAATCATATTCACAAAATAATTTATTTTACTGAACTTAACAGGGTCTAAAATGTTGAACCAAATCAGGGCAGCAGCAAAACGAAATTTCTTTCATGCATTTAATCAAACAACTCATATGCAATAGATCCAAATTAGGGTACGATGTAAAATATAATATATTAGATATTCAAATCAACATAGCATGGTTAATAAGAAGTATACTACGAGGTAACACGTCAAGCACATCAATCATGTGACAAATCAACAACATACAATAGATCACGCACAAGTATACATATACATCAAGAAAAACTATCTAGATCTAATTATTTTTATGTAGTGGTGTATGTGTGACAACTTATTATGATGGGTCAAGACTACGAATGGATCAAACAAATGAGATCAAGATTTATCAAGAGATAATCATCGGAACGAACACAAAAATGAGAGCGAGACTACATGCGGTATTTTGTACTTATATACAAACAAAACATTATACAAGTTACTTGCCTTAGGGTGTATACGATGAATCCGATGAAAGAGAATAACGGGAACGGATTCCGGGCAATGAACACAACACACGACTCACGAACATGATAAGGGCTTGCGGGATTGAAGTCGACGGTGGGATCGGACGGGGAAAAAGACGGCGAGATCGGTAATGGGGGTCTCGGCAGTGGAAGACGATGGCGATAGGAGCACGACAAGATGAGGGGAGGATGAGATGAATGGGGTGCTCGGGTTGAGGAAGAATTGGAGATGGCGGGGCGTTCGGGTGTGGCACAGGGCGGCTGGACGGGGGTTGCCGAGGTGATCGCGACGGGGGTCGCGGTAGTCGGAGGGCGGCGCGGTGGGGTCGGGGTATAGTGGAGGGAAGAGAGAGATGGGTTGGGGGAGAGAGAGAGAGAGATTAGGTTTAGAAGATAGAGATTGTAGAGAAAAAATATACCAAATTTGGTTATGATTATAAGGAGATTTTGGCAAGTTAGGATTTTAAGGAATCAAGGGGAGAAAGATCTGTTTGTTAGGTAGATATAGAGAACGTGAGGAAAGATTTGAAAGAGACTGGGTAAAAGAAAAGGGTATTGGATAGCGGGTTTAGGATCCAATAGGGCAAATTGATTGGGTTTGGGGTCTAAATAGGATAGACACGGTTTTAATCCGGATCCAACAGGGTAGACAATCAAATAATAGACAATTAGGCCATGAAATAATATGATTCAGAATCAACAAATCGTCCAGAAATAAATAATTGGCAGAAAGAATTTGAATCAAGGAGATTGAATTCACAGACGACAAAAATAGATGGATTTTATTGAGAACGAAGAGAAAAAAATATATAATTACACGGTTCAAAACGAACGAAAGAATACAATCAGGATAAATACTCAGGAAAATAAATACAATACAAAAATACAAGGAAAGGGAATACAGGAGTTACAGTTAATCTGGTACAGCTTGTGGATGTTGTTTACATCATTTGCTAGGCCTTTATTACGTGCTCGTATTCCCGTACTTTAGGAAGTGGGGCGTGACGTAAACGGTATGGTGTATGGATGATATGTGATGACATGATTAATTTTTTTGATAATCAAGGATAGAATCGTTAGATCCAGCCCAATATATTAATAAACGAAAGAATACAAACAGTATTGATTTTAAAAGAAGTAAAACTGCAAACAGAGAGAGCTGAACAGAAATATACACAAGCTCGCAATGAAGGACATTGCCAACCAAAACAACAGATAAACTACAAAAAAACTAAAGCCTAATATAGAGAAGGCATACAGCAAAACTTGCAAAGCGGGGATAGCAATAGGATAGCTTCCGCAAGAAAGAGCATCACTAGAGGTGAAAGGGCCCGACCTCTCAACAGAATCCTCCATCTTAGCTGACTATGGTAGGGCGCCGAACAAAGCAGGAGCTGGGCGACTAGTCAGTGAAAGGAATAGGATCATAGAGCAATCACCACATAGGCTACCGAATGGTACAAAGGAAAGAGCAACAACTTCACCAAAAGCAGGAAGACGAAAACAAATTGCGCTGACAATTGCCAAGCATCGCCCATGTCGGCAACGTCTACGAACCCAAGAGTGACTCAAAAACAACTAGGGAAGAGAACGTGTGAAAAAAAAAACAGCTACAGGGCAAGGAGGGAACAATATCACCCCCAAAAACGACGAACATCATAGACCCAAGCAAGGCAAAACGGCCTAGCCCAAGGCCATGCCAGGCAAAAAAGAAAAAAAGCAGGGCTACCGCAATGAAGAACACCCAAAAGCTGGGAGAAACTCAGGAAACCCTAAGCCATAAAGCTAGGGTCCATAAATCACCTAAAAGAGAGCTGACGCAAACAACCATAAACAGAAATGGACAGTGGATATTATCAAACACAATAGCAATCCACAGCTGAACACAAAAATAGCAGTCAGCCAAACGAAAAAACCAGCCACCACCCACCAGCCCTCCAGAGGTCAGGCGAACAAAAGAAACGATCCAACTACAACAAATCCAGACCTGGAGGGAGGTAACAAAATTACGAGGAGAAGCCATCATACCTGTAGCTTCAGATCTGCCAGAAGCTGTTATTAACCAATGAAAGCTCTCGGCCAATCACACCCCGGAGGATCCCATACCATCCGACCCTCTGGAGGACAAGACCACCCCACAAACACTCACAAATAAGACCAATGAAAATACACTGCACAGATGAGCCATCATGGTAAGAACCCAGGAGAAAATAAAGCATACATCCAGAACATAGACCAAGATAAACTAAAACATTCATCCAGAACATTGACAATTATCGACTAAGGTCCCATCAGCAGTAAGGGTGACCTTGTCGGATAACAAAATAAAAAACTAAAACAGATAAATTAAGCAGCAACCGAGGCTTCAACAAGAGGATCAAGGAGCGACGGCAAACTCCTAAAAATCGAAAGCCTCACAACAACCACCAAACAATGTATCAAAGATTCCCAGAGAGGAGAGAACCAAGAACGGTTAAAGCTTATCAAATCTGCAAAGATATGGAAAAAAGAGACAATGTCAGAACGAAAAAAGCTAACTCGAAGTAGTAAAATTAGAGCGATAGATTTGGTAGGCCTCTTCAATACGGCCCAAATGTAAGGACGCCACTTTAACCTGCGTTAAAGTGGATGACCAGAAATTGGTGAAAAATAAAAATTCATCAATCATCGCCGCTATCGAAGATGCGGAGTGCAAGAAGATACGTTTATTCCTTTCCGACCAAATCACCCAAATCACGGCCATAACTGAGAGGAACCATGAACTGCAGAATTCTTTCTTAAGCAAATGCGCCCTCCAACAGGACAAGAAAACTACGGGAATAGAAAGTTGCTTGCCAAGCACAATGGTAATAGACCACAAGGGTCAGATAAAGGTGGACCGAAGGAATAGATGTTGGGCATCCTCGTGTTCTGCTGAAAAGAATGCACATAATTGTCCTATAGCTAGGTCCATTTTGTTGAGACGATCGACGGTAAGAAGTTTGTTATTAAGAGCTAGCCAAGTTAGAATTTTGGATTTGAGAGGGGTGCGGCTACTCCATAAAGATTTAGCCAGATTGAAGTAGACTCCACCAAAGTTCAAGAAAATGTAGAAAGACTTAATCGAGTAGATCCCCGAGCTAGTCCAACGCCAAGATAGTTTATCAGTGGGGTGCCAAGAATACTGGTTAAGATTAGTAAATAGCTCGTTGAGCTCCTCCTCAAGATTCGTTGGAAGAGCGCTGAAGAAGGATATAGACCAGAACTTTTGGTGATTAATGATGACCAGATAATCCACCACCGTCATTGAGGGGTTGGAGGCCAAATGGTAGAGAGAAGGAAAAATTATAGCTAACTTCATATTTTTGAACCATTGATCGACCGAGAACTTGGTCTTCGACCCACTAGCGCATTCATGGAAGATCCCACAACAGAATGGACTAGCCGCTTTCCAGACCCCTTTCCAGAAGGGGGAGGCCTTACGGGACAGAGAGGGAGAAAAATCCGTAATTCTTTTCCGAGAGAAACAATTGGAGGAAATGAGTCTAGCCCAAGGCAGCTGATCATTAGCTAGAATTATCCATAACCATTTACCCAACAGAGCTAAATTTTGCTGTCTGAGGTTAATAACCCCTACTCCACCTACAGCCTTAGAAGTGCAAATCAACTTCCAGTTACAAAGATGGGACCCAACTTTATAATGACCAGTCCCTGACCAAAAGAAATTCCTTCTAATTATGTCGATCCTCTTTATAACCCAAGAGGGGACGTAAAAAAATGACATCTTGTATATGGGTATAAAAGAAAGAACTGAGTTGACCAGAACGTCTACCTCCACGAGAGAGGTGCCTTCCGCTCCAAGCATTAATCCTGGATTCAACTTTTTCAATCATCGGCATCCAATCAGATTTATGGAGCTTTCCCTAGGTACTGAATGGGAAAGGATGCCGATGCACAGTTAAAGAATTGAGCAATTTCTGCTTGCTGATTAATCGACCCTCAAAGCCAGAGAACAGAGAATTTTTGAAAGTTAATAGAAAGACCAAAAGCATTTTCAAAGATGTATAATAGTAACTTCAAGTTACACAAAGAGCACCTATCGGGTTTTGCAAAGATGATAGTATCATCGGCGTATTGGAGATTCAGCACACCTCGAAAACTGTGCATTCCCCCAACTCCTTTGATGACGCCGGCCTCCCAAGCATTGCGAAGCAATTTACTGAAAACATCGGCAACAAGGGAAAATAAAAGGGAGAATATCGGGTTGCCCTGGCTTAGGCCACACTTGCACTTGAACTTGTGACCTTCCGATCCATTGATGATAATCGAAGAAGTACCGGTGAATAAGCTGGATTGGATCCAGGCGACCCATTTAGGGCCAAAACCATGATTAAGAAGGATGTCGAAAAGAAAATCTCAACTAACGTTGTCATAAGCTTTTTGAAAATCAAATTTAAGCAGGATGCCTTCAGAGTTGGATCTATGACAATCGGAGATAATTTCTTGGGCCGAAGCCACACTGTCCAAGATAAACCTATCTTTAATAAACCCCGATTGAGCCAAGTCTATTAATGGAGAAATAATAGTACTCAGACGAGTTGAAAGGACTTTCATAATGATCTTGAACTTGGTGTTGATGAGACTAATCGGTCTAAAGTTGGAGACCGAGTTGGCTCTCATGATCTTGGGAATAAGAACGATGTGCGCGTAGTTGATCCAGTCAAAGGAGAATGACCCTTGATGTAGGTCGGAGAACATTTTGAAAATATCATCTTTAAGCACCTCCTAGAATTTTTGGAAGAAAAAAGCTGGAAAACCATCCGGATCCGGGGTCGAATCTCTTTTTAAAGAGAAAACTGCCGGTTTAATCTTGTATAGAGAGAAAGGCACTTCCAGGCTAGATAGATCATGTGATTGCTAACCATACAATTGGTTCCAGTCCAGTTGGAAGGAACGAGATTTATGAGAACCTAGGAGGTTTTTAAAAAAGTTAAGGAAGGTGACATGTAATTCTGAGTCGGTCATCAACTTATTATCATTGTCTATAATAGAGGAGATGCGATTGATACGTTGACGATGCGAAGCAAAGTTGTGGAAAAAGGAAGTGTTGCCATCACCTTCCTTGATCCAACGATACTTCGCTCTCTGGGCCCATTTAATATGTTCATTATGAAGAATGGAAGCATATTCCCTTTTGCAAGAAGCTTGTTCCAAACGAAGAGATTCCGAAATATGGCCAACTTCCTGAAGTTTATCGATTGAATCGATGGAGGATAGTAATACTTGCATGAGGAAATTAGCATGAGCAAATCTCTCTTTATTCCATAATTTACACCCATATTTGATAGCGTGAAGCTTAATAAGGATGTGCCCGAGACCGAAGGAACCCGTGATAGAGGAGAGAAACTCCGTGATGAGGTTCATGAAGGTTTGGTCTTGCAGCCAGAATTTTTCAAAACGAAATTTGTAAGGTTTGGTGAAATTAAAATTAGAACATAGAGAGATAGGAACATGATCTGAAGTCAGGTTGGGCAAGGCTGAAACCAAGGAGTGGTAGAAAAAATTGATCCAATCTAAAGAGAATAGAAAACGATCGAGCTTAGACATAGTAGGCGTCTGTCTCATGTTGGACCAAGTGAAAGATCAATCATTGAGAGGTAAACTGGAGAGATGGAGATCTCGAATACAATCGTTAAAACGATTGAAATCTGCTTGGTGGGCAGCTGATCTCGATCTTTCGGAAGCGAATTTGGTGACATTGAAATCGCCACAGAAGAAACAGAATCCATGAATGTGGTTTTGGAAGGACTCAAATTCATTCCAAAATTGAGGTCGTCGATCCACAGTAGATGGTACCACTGTGAGATCGCGATTGTATTCAGCCCAGTGGAGATGGACGACTAGGAAAAAGGTTAGGCGGCGAATAGATTTAAGCGAGAATCTAGATTCTCTAAACCCAAAGAGAATCCCACCTCTGGATTCAACCACATCAAGGGAAATCAATTGGTAATTAAAGATCCACCTATCGAGCGGAGAGTGGAGGGGGACGGGGAAGCAAGTTTAGATTCCTAAATAGAAATTAAATCGCAGTGGGAAGAAGAAATTAGTTGAAAAACAGCTTGTTGTTTAGTCGGGCAACGGAGACCCCTGACATTCCAAGAGATGCTAATCATGATAAACACGATTCTCAAAAGCTCTCGAAAATTTGCATTGGTGAATATTGTCAAAGGCGCACAAGTTATCCGATGAAATCATAAACCCCATATCCTTGGAAAGACGAAGCATGTCAAGATTAAAAATGGTGTCAAAGTCCACTTGATAGATGGAACCCAGTTGCTCCTGCCCTGTGGAGTAAGGGGCAGGTATTGGGATATCCAACTTTCGAATTTGAGCTGCAAGGGAAGCTTGATTAGCAGTCTTAGAAGAAATAGCTCTATTCGCTCGAATAGGGCGCTCGAGCAAATGATAGAAAAGGGAGATTTATGCGCGCGCTCAGTTGGCTATTCCCCAGAAGTGGGCTTTAACAGCTAACTGACGCGGCGCAACAACGTTGGGAGAAGAAGTTCCATAATTAAGGGCTACCCGGGCATGAATACCCGGGGAGGGGACTACGTGAATCATCTCATTGCCTCGTCGTGGGTAAGGAAACCCTCCTTAGATGAAATGAGATCCCCAGAACGATAGTGAGTAAGAAGGAAATTAGAGAGATGGAAACCCAATGTGTAACAACCAGGAAACGAAGAGAAAATACCAAACCAAAAACGAGGGAGACGATCTTCATTGTAAGAACAGTTAAAGGACGTTTTAAAATGAAAAACAATCGTAGTAAAAGAGAAGGATACCTGTTGGTGCGATTGGGAAAGGTCTAAAGTCGCAACTTCTTCTCCCAAAAGATCATCATGATTGACCCAAGAATCAGCTTTCAAAGAGGAAGGTTTCAAAAGCGCTTGCTGAAATTTGGTTCCAGAAGATGGAGAACTTTGCACTACACCTTTGTAAAGATCCCACTCGGAGGAGAAATGCGGGTTAACTTCCCAAGCCGGCCACTTCTCATCGAAATCAATTAACCTAGGAATTGAAGGGGCAGAGCTAGGAACAGGCAGAGCTGCACTAGGCAGTGAAGGAAGGGTCTTCGACGGAGGAAGAGGAGGATTGGAAGGAGTCTTGATGGAAGTGGAAGGATCGGAAGAGCTTTGTTTCAAAGAAGCCGTCTCCGGATTGATCCAGACCAGATTGCGAGGTTTAGAAGGAGAGATCTTAGGAGCCAATGGAGAGGGAGCACCTTTAATCTGATGGGAGAGAAATTTTTTTACCGGAGTTTTGTGCAAAACTCTCCATCTCAAAGTCAGGGCGGCCGGCTTGGATGAAGAACCAATTGCGAAGGGCTTGTTGAGAGAGGGAGGAGCAATAGGGTAGTCAGAGGAACCAATTTGCAATGGGAAAGGAGTAACCACACTTTTAGGGAAGTCTTGATGGTTGACAGATATAGAAAATATGGACTTACTGTCACGCAAGGTGTATGCGTCAATCCTGTCCTTTAACGGGGAAAAAAAAACCCCGCGTCTACTTGCAGACATCCGGAGGCAAGCATAAAAGAGGAACAAATACGAAGAAATTCTCCCACGCATTTCGTCATATCAGCTGAAACTCACAGAGAGTCGCAAAAAGAGGGGAGACCAAGCAGTGTGGCTTTGACAGGGGACTGAACCAGGTTCGGGGGAGGAATATCCTGATTAACTGATTGACGAATGGCAATCTTGATCGAGCCGATGGAGAGGGAGTTCAGAGTAGTGAGTTCTTCCAGAATCTTAACGGAGGGGCATAAAATGACCACCTTGCCGTTAGAGCAGGTGTTGATAGCCCAAACCCAATCTTGAACATTACAAGAATTACTAAGGAAGGAGTCAAGGTTGAAATTGGATATCGTTCCTCCACTGAAAGAGATCGCCCCATAGCACTCAAACATCTTCAGTTTGTCAGACAGCTCCATCGTGGGGATGAACACGACAGTGGTTTGAGGCTTAGACATCTGGGAAGTAGGAACAGTCGGAGCTAGGTCAGAGGGATGCTTCATGGCAGGTAATCGATGAAACACGGGGGACGTAGGAAGAAGCGGAGCGCCATGGGAAAACTTGGTCCTTTTGGACTGCTGAGATTGTGAATCTAGAAGTTTAAACCGAAGGGCGGGAAAGTCGAGTGCCGCCATCACTGAGTCATGGGCACCCCTAAAGAAAGTCCAAGAATTTGTTGCAGAGAGAAGCAAGGATTTCGCGAATGACCATGCTTTAGGCAGAACAGGCATTTCATGACAGCAGTACAAAAAGATTTGATGTGTCCCCGGTTGAAGGCACCGATAACACTTAGGGGTGGACAATAGAAAGGAACGAAGAGAAAGCTTCGCATGAGGTTTCACTAAGCTTCCGAAAGGGCAGGAAAATGATGCAGAAGAGCCCCCTAGAACCTTCTGGTTGATGGGCCTTATTAACGGGAGGATAACGTTTTTATCCAAAATATTCTCTTTTTTTTTAATTTCTTTTCACTACATCAACCCAAGCAGAGCCCATGATGGCCCAAGCCCAGAGCGATGACAGCAGGATCTGAGGAGAGAGAATCCAAGCGTGAAGAAACAAGAACTGTAGCGATTTAAGCTACATCAAGAGAATAGAGATAATTAGCCAAAACTGAAAAAAATAAAGGAAAATAAACGGCAGGGCAAATTAAAAGAGATCGCCAGATAGAACCATAACGAGAAAGGAGAAGAAAGTTGATAATCTCAACAATGGGATCTCCAGATTCAAATGCAAACAGACTCTCTGTTCAGCCAAACAAACTGAAACTAAACACAACCAAACTGACTCAATACAAACCTCGTAAGATCAGTTCCCCTATAATAATAAAGAAAGGGGAGGGGAGGATAAGAGATCAAGAGGGATCTCGGTAGGAAAAGCCCCAAAAAACACAATAAGGCGAAAACAAGAACAAACCAAACAACAAAACCCAAAAATAACAAAACTTACAGTGAAGGGCTAATGGATCAGAAAAACTCAAAACCAAAGGGCGACCCAACTCGGCTAATCGCCAGGCCTAAACGATCCCTGAACCACCGATCGTCGGAGAATGGAGGGGGCTGCTAAAGATGAAGGACAACAGCAAACTCGAGGAAACGGGAACTGTGAATGGGTCTGGAGGAGGAGGAGAGCCCAGCTGATAAAAAGAGAGACTAACGATCCGAAGGAAAGAGCGATCAGATCTACTCAAGATGGAAAGGAGGACTCCAGTAACACGAAAAATCAAAGCCAAAAATAACAAAACTTACAGTGAAGGGCTAATGGATCAGAACAGCTCAAAACCAAAGGGCGACCCAACTGGGCAAATCACCAGGCCTAAACGATCCCTGAACCACCGATCGTCGGAAAATGGAGGGGGCTACTGAAGATGAAGGACAACAGCGAACTCGAGGAAACAGAACTGCAAAATGGGTCTGGAGGAGGAGGAGAGCTCAGCTGATAAGAAGAAGGGGACTGACGATCCGAAGGAAGGAAAGATCAGATCTACTCAAAGATGGAAAGGAGGACTCCTGTGATGACATGATTAATGTGATGAGATAAAAACATGATGTATGTATGATATGGGATAATATGATGCGATAATATAATGAGATAAATGACAGGATGTATATATGATATGTGATGATATGATGTAATAATATAATGACACAAATGGCATGGGGTATGCCTTATATGTGATAATATGATGGGAGCTGATAATGTGAATGACAGCATGGTGTGTGTATGATGTGTAATAATATGATGTGAATAATAGCAGAGTGTACGTGTGACATGCGAGTGATAAATGAAAACTATATATGATGAGAGAAATGATTAATGACTTGGTATATGCATGATACACAGGTGTTTAATAAGAAATAATATGTGATAATACGAAAAGATAAATAGCATGGTGTATGCATAATATGTGATAAAATGTTAAAATAGATAAAATGGTGTATGTCGGATATGTGATGATATGTTGAGATAAGATGATGAGATGATATGTGATAATATGATGGAACAGAATGATGAGACGAAAATGAATATAAAAGTAAATATTTGTTTATCAGTGCCTATAGAATCATGGGGGTTTGGGATAGACCTCTTATTACCCAAGTTATCAGCTTGGGGTGTGGTGTTTGCGTAAGACCCTTGGTGGGCAGCGAGGCATAAGACCCTTGGTGGGCAGTGGTGAGACGCGTAGGACTCTTGGTGGGTAGCAATTTGTGTTTGACGGAGCTATCAAATCTATCCGTAAGACCCTTGGTGGGTAGCGAGGCATAAGACCCTTGGTGGATAGCAATCTGTGTTTGAGGAGCAATCAGCACTAGTCTTATTCAATGCGTAAGACCATTGATGGGCAACAAGGTGTATGACCCTTGGTGGGCAGCGGTCTGACGTGTAGGACCCTTGGTGGGCAGTAATCTGTGTTTGATGGAGCTATCGCTCTGGTCCTGTTGGATGAGTAAGACCCTTAGTGGGCTGCGATGCGTAAGATCCTTGGTGGACAGCGATAAGATGCGTAGGACCCTTGGTGGGCAGCGATATGTGTTTAGACAGAGCTATCGACTCTATTCTTGATAGAGGCATAAGAACCTTGGTGGGCAGCGATGTATATGACCCTTGGTGGGAAGCGATCAGTTAGTGATGATGTGGGCACCAGTCGACAAATTAATAAAATGGGTATTTATGTGAAATGAGAATGAGAAGTAAAGACAATATATTATGATAGTGAAAAGTAAAGAAATTGTATTATAAGAATGAAAGGTAAAGTAAGTTGTAACATGAAGAGAAGATCAAAAAGTAAAGTAGTACCCAAGCTATCGGCTTGAGGTGTAATATTATATTACTCAAGTTATCGGCTTGGGGTGCGGTGTATATTACCTAGCTTATCTGGGGAGTGGTGTATATTACCCAAACTATGTTTGGGGGTGTGATGTATTATCCGATGAGAATGAATGTTAAAGATAATTGTAATAAGAGATGTGAATGAAAATTTAAGTAAATTATGTAATAAAATAAGAATGAAAAGTAAAGACAATGTGCCATGTGAATGAGAATGCAAAAAGTAAAGGAAATGTGCTATATGAATGAGATTGAAGAGTAAAGAAAATGTGTTATGTATTATGTGAATGAAAAGTAAAGAAAGCGTATTATAAGAATGAAAAGTAATAGAAGATGTGTCATGAGAATGAAAAGTAAAGTAAGGTGTATTATGAGATGAAAGAATTAAAGTAAGTAGTATCATGTGATGATAATGGATATTAAAGTAAAAACATGATACGATATGAGATTGGTACGCCTTTGGATTGTGTCGAGGAAATAATCACCTACTATTTAGGTGGAAATGGTGGGAACTACCTGCCTAGGCACAACTCCAAGGTGGATTGGTAAGGTGTTGATATGGAAGTTGTATTATGAGATGAGAATGAAAAGTAAAGTAAACTGTATTATGAAATGAGAATGAGAAATTCAAGCAAGTGTATTATGAGATGAGAATAAAAAGTAAAGTAAACTGTATTATTAAATAAGAATGAGAAATTCAAGCACGTGTATTATGAGATGAGAATATAGAGTAAAATAAGTTATGTAACCCCCATTCCCGCAAATACGTATTTTATGAGTATTTTCTGTATCTCGATATTTATAAATTCGTTATTTATTAAATTCGTTTTGAATTTCATGTTAAAGTATTTTTCAAAAAAAATAGTTATAATTATTTTCAATAAACTTTGTTTCCATTTCTACTTGATCAACTTTTCACATTTTAACCCTCAAAGTTTGTAACCCCTTTTTTTCATTTTATGTATTTTTGACTGTATTTTTATTTTGGTGTATTTTTCTCTCTTGTATTTTTCTGAACCGTATATTGGATTTGTTTTCAATATATATTCATTTTATTTCATTTTGAGCTCCTTGTGTTGATTGATTGTCTCATTCGTCTCGTTTTTCGTTATTTGATCTTTTCCTCATTTTTGGCCTCGTTATCTTTATTTTATTTTTCTCTTGGTGTTATGGTGGTGTTTTGGTGGTATTTTTCTTTTCCCATTATTTTATCCCCTAATAAGATTTCCAGAGCCAAAAATCTCAATCCTAATTGTATTCCTATTGTTATTTAACCCAAAATCCATTACCCATTTGTATACCGATTATTAGATACTAATACCCACAACCCATTAACCCACATTAAACTCCTATATATAAATCCCCTAATCCTAAAACCCAAAACCCTAACCCTAAATCTCTCTCCCTCTCCTAATCCCGGCCCCCTTCTCTTGTGTGCTCCCGGTTTGCTCCCAACCTGACCACACACCAGCCGGCCACCTCCCTAGCCGACCACCTCCCCCCTTGGTCGGCCATACATCAACACCCTAACCCTGGCCATTCTCTACACAACCGAGCCCTTACATCCCCTTGTTTGCTTTGCCAACCACAACCACCATCAACCATCAACTCTTGCATCATCCCATCTCTTCTTGTGGTGTTCTCAAAGTAGGTGCTTGCCACTTTGATCATCGTTGCTTCAAGGAGATCGTTCGTGTGGAGTTTTCGTTCGTTGGGCTTAGATTCGTTGCTTGTAGCGGATTTCGTTCGTGGTTTTTGCTTCTAGGATTGTTTGCATCGTTCTTCATCCCCTAACTAAGGCAAGTAACTTGTACTCCAATTTATTTGTTTGATACAAGTACCAAAGTTCACCTATAGTGTAGTTGGGTCTAGAGACAACCATAGATTGTATTTTCCTTGATGGGTTTTGTCTCTATTGTGATAATTTGGCCATAGATGACTCATGGCACAAATTTCGATATGTGATAACCTAGGATTTGCCCAATTCTTGATTTCTAATCATGTATGTGAATATTTGTGTGAAATTGTGTTTGGACTAAGATCCATATGAAATTATAGGCGTGGATATGTTAATAATCCTAATTCATGATGTTTAGACATTTGGTAGGTTGTATTTCAAGTTTGGATGTGTTTGGATCAATATTCTTGAAGTTATGTCGTTTTTGATTTGAAGTGTGAAATCTGTATTTTGACACTGTTCTGTTTTGATTGCTCTTTTCGTCTATGCTACAGTCAGTATTTGAATTTCGGTATAAAATATGAGTTTTAGATAATTTCGTCTATTTTTACACCCCACTAGTTTTGCTTGATTTGGATTTCGTATGACTGAGTTATGGCTATTTTAGTATAGAGGTGTCGATCTATTCCAGATTCAGTTTTTGGTTAACTTTGTTAACAAACTATTTTCAAGAACTATTCTATACATATTATTTTGATCCAATATTCTGGTCAGTGTTTCTTTATGAATTTAGGGATTACCTAGAATTTTAATGAATTTTATTGACAAGTTTTATGTGGTGTTTCATGTTCGTTTCTAAAATCTATATGTGCTGTATTTTACTCGCTGTGCTGTAAAGAATCATATTTTCATTATGATTCCTTATACTGTATGAAAAATATTTGTGAAATGTGAAAGTTATTAAATTCTATCTATTTTCATATCCCTTTGGCGGAATTGGATTTTGATTTACTGGTTGCGAGATATCTTAGTTTTTGTACAGCAGTGTTGAGATTTCCAGATTTGTTAAACTATGTTTTCTTGATGCTTTCGTATTTTTGATGACTGATCTACTCTTACTGGAATATTATGAAACTTTATATTTTGATTTTAGATATATAGGGGAATACCCCAGATTTTTCCTGAATTTAATTGAGAAGTTTTATTGCTATTTTTCTGACTGAGAAATTGTTTTCCTGATTTTTGACTGAACATGTTTTCTATTTTCGAACCTGTTTTGAGTTAAGATGTTGTGAGGTAATATATGACTTATTTGTATTCGTTGGATTTGTGTGGATGTCTATTTTCTAGATTCTTTGACGGATCCATATTTGCATTTCTGTAGCTACGAGAATCACTATTTTAGTACTGTACTGTCATGCTGTCCTGAATATGAACATACACTGTATTGTTCGATTATGTGACTGTATAATATCTATGATTGTTTATTTGTTTCTCTGAACCTAATACTGATTATACCATGTTAGTTTGACACTATTTCGTACACATCATGTATGTTTGATGACCATAATAAAAATAACCAAGCCGGGGTTTCTTAAGGGAAGATCTAGTAGTAGAAAATATGGAAACGTGTACTTGGAAGGGAACTAGTGTTCCATACTGTTACTGTTACTGGTACTGTTACTGTTTTCTGACCCTTTCTACATTACTTCTTATATGAAGGTGTAGAGTAGAAGAGAACCACTAAGTTCTGACTGTTACTGTTACTGTTACTGCCACTGTTACTGATACCTGAGTACACTGCCCCATTATGCTCCACTATGAAATCTAAAAGCGAAACTGTTTATTGCAGCAACCATGTGATATGATTTTGGGGCACATGAAGTTCTACCTAGCTAGTGATACACACAAGACTGTAAGAACATAAAACTGATACTGTTAGATTGATACTGTTAGAGTGATACTGTTAGACTGTCGTCCTGATTCACTGATATATTGAGCTTACAGTTATTAGAGACTGTTAGTTGCCATATGACACTGTCTTTGACATAAAACAACTGTACTGTTAGGATACCATGTTAGTTGACTGCCATGCTATTAGTTAGTTTCCCCATGTGCTTGTATCCTACATTATTTGTGACCCGCGACTTGCAATTGACGGGTACTTATTTCTCTTTTTCCTTCTCCTGCAAATTTACTAATTGCAGATCAGGATGGACGACTGCCAGATGGTATTGGCAAGATGATGTATTAGTGCTGGAGTTTCTGCTTTATTATTATTTTTATTGTTACTTGAACATTGAATAAAATGTATTTGGTTTATTAGATATTTATTGTATTTGGGCGATGTGGCCGAGGATATTTGATTTTGTCCAGACTCTGATTTATTTGAGAATATTGTATTTGGTTTCAAGTAAATTTCTGTTGGTAATTTGTTTCAATTATGCATGTTGGTTGTGTCTTTTGCTTCCGACTCTGATTATTTCTGTGATGTGTTGTAAAGATTCTGAAACAGCTATGGATGATGAAAATCATTCGCTGGGCTTTTGTTACGTATCCGTATTTCGTATTCTTTTTGGGAAGCGGGGCATGACAAAGATATTGTTACTGTTTCAACTATTTCAACAAATTCCTACTTTTATATAATGATATTGCTATAATAATTTCTATTGTTGTTGTTAGTATTTTTATTTTTATTCTTATTGTTATTATTAATTGATATTATTAGTACTATTATTTTTATTGACATGGTTATTATTATTATTATTCTTATTGTTTTGGAATTATTTATTATTACTATTATTATTATTATTTTCTCCGTCAGTCGATTAGTAAAACAAATCCATTCTAATTTAATATTTGTGCTTTTAATTGTTTCAAATAACTTATGTAATACAAATTATATTTTATCAGGTATCTTATTCCTTGTATATGGATTTATATTGATCAATTATATTCATATACAAATCCATTTTTATTTTTCTGGGTCTAAACCCAATTACCCAACAACCCTATATCTTACTTTTCCCCTATAAATACTAATCTCTATTTAATAAACCCTAATCCTATTCTTAACCTTCAGCCGCTAATGTGCATTCCCCCCTACTGTTCATTCATCTCTTCCGCTCTCTCTCCCTGTTTCCCTATCTACCCAAGCCATAGCCCCGTCGCTCCTCCCGTTCACTCCGTCATCCACCCCTCGTCAACCTCTTCTCTTCGTCGCCCCTAGTCATCCCGTTGTCTTCTCTGACCCCTCGTCCCCTCTCATCCACCTCCGGAGCCTCAACACCCAAATTCGCCTGCACCCATCTCTCCATCATTGTCGACTTCCACTCCTCGCCGTCGTCTCATCTTCGCCCTCCGTGCAGCCCCATAACCACCGCAGATCCCCCAACCCTCATCGTCGCTACCGAGAGCCAGCGCACCCGCCCGTCGTCGTCTCCCCTATTTTCGGAAGCAAAAACAGAGTTTGCCACTAGTGTCGAAGCCCTGGTCATTGCGTCGCTTCCCGACTGCAACGCCGCTGCCGTCCGCCGTCGCAGCCCTTGCCGTGTTTGCCGCTGCCGTCGCTTCACGATCGCAGTGCCACCAGTCGTCGCCGTCCCCTCTCCCGCTCTCTCCTTCTCTCTCGCTGTCAAAGTGAGGAAGAAGACGTGAGGGGATTGGTTGTTGTCGTTGTTTGCTTTTTTGGCACAGGCGATTCGAGTCGCCGTTTGCTATCCTACTTGGATCCAGTGTGGAGTTGTGCTTGCTGATTTGTTGCTCTTACTGTTTGGTATTTTGCACGTGTCTGGCCCGTGTTTTAGGATCGTCACCCGGGATTCTTATCCCTTTATTCTAAGTTATTCGAATCTACTAATTAACAGGAAAGTCTCTTCTTGAATTAGTATTTTAATTTGTTCAAGATTCATTTGATCTCTGCAAGTAGATCCCGTCCTTTTTCTTATCATGCTGTATTTGACAATTCCGTTAAGTTTATCGAGGGTTTACACGAGCTAACCCGACATACTCTTAACATTGTGTCACTCTCTTTGATCTAAAACCTAGTCCCCCTTGTTCATTGCATATGCACATTTACATGAAAATAACTAGATCCATGCTATAGACTTGGTCGACGAATTGTATATATGTTAGATTGAATGTGATTAAATGAATTGATTACCGTGCCTGTGAAATTGCATCTTAGAACTGAAATTATGCATGTTAAACACCTAAGAACACTTTGATTATTAATTTGCATGAAACATATGGTTGTATGATTTAATTATTGCCTATTCACGTCAAGATAAATTATGGACTGCTAGTTGTTTCTTTTTGTATCAGATTTTCGACCATACTACTGTTATATTTTGAAGTAACTTTCTGAACATGAAATTTAGCCTCATATGTTCAGTTTACTAACCTTTTTGCGGATTTGATTTCGGATGTGTAATCTGTTAGATATCATTATTTTAGTACAGCCGTGTCAGAATTTTCAGATTCACAAATGCATGCGTATCTTGCTGTTCCATAATTTATTTGACCATGCTAACAGTAAAACAAAAATATGAAATAAATTCAGCTGAACCTAAGCATGTGTAGGAATGACCCATAATTTTTAGGGAATTATTTGATTAGTTTTCTCACCTGAAACAATTAGGTGAACACAATTGATAACATGCTACCTGAACATAAAATCTGAATAAAATAGAGTTTTCACCCTAGTTTCCGTATCTTTTATATGCCTTATATATATTTGCTGGAACCGTATGGAAGTGTAGTTTCTAGAACTTGTGACGGATCCAAATTTTGTTTTATGTAGTAACAGTATTCCATGTTTTAGTACAGCAAGGTCATGTTGTCATGATTATGTGATGTGTGTTTAATTGACTTGTTTGCATCTTGCTTTGTTTGTAACGAATAGAACTAGTCACACTTAGTATCATACAACATTGACACCTTCTTGCCTGCTCACATAGGATGAAAATAAACTAATAAAAAGTCAGGATATTATGGATAGACTTGGTAGTGAATAATCAAAAACTGTACTTGGCCAGGCCCCACTGCCTGACCTGTACTCACCTGCACTGATGGCCATAAAACACTGCCTGATAATTACTGTTCCTGAACATAAAACACTGTCTGATAATCACTGTCACTGAACATTAAACACTGCATGATAATCACTGGGTCGAGTACACGAACCGAGAATTCACCATCAGTCTAAAACGTTCACTGTGTTTGCGCCGAACCTGTGGAATGGGACACAGTAGTACGTGCACTAGATAGGCTAATAAAATGATTAATAACCTGTAGGCTTGATCCTGTATGGAGCTTGACTCGACATCACGCATTACATGCATCATTACTGTAGACCTTTGATATTGTTGCCTGCCTTTGCTTTGCTCTTTGACTTTGATCCTGTACCTCTTCTTTAATATTCATGCTTCCTTTATCCTCTGTTTTCTCTACTTGTTGTCCATGACTTGCTCTAAGGACACTCTTTTCTTTCTTTTTAGATCAAGTGTTTACAGGTACCGAAGGAGCAATACACGAAGAAATTGGTGAGCAAACTCTCTGAAGATCGAAGCTGGACTTTAGACTGCTATAGGTATGTCTTATTATTTTCTTATTGTATTTCTTTTATCATACTTTGTATTCTTGGGTTTTTATGACCAGGAGTTTGTTTTGTCCCAGATGTTGGATTATTATTTGGTGAATTTATTTTATTTTTATTTTGGAGTTTATTCTTTGTTTATGTGGTTACATTTCTCTTGCGTGGATGTATTCTCTTGTATATTGTTGAGTTAATCTGTTATAGCTTATGGTTGATGTATTATCATTCGCTGGGCCTTCGTTACGTACTCGTATTAATTTATTTTGGGAAGTGGGGCGTTACAAGTTATATTATAAAATGAAAACGAGAAGTAAAGTAAGTAGTATGTGAAGATGAGAATGAAAAGTAAAGTGTGTATTATAAATTGAGAATAAGAATTAAAGTAAGTGATATGATAAAATAAAAATAAAAGGCAAAGTAAATTGTATTAGAAAGATGAGAAAATAAAAAGTAAAGTAAGCTGTATTATGAGATGTGAATGAATATTGATGTGGGATGAGAATGAATATTAAAATAGTATGAGATAATAATGAGTATTAAAGTAAATACAAAATATTAAATGAGTTTGATACGCCTTGAAATTGTGTCGAGGAACTACTTACCTTCTATTTCTATTGAAATGGTGGGAACTACCTGCCGAGGCACAACTTCAAGGTAGATGAAGTGCATGTTGATATGATAGATTGGTTGAAGACTAGAAAACTACTTCTTGTACAATATCCAGTTTTCTTTTATTATATTTTCATGTTTAATCTCAGGTTATAAAGAATTATCATCACGGTAGTGAGTTCTTTAAATTTCTTTCACATTATTTATTTTAGTAACTAACCTTGTAGATTACACTCACACCAGTTTTGGCTGACCCCTGTTATATTTGGGGGTCAGAGCAGTCCCTTCTTGTGGGTGGACGTCCCTAGACTTCCCATTTGTTGGAAACGAGTAGCAGTGAGATGAGACATGTGGCTTCCTTAGTTTTTGCAATGTTATTTTCTCAGGAAATTAATAAGCTTTTATATGTAGATATTATTAAATTTCTAGTTGTTACAATTATATATAAATAAGGGTAAAGAAGAGAGTTCGTGTAAAAATTCATATTTTGGAAGCTTATGTACGTATCTGTATGAGATGGTGATATATAGTTATGAGATAAGTATATTAAAACCCGTACCTGTCTCGTTGTGGAGTATTGGGTTCTGTGTGTTGGGTTTTGAAGGTTTTTCTAAGGTTTTTTTCTAAAAATCTCTAATTTTTTTCAAATGAATTTTTGCTTTTTAATTTCTATCTTGCATATTATGATGAGATATGCCCCCAGAGCCCTATATATATATTGCCGGTGGGTTGTTGCTTGAATTGGCTGGGGAGGACTGATATATATTTCTTGTGCTATGATATTTGTAATTATTTGCAGAATTCCGTAAAGAATTTCTATGAAATGGCTAATATTTTAGGGGAAACTCTGCCAAAATTTTAATTGAAATCAATGAATATTATTTTAGTAAGAAAGTGTTTAAAAAAAGAAGGAAAAAAGGGTGAAAATTTGGGGTTTTGACAAAATAGTAGGATTTATTTAGAAAATTAGAATACAAGGATATGAGAAAAAAATATAAATCCGTATAATCGGAAACGGGGGTTACAGGGTCGAATGTTGAACTTGCTGTTTGTGCACGTCAAGTTTTGTAGAGACAACTATGAAACAAAGTAGGTAGTCGAGCATATTGTATGCATATAAAAGGTTGTTGGAAAAACTCGGGTGAAGAACAGGGTGCTGAACTCGATGTATGGAGTTCAAAGAGTTGTTGGCGGAGCTTCAACATAAAGTGGGGAACCAAACTTGTTGTATAATGCTAACAAGTTGTTGATGGAGCCCGTGCAAAGAGCAGGGCATTGGACACATTTTACGGGGCTAACAAGTTATTGACGGAGCTCGAGCGAAGAGCAAGGCCCTGAACTCGTTGTTTGGCACCTAACGGGCTATGACGAAGCTCGGGTGAAGAATAGATCGTTGAACTCGTTGTTTGGAGTCAATGAGTTTTTAACGGAGCTCAAGTGGAGAGCAAGGCGTTGGACTCGTTGTTTGGAGTCAACGAGTTGTTGATGGAGCTCAAGAAGAGAGCAAGGTATTGGACTCATTGTTAGGAGTCAATGAGTTGTTGACAGAGCTCGAGCAGTGGGTGGGGTACTAAACTCGTTGTCTGGAGTCAACGAGTTGTTGGTGGAGCCTACGCAAAGAGCATGGCATTGAACTCTTTGTTTGGAGCGAACGAGGTGTTTATGGAGCCTGGATGAAGAACAAGGATTTGAACTCGTTGTAAGGCACTAACAAGTTGTTGTTGGAGCCCGAGCGGGGAGCAAGGAGTTGAAGTCGTTGTTTTGGAGTCAATGTGTTGTTGAAACTGCTTGAGCGGAGAGTAGAGTGTTGAACTCATTGTTTGGACTCAACGAGTTGTTGATGGAGCCTGAGCGGAGAGCATGGTGTCTAACTCGTTGTTTGGAGTCAACGATTTGTTGATGGAAATCAAGCAATGAACAGAGCATTGAACTTGTTGTTTGGAGCCAACGAGTTGTTGATGGAGCTTGAGTGGTGACCAAGGCATTAAACTCGTTGTTTGAGATCAATAAGTTTTTTGATGGAGCTTAAGCGGACACTAGAGTGTTGAACTCGTTGTTTGGAGTCAACAAATTGTTGATGGAGCTCGTGTAAAGAGCAAAATGTTAAACTCGTTGTATGAAGAGCAAGGCACTAGACTCGTTGTTCAGAGTCAACGAGTTGTTGATGGAGCTCGAATAGAGAGCAATGCATTGGACTCGTTGTTCGGAGTCAACAAGCTGTTGACAGAGCATGAGCGGTGAGTGAGGAATTGAACTCGTTTTTAGAGTCAACAAATTATTGTTGGAGCCTGAGCGAAGAGCAAGGCGTTGAACTCGTTGTTTGGAGTGATCGAGTGTTGATGAAGCCTGGGTGAAGAACAAGATGGAGCCCGAGCGGGGAGCTGGCATTGAACTCGTTGTTTTGGAGTCAAGGAATTGTTGACAGAGCTCATGCAGAAAGCAGAGCGTTGAACTCGTTGTTTGAAGTCAACGAGTTGTTGATGGACCTCAAGCGGAGAGCAGAGCATTGAGCGTTTAACTTGTTGTTTAGGGTCAACAAGTTTTTAATGGAGCTAGATCGGAGAGCATTGGCATCTAACTCGTTGTTTGGAGTCAATGAGTTTTTGGTGGAACTCGAGCGGTAAGCAAAGCATTAAACTCTTTGTTTGGAGTCAATAAGTTGTTAATGGAGCTTGAGCGGTGACCAAGGCGTTGAACTTATTGTTTGGGGTCAACAATTTTGTTGATGGAGCCTGGGTGGAGAGTAGAGTGTTGAACTCATTGTTTGGAGTCAACGAGTAGTTAATGGAGCTCGTACAAAGAGCAAAATGTTGAATTCATTGTATGGAGGTAACGAGTTGTTGACCAAGGAACTCCAGTGGCACGCGAAGTGCTGAACCTTTTTCAAGTGGCGAATGAGTTGTGGATGTTCTTATCCTTCTTAACATTGAAGTGAAATCCTTTGTGTTTGTACAGTGTTGAAGTGATTCCAATATTCTCTTTGCTAACAAGTAGTCGTGTACAACAAATGAGGTCCTCGGGATGCCGAGTTTACTCTTATTCGCACTATGCTACCTTGACGGAGTTAGGTTATCTGTTTGCATGGAGTGTTATTCCAGACGGAGTTGGAGCTTTCTCATGTGAAGGTGGTGGAAAAGGCTTGGAGCTTGCCCGCCTAAGGAAGACCTGTCCTGGATTTTATCATCAAGAGTTGAGGCGGCCCTGGGGACTGTTAGCTGGCAGGATACCTATGAAAAGCTTCGTGTCTCTTATTGGCGGAAAATCTCTTTACCGTGTAGCTAGAATGACAACTTGTAGGATAGCTTGTTGTATACTATTTGCAAGACTTTTGTACCGAATCGTAGGCATGAAATGTAGACTTATTGTACTTCTGCAGTTGTAACGAGACTTGTTGTTTGCGAAATTAGAGATTATTTACATGCATGTGTCTTGTCTTGTGAGTCGTCGTCTTGAGGGTTTGCCAGTCGTAGGAGCTGCTATTGGAGAGAGTTGGACTCCAGACTTTCCATTTTGTACTTTACCTAGTTGTGTGAGCAACTTTAAGGAAGAGTTGGACTCTGAATTTGCTGTATGGATCCTCCAACGAATTGCCAGAGTCATGTCGAGTGGCGAGTTGAACTCCAAATTTTTCTTTTTCTAAGTTTGTTGGAGTAATTGCAATCCACGATTTTGGAACTGTAATCGGTCTTTAAGGAAATTTAACTAGTTTCAGGAACAGATCGAATGACGAGTTGAACTCCGAACGTGCTTGGTTGCAGGTGATGGAATAATTTACAAGCGCACAAAATTGCAACAAGTAATATAGTTTAAAAAAAATGTCGAACCCATAAGGACTAGTTATTTTATTGAGTACCGAAATTCACTAGATTAACTACTATTTGGAAAATCGAAAATATGATAAAAATAGTAACTAAACTAAATTAAACTAAATGAAAGAACTAAAGAACGAAATCATAAATTTTTTGGTTTGTTAATAGGAAAAAATGTTCTAAGGCATTTGATTTCACAAATTAATCCCAAAAATTTATAATTCCATGTAACAAGAAATCCTACTTTTCCAAGTTGTAGACCAAAATCCCCTATTTATTCAATGTTTTCTCTCGAATAACACCAAACATATCTCTAACTAATTGTTTGCCATATTTCTATGCACATCTTACTAATTGAAGATTCATTAAGTTCTATAGATTTCTTTATAGTCATATTAATCGCAGTAAATCACAAGTTACCTCTCGGTCTACCCATGATTCAATAAATCAGTGGTGTTTAATTCTATAATTATAAATCACAAATTACCTCTCGGTCTCTCCATGATTCAATAAATCAAACAATAGTTGTCCAAATAATCGTAAGCATACAGAACAAATTAAATACACAACCATAAAAAAAATGACCAATCAAATAACATGAAATTAGAATTGTGTACTCAAAAGTAGGCAACATCGAAGCCCTTGAAAAATAAATTTTTTTCATGTTGATTTTGCAACTAACAAACATGTTTTTAGATTGCATAATAATAATATTTAGAAGAGAAGAAGAAAAATTTATTGTTGCTTGAAGACACAAGCCAAGTCGGGATCTCCTAAAATAAATCAAATCTTGGCAATGGCTCCAAGTATCGGCTACAACTTCTTCTTCCTCAAGTTTCGTCCTGTTTCTTTTCATTTTCTTGATTTCTTCTCAGCCACAACCCTGAGCCTTTCTCTCTCCCCCCGAATCTCGTGCTGCCTTCTCATTCTTTAGATAGGTAGAAGATAGGTGTTTAAATATGGTTAGTTAATTAAAACTAGGGTTAGCTAATTAATTAACTAATTAAAATCCATAGATTAAGTTTAATCTATTAAATTTTAAACTAATCAATTAATTAACATAATCCAAAATCCACTCAATTTTCAAATCATGTTTCTTCTTTAATTTATTATTACAAAATTTTATTCCACCCCCCTAATTGACCATAATATTTCTATTGATTCTTCAAAGGGCTTATTTGTAAATACGTGCACTTGTGTGCTTGAACTTTCCAGAAATATTTACATAGAATCAATTTGAATTTTTGAAATCTTTATCCTTGCACTCTTCCATGATTTCACCAAAAATGCTTCCATTTTTTATTTGTCATTCTCATTCCTACAAAAACAAACAAATAAATAAAATTAAGTGGAAATAAGATAAACTTTAAAAAAATAAACGAGAACTCACAACGTTAAAGCATATAAACACTACAACATATATGGCTTTCTATAGCGGATTTATAATAGCATTTACGTGTAAATGCTATTGAAAGTGATCAATAATAGCATTTCTGAATAAAATGCTATCTTTGATTAATTTTGAAATTTATTTTTAACTACGACAGCATTTTTAAAATGCTGTATTTTTTACAGCGTTTTAGAAACGCTATAATATATGTAAATAAACTTAAGTGGTAAGGCTAAAAAAGAAAATTATAATCAAAATCCAAATCATTCTCAAACCAGTTCATCTTCTCCCCCTCCTCCTCTTGTTTTTCATCAATTATCCTTCGATTCTAGTTAGGGTTTCTATCCAAATTCAAAGTCACCCCCAAAAACCAAAAATAATTTTCCTCCTCTTCCTTCCCCCATCGCCGCCACCCGCCCCTTCGGTGCCGCCGTCCGCGTCCCCTTCCCCCATCGCCGCCACCCGCCCCCTTCGGCGTCGCCTTCCCCCTCCCCTTCCCCCATCGTCGCCACCCGCCTCCAAGAAGGTATCTTTTCCGATCCCAAACCCTAGATTTCTTAATTTGATTTACTAGTATTGCATATAATGTTTGGAATTGTAGTTAGGGTTAGCTAGTTCCTGATTGGATTGATCCGATTAGGGTTTTTTTGGTATGAGTTACAGATCTGGGGGATATTACTTGATTTAGTTAGGGTTTCTTAATATGATTAAGCTTCATATAGTTGTTAAATTTGTTGACATGTTGTACTTGATTGTTGTTCCAAATGTTGAATGCAGTGGGTTATTGCTTGTGTTTAGTGAGAAGAGTTGAAAAAAGCATGTATGTTATATTCTAGTTAGAGAACTTCTAACCAAACAGGATTGAAAAAAGTCACATACATGTCATACTGTTTGGTTATGACTTGTTGGTCTGACTTGTTTAGCAGATTGAAAAAAGCATATACATACATGTTGTACTTCTAGTTTAGTTATTCTTGTTTTGATTCTAAAGCATCGTCCTCAACCTCTCCATGACTATGAATAATCAATTCTAGTTAGAGAACACTGTTGGTACTTCTTGGCAATCAATATGAACTATACCTCAAATTAGAAATTCTTTAGATTCTGACGCTTTCATTTGACTTTGTTAATTTAGCGCTTTAGATAGTGTTCTATACCATTTTGTTCATATATTAGGTTTGTAAAAAATAGCAGTAGTAGTGAAAACATATTTTTTTACTTAAAAACTAGCATAGTCTTGCAAGAATAGCAAGGATGTAGCAAACAGCTGCTGTAAAGTCTACCCGTATTTAATATTTAATTTATCTTCTGACCCTTGTAACTAAAACACTTACCCATGTTAACTATCATTCTATTGGACAAAAAGGTTTTGAAGAAGAGAAGGACGCTGTTGAAACTTGATGAGGCTGTAAGGAAAGCAAGAGAGTTTCAACAAAGGTATCCAAAATTTCCCTGAATTCTGTGTGTTTCTTTGAGAATACTTATTTGTAAGATAGTTCCCTTCTTCTGAACTTGGTCAATTCTGTTTTTCACTGAGTGTTTTTTACATGGTCACATGGTCACAGGGAGCTTGAGCAGATTGCGCTGGACAAACTGGTAGGATCAGCTTATGAGAAATATATTTTGTATGTCAATTCTATATTTTGTATGTTTATTCATTGTTTTGTATAATTTGAAGTGGCCAATCAGTTGTGACAAGAAAATGCTAGGTATGCTTGATTACCTACTTTGCTATTCGTTTACACTCTTCTCCCTTGTACTGTACCATAACCTGTGGGTACGTTGAGCAGAATTGTTCTCTCTGTTGATTTACAGCCAGCTGCCAGATTTCCTGGGTGATTCTTACACTTGCACTAATGAGGGAGGCTGTCTTAGGTCTAATCGAGGGCCATGGAATGACCCCGTTATCGTGAAGGTAAAGAGTTCTTATATGGATATTTATACATTCTTGCACATTAGTTCACAAGATGTTTAGTTCACGTGTAACCTGCTTTTGTAACTGACATCATGATCAATAAATGAAAGTTTGTGTGATTTATCGACTGAATTTTTTTATTGTTAGCTTGCACTTAGTGTTGAAGCAACGTTTCTAAGGCAGATTAACGGAAATGTGACTCTTTCACCAGACTACGCCCCTTGAAGGCAAGACTTAGTCTTTCTTTTTAGTTTGTTTAGGCCAATTATCCATTCTATGTTGGGATTATAACTTTTTTATTAATAAGTCAGGGAAGAAAAAGTGGTACTTCTACACCTGAATCAGGATCAGATGTCGATGATCTTGGTTCTCCTGTTGCACCCAATACGGAACATACTCCTTTGGTGCCTGTTCATGAAGAAGTAAGTTGAACTAATGTGATTATTCTATGTATTAATGTGAGTCCTTATATGTTCTGTATTTTCCTTAGGGGAGCCTTGCTGGCTATAGTATCGTTAGTTACGATAAATTATATTCGTATGAAGAAAGTGACGAGAAATTAGTGAATTGAGGTTTCCTACATGCAGTTTGCTTCTAGTTATGACATATATTAAATGAGCCACAAAACCTTTGCTTAATCAAAAGTAATTTCTTTTGTTTAGTTATAATAGTTTCAATTTGAATGTGTCTACATTTTCTTTTGTAGTCCCATGAGTTTTTCATTAAACTGATATTTTGCTACCTAATCATTTAGTTTACTCTAGCAGAAATTGTAACTTGTTTGCCTTGGTTCACTAATGGATGAACAGAATTTTGGTATTACCATTAGTTTTTTTTAATGCTAACCAATTGATTGTAGTTATAGTGGAAATGTTTGACAAAAATAAGGATAAAATGCTAGATTACCAATGGATTGGTATTACCATTAGTTTTTATGGACATCAACATTTGTCATTTTTCAGTGGATTGTTCATGCCTGTATATCAATTTGGTAATGTTAATTGTTAAAGCGAAAGTACTGATCCTATTAAATGACTACTTCGCAACTAGTTTAGCTTTACTTAAACTTAGTTGCTTTTATTGCAGGTGGCCTTACCCATTTCTTGATCTGTCATCACCTCAAGCGCCAATATGGTACCTTCTGCTAGATACTACTTTCTCCATATTGTTTTAGTTTACTAATAACTGATATGTACATATCTGTTGATGGGATGAGATTTGTACCTTTTTAGAATAGTGCTCGAGGTTGTTGACATGTTCAATGTTCAAGCCTATTCTACCTTGTTTGTTTTTCATTGTGTTGCATGAAAACCAATATAAATCACTTATTTTTTATTTATTTTTTACCTTCTCTTCCAAATTTTAAAATGAGCTTTTGATAATTTATAAATCACTTATTTTATAATTTTTGATTTCCATTGCAGTCTGCCATTACAAGTCCAATTTTCATAAGAGAGGCATATATGCACATTGCACCCAACAAATACTATGTGGGTTTCATCCTCTCAGATACAAGGTGTTGCAGAATACTACAGTACCAAAAGAGGATGCAAGCAAAATCAAACACAAATGATCGTTACAAGAGGTGAGAGGCAACCGATCAATATTTTAAACACGATGAACACTAGCCAATTCATCATGCATAATTTTGGTTTTTTTTTCTTGTTCCAACTTATATTCAAAATCATTCATTATGCTCGAAAATTTATTTAAGAATTAGTACCATTTTTTTGAGTTTCTGTTACACCCACACAGATTTTACTGCTGTAGTAGGGTGACAAATCCATCTCTGATTACTTAATGATTTCATGGATCCGACAATTTTTTTAGAAAGCTGAATGTTAATGGGTATGAGAGTGGGAAACATGTAGCTGACCTCATCCGAATTACCCTCAGTTCTTCAACTATATATTATCATAATCATCGTCATTATCACTTTCTTGACACCCGATCAGGGTCTATCATTTTATTTTGGAAGTCACATAATAATAATAATAATCTACATTTCTAAGTCTACGGAGGATCATGGCATTGAACTCCAGACTTATAATGAGGGTTTAGAAATTATATATATTCTTTCTGTAGTCTTTGCTTCACTGGATTTGAATTTGGATGAGAATGATACCATCTTATGTTTTCCCATCTAAACTGAAACTTCAAAATTTAATGCAAACTGAGAGTTTTATATATGTCCTTTGATACTAGCTAGATTTATATTTGTACCTGCGTTGCAATTCATATATATGTGATTGATAGCTAGATTCTGTTTGTACCTGCTTTCTATTCATTTCGATCCATACCAGATAATCTTGTATATATGATATTCTACAAGCATGCTACTATATATACCAAATCTAGTTTTGGGTTCAATTGTCTGTTTAATTCTGATAATGATATATAAGGTAGAGACTGATGCAGAAAGATTAGTGAAGCATAAAGAATGAAAGATTGTATGTGCTTAATTTCCTTTTGACTGATTTATGCAAATAACACAACCTCAATGACGTGAGAGGGCTTTTGCTTGGATCCATCGCAACGAAAATTTTCAATTAAATTACCAAAAAAAAAAGTGCAGGGAAAAAAGTTTTAGCCTGTGGAATTTAAAAAGCTCATAGGAAATGATTAGCACATAGCTTTAGGAGAGAGCAATAGAGAAAGGTAATGTAGGCAATAGACCCTACAAAGGAGTGAAATTTTATTGCAAGTGCTTAAATGAATGAATGTTAATTGGTTAACAAGCACGAGACATGGTTGGTTAAGTATCTTTAGATGAAATGTCTCTACCATTAACCAATGTGTATTCCTTCCTATAAATGCTTCATTTAGCCTTATAACCAATTAAATATCCCTTTGATTGTTTAGTTCATGCAGGAACATCTTTCCATCCTTAATGATTTATAGAGAATATTGTGTATGATCTATATTTAGAGTGGTTGCTATATATGTCTTAGAATTATTTAATGCTTAGTAGTAATAAATGATGAAATAGTTATCATACAAATTTTAAAAATAGTTATCATACAAATGTCATACAAATGTGATAGTTATCATACAAATGTGATCATATTGGTAAATTGATATGATATGATATGATAGTTTAAGTTTTCTTTATATTTGTCCAGATTGAGTCTTCTCATCATATTTTCTTCTATTTCCCCTTAGCCTTGTCTAGCTCACACTTGGTTATTGATCACAATTACTGGTTGTTGGAGTTTCTGGCAATAAAAAAGGGTTAAGCTTTTAACTCAGTAAGATATAATTTAGATACTATCATTGCAAATGCTAAATTTCGGTTCTCATTATGGTTGAATGCAGTTCCTGGTACTAAGATGAAGGCTATGATGATTGATGCACTAGAAAATGAATTAGCTCTGGATCTGATGGTGGGAAACATTGCTTCTCAGCCAATTTTAGTGAGTAGCCATTTAGATTGGTTTACAGCCTAGAAGAAGAGCAATCAAAGTATGGGAAAGAAGCATAAGACGGAAGAACTTTCTAAGGAGCTGGGTTCCTGTTTTTGTAATAAACTTTTAACTGATTTAAACTCGGGTTGTAATATTGTCTGCTTTTTGAACTGCTGTCTGAAACTTCTTGTACGGGTTAGTAGCCTATTATGTTTTTGATTGAGATCATCCTGAAGGGTTTGGTGGTTGTAAGATTTGATAATCGGTGTAAGTAAAGGTGTACGACAAATTTTGTATATTGGATGAACTTTTGTATCAGTTTATTGTGTAGATATTTTTATGTTGGTATGTTTTTATATATTTGTACACAAATTTGCGAAACTTTTATAGTTATAATGGTGTATTGACATTTTCGATAAATCGATTTTTATTGGTATTCGTAGATTTTTTTTGTATACAGTTAAATATGCTATAAATTTTATAGCATTTACCGAACGCTATAGATTCTATAGCATTTTACAAAACGCTATAGAAACTATAGCGTTTCGGAAACGCTATAGAAACTATAGCGTTTCGGAAACGCTATAGAAACTATAGCATTTTACAAAACGCTATAGAAACTATAGCGTTTTGTAAAACGCTATAGAAACTATAGCGTTTCCGGAACGCTATAGTTTCTATAGCGTTTTGTAAAACGCTATAGAAACTATAGCGTTCTGGAAACGCTATAGTTTCTATAGCGTTTTGTCAAAACGCTATAGACTTATTATAGCGGGGCTTTTGATAGCGTTTGTAAAACGCTATCGTATGTCTACTATAGCATTTTATGAATGCTATCAAATGTCATATTTGTTGTAGTGAAAAGAGTAATAAATTCATGTATAATTTTTACTCATCAAATACCCTAAACTTGAGATTTTGCTTGTCCTCAAGCGAAAAGTAAAACCATGAATAAGGGGAAAGGAATCAAAATTAGGCTCAACTCATCACACAAAAAGGTCTTATCATGCAAGTATCAAAATTTCAACTTAAAACATAAACAATAGCAAATAAAAGAAAACAAGGCATACTCATTTTCTCCAGTGCAATTATTCATACATAATTTCAACTCCAATCAAATTTGACATGCAATTAATGCAACTAAATCGGTAACAAATCCGTCTGTGATCAGCCCTTCTCACTACTACAAACCGAGTAGCAAATATTTGCGATGAATTTACCTGGTTACTCAACAAGTCACAAACTTAGAATGCTTTTGCATACTGATATTTCAAGTTTTCGTTTGACGTAAAAGAAAACATTGGTGATGAATAGCCCTAATTACTAAGCAACTCAAAACATTTGAGTAGATATAACTTTATTGATTCAATTATTTAATCATTATCACTCTATTTACTTAAATCCTGTTTAGGACTAGATCAGAGGGGATACTCATAAGAAAAGCATCACATTCCTCTTTTATGTATAATCACATGACTCAAAATTTTGTAAAGAATTCTGAATTTAAATAATCTTAAAGAAAATAAGTATTCTTAATCTTGCTTTATAAGATATTGCCCATCCTAAATCAAAAAAATAATTACAATGCTTTCGTAGAATAAAGAACCCAAAAGTGAAATGGTAAGCCTAATAGCAGTCATTTTTTTCTTCTTTTCAAATATATATATATATATATATATATATATATATATATATATATATAATTGTAACCCTTCCCCCAAACTTGAATATCACATTTTTCTCAATAAGTAAAGAAAATGAAAAAGAAAAATAATGAGAAAAGTTCAGAATTGCTCCCCTGATTCATGTAAAAATTTTGGATGAGTAATGTTCACTGTTTCAGTGATATCTGGAATGTAGATGTCCAAATCCCCTGATTCTTTTTACGTTGGAAAGATAGGACAATTTCATTCGATCTCTATTTGAAACACTTTTCCTGATTCGGAATCCATCCTGCCCAAAAATAGCCATCAAAATAGGTCTAGAAAACAAATCCGCTCGGGAACCCCCTGTCACGCCCCGCTTCCCAAAAATACGGAATACGAGTATGTAACAAAAGCCCAGCGAATGATTATTATCATCCTTAAGCTGTTTCAAGAAATCTTTACAACATATCACAATAAAATCAGAGTCGGAAGCCAGAAAAATCAACCACATGCATATATGAACCAAATACCAACAAGAATACTTGAAATAAAATACATTAATCTCAAATAGTCATGATCTGAAATACACAAATATCTTGGGTCACATCGCCCAAATACAAGAATAAATACAAGTCTCAAAATACACTTATTGTCCAAAATAAGTGACAAGAATAGAAGTAGCAAAATTTCAGCCTCTAGCCCATCATCTTGCCAATATCTTTAGGAACCTGTCCTCCAAATTCTGCAATTCATAGAATGCAGGAAAAAGGAAAAGAGAAAGCACAGTACCCGTCAATGGCAAGTCCGGGTCACAAAATAGAGTAGGATACAAGCACATGGAAACTAACTAACCACAGGATATACTAATAGGTAAGGGTAACATATGTTAAATGTAAAGTCAACAGGTAAACATGTAGCATGTATAATTATCAGGTAATCAGGTAGTCAGGTAAATATGTATCAAGTATCAGGAAATCTGGTAACAGGAATATCAGGATAATCAGGTAACAGGTATACAGATAACAGGTAATCATGTATTAATATCTTGTATTATTACTATCTAGGTAACACTTCATGTGCTATCTTTTTATCACATGGTTGTTACAGTCAATGCAGTTTCGCTTTAGATTTCGTAGTGGACCATAGCAGGGCAGTATACTCAGGTACAGGAAACAATAATCCAAATCATATACCAAATTCCAAATAATCCAAATCATATACCAAATTCCAAATAATCCAAATCATATACCAAATTACAAATAGTCCAAATCATATACCAAATTCCAAATATGGGAAACACGGGCCCCCTTCCGAGTACACATTTCTGAATTATCCACTACTAGATCATTCCCTTAAACCCCGGCTTGTTTCTTTTATTATTAAGATCATCAACAGGCATGAGAGTGTACTAAATAATGTCAAACTAACAGGTTATAATCAGGTTTAGACTCAGGATCAGCAAGTATAGGTACTATACCTTCACAAATACGAGCAAAATAGTGTATGTTTATAATTAGGTCAGCAAGACCAGTCTGTACCAAAATAGTGATCCAAAGATCTACAGGCTTGCAAATCATGATCTGTCGAAGGATCTGGAAACTAGACATCCACACGCTTCTAACGGGGAATAACTTCCAACACATAAAAACAGCATGTAAACTCATCAAATAAATCTACGAAAAATCTAGGATAATCTCCTAAATATATAGACTCAAAATAATAATTTTCATAATTTTCCAGGAAGTATAACTAAGTCATCAAAAATGAAAAGCAACACAAAACCTGGTTTTGATGAATCTGAAATTTCTCAACACTACTGTACGAAAACAAACATATCTCGCAAACAGCGCATCGAAATCCAGTTCCGCCAAAACGGGGTGAAAGTAGATAAAATTCTCCAACTTCCATATCTCGCGTAAAATTTTCATACAGTAAATATAAATAGGGTGAAAACTGAAATCAACATAGCACAACACGCAGTTTACAGAAACAGTAGATCATGGAAAAGGATATGAAACATCAATCAAAATTTATCTTTAAAATACCACATAAATCTGGAAACTTCCTAACATCATGGGGAAACAATGGGAAAAGTATCATGGCATGGTATCATGTATAACCTAGATCTTGAAAATAAATAGTTAACAAAAACTACCCCAAACTGAATCTGAAAACTACCGATATACAGTCACTAAAATAATCATAACTAATTCATACAAACTCCAAACGGGGTGAAACTAGTCGGGTTAGAAAATAGATTCAGTTCTCTACAAATTACTCAGAAATAGCCATGTTGAGATTCGGACTCTAATCTAGGTAAAAACAGCAATCAATCCTGTACAACCCAAATTTCCAGATTTCTCAACTAAACTTCAAAACGTCATAACTTCTACAAAAATGATCCAAACTCATCCAAATTCAAAACGCAGCCTACCCATTATCTAAATATCATATCTAAGGGTTTCTATCATGTCAAAATCTAATATTTCTCATATGGGTGTTCAACATACATCGGGTATACAATATGTCGCATACGCGATCCAAATCGCGTTTGGGTGAACCTAAGGCATAAACCTATCAAACTCCATGTCCTAAGTCATCTATGGCCTGTTTTGAACAATAGAGACGAAACCCACAAATAAAAACATGATCTTTGGCCGTCTCTAGTCTCAAACTACCCTATGTGTGAACTTTCGACTTGTATCAACCTAAGAAATTTAAGTACAAGTTACTTTCCTCGTTGACGATGATCACGGCGTTACGAAGCCTAGCAATGAAACCCACGAGCGAGAAACCTTTCCACGCGATTCCAAGCGAACCCACGAACACGAAACGCGTCTACGATCGATCTCCTTGATGCACGAACCAAAGTGGGAGATACCCACTTCACAAAATCAGCAAGGAGAGAGATGGGGGGGCTTTTATGAGGATGGTGGGTGCTATTTTGGTGATGGGCCGGCCACAAGAAGGAAGAAGGAAGAGTTTGGATGTATGGAGTTGTGTAGTATAGCAGGTGGATGGCTTCTTGATGGTCGGCAATGGCTAGGGAGAGGAAAGAGGGGGGTCGGCCTGGGGTATAATATGCAGGCCGGGAGAGAATGAGAAGGAGGGGAGGCCGGTGGATTAGAGAAGAAGGAAATAGGATTAGGTTTAGGGTTTTGGGATTATGGGGTGCATTTATATGGGTCAAATGTGGGTTAATGGGTAGTGGATATCAATAGGAATTAATAGGTATACAATTGGGTAATGGGTATCGGGTAGATTTCAAATGGGAATACAAAATGCAATGAATCCTATGGCTCCTAAAAATCTCCTTAAGGGCCAAAAATATCAAATTGGTCAAAACACTTCTAAAAATTCACCATAACCCAAAAATAAATAATAAAGATGAATGAGGCCAAGAAAAAGAGAAAAAGAGCTCAAAATGGCGAAAACAGACAAACGGCGCACAATCAGCACAAGAAGGTCAAAAATGCAAGAAAAAGAATTTGTATTGAAAATAATCCAATAAGAAAATTAATACGATAACTAATAAATATAATTTATAAAATAATATAATTTTAACAATAAAAATAAAATAAAATAATTGATGCAAATAACCATACTCAAAAAATAATACGGATAGTAACAATATTAATAATCATAAAATGATTAAAATAATGAAGATAATAATATTAATAATAAGAACTGTATTAAATACAAAATTATAGAAAAGTAGTTACAGCAAAAATTACGGATCAAAAATAGATTTTAAACGGAAAATCCAATAATACCTTTTGACAAAAGAATTTGAAAACCGGAAAAATAATTCGCGAAAATTTTTAAATACAGAAAATATCGAAAAATACCTTTTTGGAAAAACAGGGGTTACACCCCCATCTATAAATAAAATCAAAATTTAAAATTAAAGTAAACAAAAAGAAAAGAAATTCTAATGGCAGTAAAAATAAAACATGGGTTGCCTCCCAGGAAGCACTAAGTTTTAAGTCTTCAACCGGATGTGGTAGGTGAGATGGTTATGTGATGCCAAAATCTAACAAAATAAAAACTTATTTTCTAATATCTTCCTTCATGTGTGGATTAGGTTTTTTCTGTGCACCTACAAACTGGATTACAATGGTTTAAGGTCATGTTTGAGTCGTTCCTTTCTTGAAGATGGCATTTTTGATATCCCCACCTTTTTGAATTTCAGTTGAGAAGAAAGATTAATTGATGGTGCAACTTCTAAATACGGATCCTATTCCAAAATATATTTTTTTTCTCAAATTCAAGAGTAGCTGAATTTGTTAGACGTACTTCTACCGATAACTTTTCAACTTCAGCCCTATGTGTCTTGCCCACAATTCCATCAATTTCACTAACTTGAAAACACGAGTGAACCTCGACAGAAAACTCCATGGATTTAACGACATCAAACATTACTTGCTCATCCTCAACCCTCAAAATAAGTTTTCCTTGTTGGACATCAATTAGAGCTCTTTCCGTAGCTAGAAAAAGTCACCCCAAATCAACGGAACTTGTTCATCTTCCTCCATATAAAGCACTAAGAAATCAGCTGGAAATATGAAGTTTTCTACCTTTACCAAAACATCTTCAATTATACATCTTGGGTACTTGATAAATCTGTCCACCAATTGTAAAGAAATTGTTGTAGGCTTTACTTCTTCAATACCAAGTTTCCTAAAAACCGAAAAAGGCATACGATTAATATTTTCCCCTAAATCACGTAAAGGTTTATCAAAATAAGAATTTCCAATAGTGCAAGGAATCGTAAAACTCCCTAGATCTTTAGGTTTAGGAGGCAACTTCTTTTGTAAAATTGCACTACTTTTTTCGGTTAGCATAACCATCTCATGCTTCTCCAACTTCCGCTTTTTTGATAAGATATCCTTAAAAACTTTAGCATATTAGGAATTTGCTCAAAGCTTCAATAATAGGAATATTAATATGCAATTTCTTAAAATTACATAAAAATTTAGTGAATTAATTTTCAAGATTATTCTTCTTAAGTCATTGCGAAAAAAGAGTAGGTGGATCATAAGGTAAATTAGGATAAGTTATAAAATTAAACTCCCTGTAATTCGTGGAGTTTGAAGCTCCTTTAATCTTCTTAGAATTCCCAATATGGTGGTTGGCCACCTGTTGCGTTTGTTCCTCCAAAATTAGCTTGAACTCATCTTGCTTTTCAACCACATTTTGTTCGGTAGTTTGTGCTTATTGTAACCCCTGTTCCGGAAAATACTTATTTTCTATGTATTTTCGGTATTTCGATTTTGGTAAATTATTTTTCCGCTTACAAATTCTTTTTGTTAAAATGTATTGTTGGATCTTCTATTAAAGTCTATTTTTAATCAATAATTTTATTTGTAACTATTTCCTATGATTTTTATATTGTAATACAAATATTATTATTGTTATTATTACTTTGATTTCTATTATGATTATTGTTACTGTTATTATTATTGTTATTGTTATTATTATTATTGTTGTTGTTGTTACTATTATCATTGTTATTATAGTTATTGTATTTTTCTTGGTACTATTATTTATTTGTGTTTTTCGTCGCCTTTTGAACCCCTGTAATCTGTTATTTTATTAATCGAATTAATTTTTGTCTTAAATTCAATTTTGACTCCTGATTTATTCAATTAAATTCTTCTACTGCAATTTTATTGTTCTCCCTATTCAAATTTTGCTTTTTAATGTCCCCAAAATTTATCTAAGTTTAATTATATTTTTATTGGTTATTTCAATTTCCCTAATGGATTTTAACCCAAACCCTATGCCTATTTTCCTATTGGATATTACACAATACCCCAAAACCCAATATCTTAATATCCTATTAAACCCCTATATATACTAACCTAAAACCCTAGCCTCTACCCTCAGCCGCTCCCCTACTGTGCTACCCCCTACCCTGTTCAAACCCTTCTTCTTCCCCCACCTTCTTCCCCAATCCGTTCTCTCCTCTGTCTCTCTCCCAAACCCATCCCCGCCATTGCCTTCACCCAGCCCATGTCGACCTCACTGCTTTCCACCATACAACAATCCCCGAGCCTCACCAACAGTGCCATCGTCAGCCCACCACCACCGAAGAACCCATCATCCAGCCATCCCCACGTCGTCCAGTGCCCTGTTGACCGAAGCAACCTCCACCGCCCTCTTTCCAATCGATTGCGGAACCCATCACACCACCGTCCTCACCACCTTCCAACCACCACAACACACCCGTCGTCGTCTCATTCTCACCTTCCTCTGTTTTTTCGTCTGAAACAGAGCACCTCGACCTCTTTCCCTGGTTGCCCTCCTTGATCCGCCACCCTGTCCTCTTGCTCCATTCATCACCAGTCTCGTAAGCCCAGTCCCAACGACTCCTTACCGTTGTTTCCCTTTTCCGTCGACAATAGCAGACAATCGATTCCCCCCCTCGGCTGCTCTCTGTCTCGTCGAAACCAATGACCAGCGACCACCGCTCGACACCGCCCCTTGCCCTCCGACCTCACCACCGTGGAATCGGGTGAGCCGCAGCTGTGACTCGCTGAGTTGCTGCTAGAGATGATCTTGTTGTCCGCTGTTTGACGTTATGGAGTTTTGGCGATCCGCTGTTTGCTGATCTTGCCAAGTTGCTATGTGATTGGGTTGTTTTAGTGTTTGTTGTTTTGTGGAGTGGGGGAACCGATTGGGTGCTTGCTGTTGTGAAGGAATTGGATTGGATCCGCTGTTTCATATGGAGTTGTTGTTTTGGTTAGTTACTGTGTTGGTATTGCACGTAGAGTGCACGAATTGGTGCAGTTTGTGTTCGTTGCTCCAGGATTCTCATCGCATTCCTCTTTGGTATTTGAACTAATCGTCAATAAGACAAGTCAATTTTTCTTTTGAATTATTAATTGTATCAAATTCAAGTTTCATTGAAATTCTTGCAAGTAGATCCTATTCGTTATCATATGGTTGTATTGATTATCTTCGTTGGGTCTATTGAGGGTTTACAAGAGCAAACCCAATATTCTTGATATCGTGCCACTTTTGACTCCAAAGATTGAATCTTTCATGCATTCATGTAGAATTGATAATAGGGTTACACATATAGCCATGACACAATGAATTATTGTAGAAAGCATTGCTAGGTTGTGTGTTTGATTGATCGTTGTTGTTTGAGTGATGTTAAATTAGTGTATATATGTGATTTTATTTTTATCTATGATGTTATTGCAACCACCATGCTGATTGAGGAATTTATCGACTAGTAGAATTTATACCTATCATGTTAATTAATTTGTTTCATAAAAAATACCCTAAAACCTGTATCTTGCTTTCTGGCTGTATGTTGTCTGCTATTTTTGATCCAGTAAATTATCTTAAAATAAATTACTTTCTAAATAAGAATTGTAGCCTTATCGTTCTAGTTTCCTGAACATCTTTAATTTCTAAATTTCGAGTTGTGTGGTAATAGTTATGCCCGTTTTACTACAACTGTGTTTCTAATTCCAGATTCTCAGATTTTTTTATGTTTTATGTTTAAGTAGTAAAAAGGCTAATCAAATGATAAAAATTTTTCTCTGATAATTTCCAGATTGTTAGTGATTATGTTTAGGAGTCTAATAAATATTTTTAACGAATTTAATATTGAGTTTTTGTTGATTCTAAAATTTTAACAACATGATGTCGAAATTCTGCCTGAACATAAAATATGTAAAGAATGGTGTGTTTGACCTAGATATTGTTGTCGGGTTTTTAACTTTAAATATGCGTTAGAACCGTGTGGAAGTCTAGTTTCTAGAATTTCTGACGGATTCAATTTTGGTGTTCTGAAACAGCGGGAAACTGCATTGTTGTACAGACTACTCTTGCTGTCTAGAATTCTATATTCCAGTTTTTGATAGTTTAATTAATCGTATATCATAGTATTGCATGAATTAAAGTGTGTATGTTGCATTGCATGATCCTAGTATCCTATTGTCACCATTCTAATTGTCCAATCTAAGTTATCGTCCTATTATTGTTACTATCGTTCACCTAATGTCTATAGACTGTATATTGTATTGTTGCATTAATAAAATAATTAATAAGTCGGGGTTCAAGGGTTGACTCTAGTAGTAGACAATATAAGGACTGTACTCGGATAAGGGTCCCGTGGTTCTCTATGTCGTTATCTTGTGATCTTGTGTTCTTGTGATCTTGTGATCTTGTGATCTTGTGATCTTGTGATCTTGTAGCATCTTATGGGTAAATTATCGTTATGGATGGAACATTGTTATCGTGCCGAGTACATGAACTACAAATTTCACCACTAAGTCTAAACGCAACTTGTTTGTATGTAGCAACCATGTGGTAAATAAATGGAACGCATGAAGTGCTGCATTAGTTAGGATTAAAATGATTAATAGACTTAGGTATCACACAACATTGATGCTGCATATTGTTCATCATTGTTTCTACTGATATCGAATATTGGCCAAGTGTTATTGTTATTAATCATTGGTTATTTTTATCGAATATTGAATCATTGTTTATACCAATTGCATCGATTACTGTGATATTTATTATTGATTGTTGTCCCATGTTATTGATTCCTATTGATCCATTGAATTCATTGTTATACCGTTATTCTATTGTTCCTTGCTTTCTCTACTTGTTGTCCATAACTTGCTCTAAGGACAATTTTTCTCCTCTTTTTAGATGAAGTGTTCACACGTAATGAAGGAGAATTACCTGCTGAGATTGAAGAACAAAGATTTTGAAGATTTTAATGCTTTTAATTGTTTATTGTTTTATCAAACTTAATGTATTGAGACTTATTAATTATTTGCGATTGGATTATTATTGTATTGGGGTTATGACCCGGATTTTATTATTGTTTTCAGGAGTTGGTTTATTGTATTGTATTTGGATACTTCATATTGCTTCATTCCAAGTATTATTATTCATGAGATTATTATTATTGCCTGCGCAATTAAATAGTATTGATTATATTATTAAGTTGATCGGATAAACAGCTTATGGGTGACGTTAGTCATTCGCTGGGCTAATGTCATGTGCTCGTATTCCGTATTTTTGGGAAGCGGGGCATGACACTTATGGTTGTTCTCGTCTCAGTGATATTGTTGTGACATGATCTTTGAGATTGGTTACAGTATTACTTGGTAAGGTTCCTAATGTTCTTCCTATAAGAATATTTGAAAGCTGACCAATCTGAGCCTCATAATTGTGAATTGAAGTCGTATTATTCTGTATCGCCAGATCTATCTTCTGCATGTATTTCTCTATCTTTTGGATGTATTGCATGAACATCTCTTCAAGTGTCGGCTTCTTTTCTTACTGTGAAAAAAATTGAGGTGGTCTACTTTCTCATTGATTGTTGTTCTAAGAAAAATTTGGGTGATTTCTCCATCCTGGATTATACGTGTTCGAATATGGATTATTTTGATGTTGGAAGTTGTACACGTAATTTGCTTGATCGGGATTGTTGAGCAAAAGGATTTTCCACATGGCAATCAATACATGAGTGATTTCCTGCACAATGATGAAAAATAATATTAGTTTGAATAGTATTAACATTCATATTACCTAGTTGTTTAGATAAAGTAGCAATTTGTGTCGTCAATGTGGTAATAGGATCAAGCTAATAAACTCTCGCTGGTTTTCTTGATATTGCTCTCTCTGAAGACCATTGGTAATTGTTAGACGACATTTCCTCTAAAGCTCATTGGTCACTTCATGAGTTTTTCTCATAAGAGCTCCTCCATCTACGACAATTTCCATAAGATGATTTGTAATTCCCAAACCATTATAAAATATTTGTACTTGCAGCCATTTCGGAAGTTCATGATGAAGACACTTTCTCAATAACTTTTTATACCTCTTTCACGCATCATACAAAGACTCAATCTCAAATTGAGTGAATGTGGTAATGTCATTCTTTAGCTTTGTTGTCTTTACCGGAGGAAAATACTTAGCTAGATTTTTTTTTGCAAGTCTCTCCAAAGTAGTAATAACACCCGGTGGTAGAGAATTTAGCCAAAACTTTTGCCTTATCTCTTAGTGAAAAGGAAAAGTGTCTTAATCGGATTGCATCATCTGATACTCCATTTTGCTTAAAAGTGTCACAAATTTCATGAAAGTTTGAAATGTGAACATTAGGATCCTCATGTGATAGTCCCCCAAACTGAACAGTTTGTTGAATTATTTGAATAATTTCCGGTTTAATCTCAAAATTGTTAGCTTGTATAGTCGACCTCTTTATGCTCGCTGTTGCTCCATTAACCGAGGGGATAACATAGTCTCTCAAAACCTTATTTTCTTCTCCATTATCCTCGTTCGCCTTGGTGATACAATTCTATGTCCTGAAATATAGCTATTAAATAACAGAATAACTAAATAATAATAATAATAATAATAATAATAATAATAATAATAATAATAATAATAATAATAAATACGAAAAATCCAAATAAGTAACAATCTAGCAATTATCATTATCAATACAAGAATAGTTAATCCCCGGCAACGGCACCAAAAACATGATCGAATAATATGCAAACGCACAAAATCGCAACAAGTAATATAGTTTTAAAAGAAAGAAAAGAATGTCAAACCCACAATGACTAATTATTTTATTGAGTACCGAAATTCACTAGATTAACTACTATTTGAAAAATCAAAATACGATAAAAATAGAAACTAAACTAAATTAAACTAAAGAAAAGAATAAAAGAACAAAAGAACAAAATATGAAATTTTGTGATTTGTTAATTGCAAAACTAGTTGTAGGGCTTTTTTGATTTCACCTAGTTAATTTCACACAATTCATAATTCTATATAACTACAAATTCTACTTGTCTAAGTTGTAGACCAAAATTTCCTATTTATTTAATGTTTTCTCTCGAACAACACCAAACATATCTCCAACTAACAGTTTGTCATATTTCTATGCACATCTTATTAATTGATGATGCATTAATTTCTATGGATTTCTTCACATTAATCGCAGTAAATCACAAGTTACCTCTCGGTCTCCCCATGATTCAATAAATCAATGGTGTTTAATTCTATAATTCTAAATCACAAATTACCTCTCAGTCTATCCATGATTCAATAAATCAAACAATAGTTGGTTAAACAATTTTAAACATTAAGTAACACAACCATGATAAAATAGATGAATCAAATAACATGAAATTAGAATTGTGTTCTCAAAACTAGGCTAGATCGAAGCCCTAGAAAAATAAATTTAGTTCATGATGATTTTGCAACTAACAAATATATTTTTAGATTGCATAATAATAAAATTTAGAAGAGAAAAGAAAAACTCGTTGTTGCTTGAAGATGCAAGCCAAGTCGGGATCTCCTAAAAAAAGTCAAATCTTGGCAATGGCTTTAAGTATCGGCAGCACTTCTTCTTCCTCGGGTTCTGTGTTGTTTCTTTTCTTTTTCTTTTTTTCTTCTCAGCCGCAACCCAGAGCCTCCCCCCCCCCCCCCCCCCCCCCCCGATTCTCGTGCTGCCTTCTCATTGTTTATATAGGCAGAAGGTAGGTATTTAAATATGGTTAGTTAAATAAAATTAGGTTTAGCTAATTAATTAACTAACTAAAATCCATAAATTAACCTAATCTAAATCCACTCAATTCTAAAATCATGTTTCTCCTTTATTTTTTTATTACAAAATTTCATTCCACCTCCTAATTGACCATAATATTTTCTGTTGGTTCTTCAAATGGCCAATTTATAAATACGTGCACTTAAGTGCTTGAATTTTCCAGAAATCACATAGAATCAATTTGAAATTTTGAAATCTTTATCCTTGCATTCTTCCATGATTTCACCAAAAACGCACTCATTTTATCGTTCCCGTTCCTACAAAAACAAACAAATAAATAAAATTAAGTAGAAGTGAGATAAACTTTAAAGAAATAAACAAGAACTTGCAACTTTAATGCATAAAAAAGAGTAACAAATTCATGTATAAATTTTACTCATCAACAGGTTGCTAAAGCAACTCCGAGCAATGGATATGGATTCTGAACTTGTTAGTTTAGATATTTAACGGGTTGCAGGAGAAGATCGAATAACGAGTTGAACTTTGAACTTGCTTTGTTGCAGATTGCTAGATTAACTCCGAGCCATGAGTATAGAATCCAAACTTGTTGTCGAGGTGTTAACGAGTTGCATGAGAAGATTAATTGGCGAGTTGAACTTTGAACTTGCTTTGTTGCAAATTGCTAAAGTAACTCTGAGTTACGGGTATCGACCCATACTCGTCTTGTAAGGAACTTTTAATGAATTTTTAGTGTCGTTTTTAGGAGTAGTCTCGGCTTTTAGCTCATTGTTTGCATCCATACAGTTGTATAATAATTCTGCAAAATTAATACTAAATTTTATTGAAAAATAAAATTAAGTGGCTGCTCTAATGGATGACCTTTATTACAAGCAGCGACCGGTAGTGAAAGTAGTCTTTATTGAAAAATAAACTAAACAGCTGCTCTATTGGCTGACCTTTATTAGAAAATATTGAAAATATATAGTGGAGGCGGGCATTAAGCATCGTTGTTGAAGTTCATGAGGTGTTCCAATTTCCAAGTCCCTACTGATATCTCCTTGCCCCCCAAGTCTTCAAGTTGATGAGCCATTAGTCGAGCAACTTGATAGACCTTGCCTAGACTAGGATGTTTTGGAGCGAGTTTCCTATTGTCTTGCATCGAGAATGAGAGATCTTCATGTTCACCAATGTGTATTGGCGGGACTAGTTCTTTCCAGTGAATGAGCAGAGTGGCTTCGGATGGAGGATCAAGTTTATAATTGGGTTCTGATGATAACGAATTTGGATCTAGTGGTTGGTAGGTTTGAATGTTCTTGGTGGGATTTTCTATGGCAGTGGAATCAAGCTTGTTTATGGTATTGGAGTTACTATTATGGCTTTCTGGCGGTAGCTCTATGGTGTCGAGATGGAGAACCGAGCCCCCCATTGTAGAACTTAGCATGCTCGTGCTGCCTGTTGGCTCACTACAACTTGGCGTACACCTGCTATTATCAGGAACTTCATTTTCATGTGGTAGGCGGAGGCAACTGCATGAAAGGATGCTAGTCCCGAACGGCCAAATATAGCATTGTACACGACTTTGACGTCGACTACTATAAAGTACCATGCTTCCATTCGAGTAGCGAGAACTTTTCCAGCTATTACATCGACTGTGACGACTCCTTCAACTTGAATGGGGACACCAGAGAATTCGTGAAGTGTATAACTTGCTGGCTTGAGTCAGTCTCGAGAGAGCTTCCATTGAAGGTGTTCATGAAAATGATGTTTATTGAGCTGCCGTTGTCCCCCAGAATGGGTCGTACCTCATGATTTACTATGCCAAGGTTTATGACCAATGCTTCGCAATGAGGTGTTTGAACACCTTCTAAGTCCTTCTCGAAGAAAGATATCGAGACCCCAGTGTTTTTGGCAGGCAGAATGTTATGTACTAAGTTGACTTTCCTAACGAAGGCTTTGAGGGAGGAGTTGGAATCTTCCCCCATCGGACTTCCGTGAATGGAGTGGAGAATAGCCATGTGTTCTGAGTCTTGTGATTTGGAGGGCCTCTCTCGAAGCTTATTAGCCCCTTTTGTCAGAGGGGTTTTGATGTTGTTGTTTTGTTGGAAAAATTGAGACAGATAGCCCCGACGAACCAGGCCTTCAAATTTTTCTTTGATGGCTCGGCAGTTGTTAGTGGTGTGTCCATGGTCTCAATGAAATGTGCACCCCTTATTCCTATCTCTTCTTGTGCTAGTTGTGGACATCTTGGGGGGATGATGGATTATTCTGTTCTTCTCAACTTCCATGACGATGGCTGGTATGCTTGCATTAAGAGTAGTGAACTTGTCGAAGCGTGGTGCTGGAGGTGTACATCGTTGACCTTCGTCGTCTTTTCTGAAACTTCTTGGGTTCTTCCTCTCTTGCATTCTTCTATTTTTTTCCCAGAAGGTGAATCATTTTTGCCTTGAGGATAACAAGCTTCCTCGACTCTAATATATTTGTCATTCCTTTCTAGGAGCTCAGTGTAATCTTTAGAAGACTTCTTTGCGAGGGAGCCTTTCAGGTCTTTGTTAGTAATGTTGTGACGAAAAGTGGCAGCTGCTACTGACAAAGTTACGGAAGAGATATACCTTGCTTCGGCATTGAAGCGCTTGACGAAGTCCTTCAGCAATTCGTCGTCCTTCTGTTTCAATTCTAACAGGGAAGCACTTGTTTTTCAGCCTTCCGGCTAGTAATGAAGTGTGCTATAAAACCTTCTCGAGCTGTTCGAAGGAGAATATAGACTCTGGAGTGAGGAGGGAGTACTATTCCCTTGCTTATTCTTTCAAAGTTGCAGGGAATGTTTGGCACATGAGCGCATTGGTGGCGTTATAGACCAACATGAGAGTTTTAAAACTCTCAATATGGTTAGCCGGGTTAGATTCACCATCGTATGACTCGAATTGAAGGGTTTTGAAGTTCTTAAGAATGGGTGCATTAAGGATGGATTTGCTAAAATGAGGTCGACTGAGATGGTAAGCCCTGTTGAAGCGGTTCCCCCTCATTCTTTATTTGTTCTAGACGATCTTCTACTTATCAGATGCAGCGAAGGAATTGGTCCTCCATACCCTTCGATCTAGCTGAGTCATTGGATTCTTCTTCTCTTGGAGGAGTAGAATGGCAACTCCATAAGCATCGACCCTGATCATGAATACCTCGGATGGCTCGGAGGATATCAAGCATGAAGTTCCCTGATTCAGCCCTAATGGTTGGGGTCTCTTGTTTTTTATTTCTTTCAAGATGCTTTCGATTATCTTGACATTTTGAGCAGGAGGTCTCGGTCTGTGCATGCCTTTTGTCCAAACGAATTCTTAGATCAGTCCCTTGTTGTTTGGCATTGATTTTTTATCGGATATCACTTGATCCCTGGGGACCTCGTGAGGGCATCAAATCAGTGGAAGCATTATGGACTGAGATAAGGTCGTTCAGAGGGTATTGTTCATGATGAGTTTTTCGGGAGACCCTCGGTGCCTCTCTGTTGATAAAAATCTTGATTAGGCTGTTGAAGAGGAATTGGGTCCTCCACGGGAGGAGCTGGTTGATAAAGAAAATTGGTGTAGCGGCTTGAGGCTGCCACTCTACCTCTTAGTCTTAGTGGCATAATGGTAAGTCTTATCTGTGTTGTTTTTCATAGGCGGCATCAATCTCATATGAGATTATGACCTTCGATTTGAACATATCGCAGACATGGCTCAGTGAAGAAGAAGATGTGAGTTAGGTTAGAGTATTTAAAAGGAAGAAGATGAGAGGAGGTGAGTTTGGTGATGAATTGAGTGACCAATTGAAGAGTTTTGTTAGGGTTTATGGAGAGAAGGGGGAAAGAGAAGCAACACTTATGCATATGGAGATGAGGGCGATTTTTTCAATTCATATACTTCTTAATATGTTTAAACCCGATATGAGGTATATTCTGCGAATATTTTTTCATTTAACAATGATTTAACGACGGGTGCTTTTTTGGAATAACTTAAATAGTTAGTTTGGAAATATGGAAAGTCATTGTGCTATTTTGAAATACTTAATCTTTTGGGTGTGCTTATGTACATATCCCTTTTTCTATTGATCTGATTGGCCAAAATTATAGTATGAGGTTGGTGTGGATCTTTAAAAGTAGATCCATTTTTTTTATTGTATTTAGGAAGAGACCCATTTTCTTAAAGGGTTATTTCCTTATTATTAATTCACAAATTTTCTTTTTAAAAAAACAAAAAGAAAAAAAAAAGAAAACAAAACTCATTCCATATAACATACTAATCACTACTTCTATATAATTTACTCACAACGTTAGGTACTTTTCAAAAAACTACTCCGAGTTAGTAGTCATTATAAGCAAAAGAGTATTCAACGTGAAATGATATTTTTACCTATCTCTACACCTTTAATATAAGTTGATGATAATTATAAATAGGGGCAGATGGTCTTTTTGAAACTCAGGTTAATGCTTAAACCAAATTAAGGTGAACAAAACTAATAGATGTAGATTTTTGGAATGTGCTCCATATTGTAAGGGAGTTATATGAAAATAAAAATTTTCGAGGGAGTAATAAGAAATTAACACATTTGTAAGTGACTTATATGAAGATAATCCTTTCTTAAAAATAGATTCAAAACATATAACTTCAATATATGGGTGGTTGTGGCTAGTGGCTACGGATCAGGTAATATCCTGCAAGGTCCGCTTGCAGATGACTACGATTTTGGAGGATTCATTCACTTGGGGATCGAAACCATCTATTTTAATGAACTCAGATATGGATCTTATATAACTGCAATTTTTAACACTGAAATTAGTAAAAGTTTGTATATTGCAAACTCATAATAAGTGTAACGCCCTAAATTTCAAACACATGTAATTCGTAGAACAAATATGATCTTTTACTTTAAATTCGTACAAAAATATAAGGAATTTAAAACTATACCATTTACCACATTGTTCTTTACAATAACACAGCGGAAATGAATAAGCACAATACAACGTGTAATATTGGAAGCTTTTCAATCATATGACAATCCATCACGGTGATTTCAAGTCCCTGCCAAGTTCAATCCTGCAACTAGGAAACTGTGGGCACGTCAGTTGCATACAACTGATACAATGCTATAATACAGCGATTCTTCCACTTTAACAATCACAAACTTGATGCACAAAAGCAATAATGGCAAGATGAATAAAAACAGATAGTGAATCTAATCTAAGTGTATAAGTGTATGTCGTGAAATAGAAATCAAAATGCATAAAACAAGTATCCAATAAAGCAACAAATGCACACAATGCACACTAATGCACACTTGTTTGGATTGTCTACATCCCATACAACATAGGTCCGAAGGCAAGCCCTTAACGTTCTCCTTATTATAGGGTTAAATCACACGTCATGCAACCTAATCCGATGATTGTACTCCAACGCGTAATTACGTGTGAGTCATATCCCCTGGATATTGCACCTTACCGGCAAACCCCTAGCCCACACATCCGGGATTTACTGGGCGTATCGTAAGCCACGAACCCCCGCAATTTGATCTCCCGCAACTACTAACCAGGCCTACCCCTAGACCACCTCAGTGAATTTACCGAGCTCATCCTGTCCATCCCGAACATTTTTTGGAACTGCAAGTTCTTTACCGACCTTTTCGCAAACAGAATAGATATACCCCTAGCCCACACATATAGATTTACCGAGCGTATCCTCAGTTATGAACATTCCTAGGGACCACAGTCCTTTACCAGCCATTTCATCGACCCCATCGGCCTACCTTGTAACACCCTGCAAAATTGAGTAATAACAATTTTGCCGTCGTGTGTTACACACATGTATTTTGTACCGTTACGAGAAATATTCGTAACGTATTTTTATATAAATGTCATATTCTGAATATTTATATGTTTTCCGTTTTTTTAAAACTCATTTCAATCCTATCTTTAGTCAACTCAAATATTTATTTTAATCCTTATGTTTTTACGTACACGTGTTTTCAATACACTTGTCGATTACGTATATTTTCCGTTACATGAACTATCCGTAACATTATTAAATATACATGTTTTATATTTTGACTGATTTTCGTTCTCTCAAATTATATTTTAATATTTGGCATGTGTGTTGCACGTAAAATTATATGTGCATTTTAATTTAAAAATCTTCTAAGATGTCATGGACATTTCTTTCTTATTTTATTTCACATTTTGTTATTTTTATCTTATTAAAAACCAATGGGCCTAAAGTCCATCTTAAATCTCATTAGAAAATTTATTTTAAAAGAAAAGCCCATAATTTTATTCTACATTTTAATTGTATACTTTTTAAACATATACACTTGTCATGTAACAAATATATACATTTAGGCTATAAACAAATGAATGAGAAGTGTGCACATGTGGGAAATCCAAGGGTTGGCCAATTCATGAAGGAATGAGAAGAGGTGGGGGTTTGTGTAGTATTGGTGAGTGGGTGATTAATTTTATTAATGGCTATTTATTTTTTGGTAATGGGTGTCTCTTTGTTCACCCATTTAACCCTATAAATACCACCCCCTTTTCTTCATAATCTTGCACCAAAGATCAAAAGCAACAAAAGTTAAGAAAGAGAGGAAAAAAAAAGTGAGAGTTGTTTGAGTTCTTGCTTGGAGGAAGGAAGATTGCTAGGAGGAGAAGGGAGTGCCATTTTTGGAGCTAGGAGCAACTTCAAGGAGTCTTCTTCTACATTAAAATCTTCATTGAGGTGGGTGTCTTATTGAACTTTCTAAATTATAGTATCATGCTGTGTAGGTAAATTGATATATAAATTTGATATGCATATGAGTAGTAATTAAATTGTAATGATGATATTTAGAATGAAAATGCTTGCTAATTGAAAGATTGTCATGAAAATAAGTTGATTGATGTTGTTTGATTGCATGGTAGTACATCATAATTAGATTAAATGATATGAATATAGATTTTTTACACAAAGTTACTAATTCATGCCAAGAAAAGTTACTGTTATGAATTTTGTTTGCACATCAGAAGATCGTATCTAATAAAATTGTTGGAATCTAGATCTAAAACTTTTTGGAGAGCATCTTGTATGTGTCAGGAATATCCCATTAAAATTTCATAAGATTTGGAGGTCGTTTACTATTTTAATAAAATCTAAACTCAAAACTAGTTAGTAGTTGGCTGGTTGTTGGAAATCTGCACATCTTTCGGTTTTTGATCCATTCAGCATTGTAAATGAAATAATTTGAGAAAAGTAAGAACTGAGAAGTTTTAGTAGACTCGTTAACCTTTCTGAAAATTCCAAGAAATCAAATTTTCATAAAGAACTGAATTTTATATGAATTTTACAAGACTGTATAGTGGCAGTATTTCAGTATTTCGACCCTATTGTATATTTCGAAGAATTCAGGGTTATAGATACAGTACTTTGAGGAAAATTATAACTAAGAAATTGTAGTAATTTGTACACCTTCATTTTGATATAAATAACACAAAGTTTTGTGCAGTATATGATTTTTTATGACTTTTACAAATAGCAGTTTTTGACTTTGAATTTATTGTTTTGCAAATCATATTTAAACGAGGTGAAGGAAAATATATTCTCGCTGTTTTAAGTTATATTTTGGGAAAATAAAGATCATATTCATCATGCTTAGATGAGATGTGAACTCAAGAAATATATATATATTAATGATGTCAGGAATTGGTATATAAAATAAATTAAAGGGAAATGATGAGATGCATTTTCAATGATGAATTTTAAGAGATTATGTTTTAATCTTCATTAACTTGTTTTGAGAAGGTTTTGATAAATATGAAAGTGTATTGTGAAAATGAATAGGTCGAGATTGTTCTTGTTGATGAATAAATAAGAATGAATGAAAGAATTTGAATAAATTATGAATACATGAACATGAGTTATAAGGGTATGAGTACCCCAAGTTGTTGAACATGAAAAGATGTTGATACTAGAGACTTAATGAGACCCAGGTACCTGCAAGTGTTGAAAATGAATAATTGATTTGAGAAGTGGCCAATATGGACTGTCATTCTCGGTATATTTTTGTGTAAGACTGGTAGGAGGGTAAGCTAGCTCTAGTAGTATAATATATTCATGTTCAAACTTAAGAATTGGGCACTAAGTGAAGATGTAGTAAACTTGGGCAAACATAAATGGAGGGCCTCTATATAGTCAGGCGGTGGATTCCGAGACTATTGACCCAGTCGGGCAGTAGATTCTGGGGCTGTGGTTGCTTACGATAGAGGCGAGCCTTAATTAAATTCGAGATTCTTATTGATCGGATGGTAGATTCCGGGATCATGATTTTTCGGGCGGATAGTAGGCCATATTCTAGTGTATATGCATATACCGGAGTTAGAGGAACACTTGCCGGATGTTCGCACGACGAGGGTTCTGTATAGTCGGGTGGTGGATCTCTGAGACTGGAAACCGTACTCATGGAATGTCTAAACTTTGTTTTATTACTAGGTAGTTATCATGACGAGGGATTAAACCCTTTAATGTGGAGTACGTAGGTGCTTGCCCTCGGACCTATGTAGTATGGGATGCATAAAATCCGAACAAGTATGTATTAATGTCATTGTAGTATAACATCTGTATTAGGCATTAAGTCATATCATACACTGACATGATTAAGATAGTCACTTTTTACACTTTTATATGCATTCAAGTTTGTGATTGTTAAAGTAAGAAATTTTGTTATAATATAGCATAGAGAGGATCGCTATTTATAACATTGCGTCGGTGGTAAGCAGCTGACGTGCCTATAGATTTTCAGTACAGGGCTTAATTGGACTGGCAAGGACTTAAAGACCGTTGATGATAAAGATTATATTCATGATTTAAGTTGCTGATATTAGAGTTGTACTTCTTGTTGTATTTTATTCCATTGTTTAACTCTGTAATAAACATTGTTGTGTAATAAAAGAAAAGTTTTAATTTCCTTTTAAAATTGTACGAATTGAAGTAAAAGATCCTGTTGTACTACGAGTTACATGTAAATGGAATTCGGGGTGTTACAAGTGGTATCAGAGCCGACTTCAATAAGTAGTATAAATTTACAAGGACTATACATTATGATGGACATTAGAAGTGTGAGTTCAGTTTATGGAGATTTAAATGTAAGTTATTTACATTTGTGTTTCTCTATACATTGATGTCTTCTTCCCCCTTTCCCTATTCGATGGTTGGAGTCATGAATGTTGAAGTTATGGAACTTGCATTCGTGATACCCCCCTCATATACAATTGTTGTGGTATTTTATGCGAGCATGTTTTTCCTTGGCATCAGAGTGGCGCTGCGGAAGCGTGGTTGGTTTGAACCTACCTTGATGATGCCTTACACATGGACACGCTTCCCTCTTTAAAACTTTCTTCATGGATTTTTCATTCCAAAAAAAAAATTTGTGGATTTTCCTCGTAGAATTTTTTCATCTTTAACATTTACTATTTTCAAATAAATATTTTCTTATACTATTAATTCACTTTGATATTTATTATTTCAATTACAACCCTTAAGCACGATATTTTAAGATTGGCTTACTTGTTTTCTTTCTGATGTTTGTTTCATGGGCTTTCACGTTACCTATTACTTTTACGTATTCTATTAAGTTTTGAACTACTTCTTGTTAAATTATTATTCAGACTATCATTTTCCTTTTTACTATTTCTATTAGATTTTTGAATTTCAATTTTGTATGTTAAAGAATATTTTGATTTCACGATACTATATTTTTTCATTATTTTATGATTGTAATGTTTTAAATATAACATATTTCTACACATTATAAATCCTCTTCCTACTATTTTGTGATATAGCTTATATTCGATATTTAAAATCTATCCTTTTATTTGAATATTTTATCGTTGTAATTTTCTGCTTTTACTATCTCAATTTTTACTTCTATTTTCATATCAATGATTTCAAAATAAAACATCATTCTTTAGTAAACATCCAATATCCAAGTACATATGGAAGATTATATTTTCTCATCACCCGTTTTGGTGCTACCTGATGTCGAGAGGGTAAATATGCAACTAAACATCAATGGAGGCAAATTGCAAATGGATGTCGGGGATGCAAAGTCTGCAGCCGAATGTCCAGAAGGCAAACTACAATCAGATGTAGTGGAGGCAATTCTGCAACTTGACAAGCCAGCAGTTGGACACCAACTAAGCGAACCCACAACAAAAATGGATTTTTCTACTTTAATAACCCTCAATTTTGTTTATTTTTAAAACGTATAAATAATTATTGAATTTACCTTACAAATTATTTTATAATATTAACTTGTTATACAGAATTATTTTTATATTGTCTATACTCTTAACTAAATTCCATTCTCATACATTTTTCAAACTTTTTCTCTTGAATTGCTAGTTCAATTTTATCTCGTAATATTAGTCTAGTTTATGATTTTAATCATTCTATCGCTTATTACTTTGATAAAATTTTGATTACCAAGCATATTAATAATTTATCCATTGACTATGTTTCTATTTATTCTTCTCAATTGCGATGTTTTACAAATTATTTCACAATTAATGACTTAATTTTCATTTTTCACTTTCATCAAATACTTTACCTAATATTATTTTTATGAAAACTTCTCTCAATCTATCCTATCTTTTATGGTTACGTTTCTTTTTTTATGCTATTTTTCTAGTTTTCTTGCACCATTCTTATAAATTTTTTATACTCATAGTTTTCTTATTTAAGTTTATCTTGTTACATATTTTTATACTACATTTATTTTCTTAATAGTTGCAGTTTTACGTATACAATAAATGATATTTTTTTGGGCGTGTACGAAATACAACTTCTACCCTAGTAAGTTCTGAGGACAGAACTATTCTAAGGGGGGGGGGGGGGGGAGGGGGGGGGGAGGGTAACACCCCGCAAAATTGAGTAATAACAATTTTTCCCTCCTGTGTTACGCACGTGTCTTTGTACCGTTACGAGTAATATTCGTAACGTATTTTTATATAAATGTCATATTCTGATTACTTATTTGTTTTCGGTTTTCTCAAAACTCAATTCAATCCTATCTTTAGCCAACTCAAATATTTATTTTAATCCTTGTGTTTTTACGTACATTGCACGTGTTTTCAATGCACGTGTCGATTACGTATATTTTCCGTTACGTGAAATATCTGTAACTTTATTAAATATACATATTTTTTATTTTGACTGATTTTCGTTCTCTCAAATTAATTTTTAATATTTGGCATGTGCATTGCACGTAAAATTATATGTGCATTTTATTTCTAAAATTTTCTAAGATGTCATGCACATTTCTTTCTCATTTAATTTCACATTTTTTTATTTTTATCTTATTAAAAACTCATGGGCCTAAAGTCCATCTTAAACCTCATTAGAAAATTTATTTAAAAGAAAAAGCCCATAATTTTATTCTACATTTTAAATGTACACTTTTTAAACATATACACTTGTCATGTAAAAAATATATACATTTAGGCTATAAACAAATGAATAAGAAGTGTGCACATGTGGGAAATCTAAGGGTTGGCCAATTCATGAAGGAATGAGAAGAGGTGGGGGTTTGTGTAATATTGGTAAGTGGGTGATTAATTTTATTAATGGCTATTTATTTTTGGGTAATGAGTGTCTCTTCATTCACCCATTTAACCCTATAAATATCACCCCATTTTCTTCATAATTTTGCACCAAAGATCAAAAGAAACTAAAGATAAGAAAGAGAGGAAAAGAAAGAGAGAGTTGTTTGAGTTCTTGCTTGGAGGAAGGAGAGCTTGCTAGGAGGAGAAGGGAGTCCCATTCTTGGAGCTATGAGCAACTTTTAGGAGTCTTCTTCTATATTAGAATCTTCATTGAGGTGAGTGTCTTCTTGAACTTTATAAATTATAGTATCATGCATGTGTAGGTAAATTGATATATAAAATTGATATGCATATGAGTAGTGATTAAATTGTAATGATGATATTTAGAATGAAAATGCATGCTAATTGAAATATTGTCATGAAAATAAATTGATTGGTGTTGTTTGATTGCATGGTAGTACATCATGATTAGATTAAATGATATGAATATAGATTTGTACACGAAATTACTAATTCATGCCAAGAAAAGTTACTGTTTTGAATTTTGTTTGTACATCAGAAAATCGTATCTAATAAAATAGATGGAATCTAGAACTAAAACTTTTTGGGGAGTATTTTGTATGTGTCAGGAACATCCCTTTAAAATTTTATAAGATTTGGAGATCGTTTACTCTTTTAATAAAATCTAAACAAAAAACTTGTTAGTAGTTGGCTGGTTGCTGGAAATCTGCACATCTTTCGGTTTTTGATCCATTCAGCAATGTAAATGAAATAATTTGAGAAAAGTCAGAACAAGGAAGTTGTAGTGACTCGTTAACCTTTCTGAAAGTCCAGGAAATCAAATTTTCATAATGAATTGAATTTTATATGAATTTTACAAGATTGTACAGTGGCAGTATTTCCGTATTTCGACTCTACTATATATTTCGAAGAATTCAGGGTTATGGATACATTATTTTGAGGAAACTTTTACCTAAGAAATTGTAGTAGACTTATACAACTTTATTTTGATATAAATAACGCAAAGTTTCATGAAGTGTATGATTTTTTTTTATTTTCACAAATAGCATGAAATGCGGTTTTTCACTTTGAATTTACTGTTTTGCAAATGATACTTAAACGAGGTGATTGAAAATATATTCTCGCTATTTTAAGTTATATTTTGATAAAATAAAGATATTCATGCTTAGATGAGATGTGAACTCAAGAAATATCTAGATTTGCCCGTGGGCACGTACCTACGACATGTCTTCATAACAATAAAATATATGAAAAGCCTTATAAATAGTAAATCAACAATTATATAGCTCAAGTTTGAATAGTATGACAATAAGTATTTGTAAATAAAAGTCCATGTTTTCATTATTATATGTTGAAAAATAATTATAAATTGGGGTATAAAGGTACATGTTTCCATATATATACAGAGAGAGAGAGAGAGAGAGAGAGAGAGAGAGAGAGAGAGAGAGAGCAATTAAATAAATAAAGGAGTTGTTTTGGAAGGGATTTGAATTTGAATTTTGGGAGGAAACTTTTGGGAGGGAAATATGTTTTGTGAGATTAAATCTGGGCCATTGATTTTGGGGGATTGAATGAGTGCTACTCGATAGCTTTCTTTGCGTTTTATTATATATATATATATCTGTGTGTGTGTGTGTGTGTGTGTGTGTGTGTGTGTGTGTGTGTGTGTGTTAGGAATTGGTATAAAATAAATCAACAGAAAATGATGAGATGAGTTTTCAATGATGAATTTTAAGAGATTATGTTTTAATCTTCATTAACTTGTATTGATAAGATTTTGATGAATATGAAAAGTGTATTGTGAAGATGAATAGGTCGAGATTGTACTTGTTGATGAATAAATAAGAACGAATGAAAGAATTTGAATGAATTATGAATACATGAATATGAGTTATAAGGGTATGAGTACCCTAAGTCGTTGAACATGAAAAGATGTTGATTATAGAGGCTTAATGAGACCCAGGTACTGAAAGTGTTGAAAGTGAATAAATTATTTAAGAAGTGGCGAATATGGGTTGTCATTCTCGGTATGTTTTTGTGTAAGACCGGTAGGAGGGTAAGCTAGAACTAGTAGTATAATTTATTCATGTTCAAACTTAAGAATTAGGCACTAGGTAAAGATGTAGTAAACTTGGGTAAACGTAAGTGGAGGGCCTCCATATATTCGGGAGGTGGAATCCGGGACTATAGACCCAGTCAGGCGGTGGATTCCGAGGCTGTGGTTTCTTGCGATGGTGGAAAGCCTTAATTTAATCCGGGATTATGATTGATCGGGCAATGAATTCTGGGATCATGATTAGTCAGGCGGATAGTAAGCCGTACTCTAGTGTATATGCGTATACCGGGGCTAGAGGGACACTTGCGGGATGTTCGCACGACGAGAATTCTGTACAGACGGTCCGTGGATCTCCGGGACTGGAATCCGTACTCGTGGATTAAACCCTTTAATGTGGAGTACATAGTTGCTTGCCCTCAGACCTATATAGTATGGGATGCATAGAATCTGAACAAGTATGCATTAGTGTCATTGTAGTATAACATCTGCATTAGGCATTAAGTCATATCATACACTGACATGATTACGATAGTCACTCTTTAGAGCATCCACAATGGTTTTTTATAAATGGCAAATTGCCATTTTATAAGAAACAGATCGCTGCAATGGTTTTTCATTTTGCCATTTTATAGCAAACTTTCTATTCTGGTTTCTCATATATGAGAAACGAAATACCAATTCTCAAATTATAAAGGACGGGATATCATATCCCGTCGCTCCGATTTTATGATTTTTTAATCGAGTGAGACGGGAAAAGATATACCGTCTAAATAATTTTTTTGTTTTTAAAAAAAATGGTCGGACGGGGAAACATACCCCGTCCGGGATATGATACCCCGTCTCTCCACTTTTATTTATTTATTTTTTTAATATCTCCTCAGACGGGGAAACATACCCCGTCCGGGGTATGATACCCCGTCTCTCCCGTTTTATTTTTATTTTTTTTTCAATATCTCCCTTAAATTTTTGCCACGCACGCATATGAGAAAAAATTAACAAACGACCGCTGCACGATCATCCTCCATTTGCTATTACTGTTGCTGCCATATAATAGAAAATAGCAAATACCACTGTGGATGCTCTTACACTTTTATAGGCATTCAAGTTTGTGATTTTTAAAGTAAGAGATTTCATTATAATATAGCATACAGAGGATCGCTGTTTATAACATTGCGTCGATTGTAAGAAACTAACGGGCCCGCAGATTTTTAGTGCAGGGCTTGATTGGATTGGCAAGGACTTAAAGATGGTTGATTGTAAAGATTATATCATGATTTAAGCTGCTGATATTATAGTTGTACTTCTTGTTGTATTTTATTCTGTTGTGTAACTCTGTAGTAAACATTGTTGTGTAATAATAGAAAATTTTTAATTTCCTTGTAAAATTGTACGAATTGAAGTAAAAGCTCCTGTTGTACTACGAATTACATGTAAATGGAATTTGGGGTGTTACAAGTGGTATCAGAGCTGACTTCAATAAGTAGTACAAATTTACAAGGACGACACATTATGTTGGACAATAGAAGTGTGAGTTCTGTTTATAGATATTTATGTATGTACATTTGTGTTACTCTATACACTGATGTCTTCTTCTCCCTTTCCCTATTGGATGGTTGGAGTCATGAATGATGAATTTATGGAACTTGCATTCGTGATATCCCCCTCGTATACAATTGTTGTGGTATTGTATGCGAGCATGTTTTTCCTTGGCATCAGAGTGGCGATGCGGAAGCGTGGTTGGTTTGAACCTACCTTCATGATGCCTTACACATGGACACACTTCCCTCTTTAAAATTTTCTTCGTGGATTTCTCATTCCAAAATAATAAAATAATAAAAAATCGTGGGATTATATGTAAATGGACGAATTTCATTCCTTGTAAAATTGTACGAATTGAAGTAAAAGATCCTGTTGCACTACAAATTATATATAAATGGAATTCGGGGTGTTACATACCCCTAGCCCACAAATGTAGATTTACCGAGCGTATCCTCTGTTGTGTCCAAAATCCCTAAGAACCGCAAGCTCTTTACCGGACATGTTCGTCATTTTTTTTCAGCCATAACTCCACCTAGTCCATGTCGTTAAGTTCAAACATAAATAATTGCCACCTAGAGCTAACTTACCATACCGGACATAAATCAAATACTGAGAATGTTAGCTCACACTGGCTACTTGTCAAAGAGGAAGTTAACCCACACTGGTTACTTCTTAAATTTTCGCATATCATAACCTGTCGGCACTCTGCGTCTTGCTCAGCCTCTAGATTCCAACAATCTCAACATAGAGATCAACTTGGTTACATCTAACCTCTTATAAAAATTTACATCCATTAAATATCTTTTAACTTCTTTTATCCATTCTCTTTGCTATTATCAATCATGAAGTAACCAACTTCTTATAGCAACATTCAATAACACTTGATGAGTTATAACCCTTATAAACATCACATGTTTAATATCCCAAATTCATTCTTTAATTATCTCTTAATTCCTCATAAGGTACATCTTACTAACATTTCAATTTTAATTCAAATTTTATACGTTGTAAAAGATTTAAGACAACTAGATAAAAGACATCAACCCAATGCTATTGTAAAAATCATATAAATTCCAATACTACTCCAAAAATAGATTTCTTAGTTTCATAGGAAACATAAATGAGTGTACAACAACTTTGAATTTATGATCATCTAAAATCATGTAACACCCCGAATTCCAAATAAGTCTGAATTTGAAGTTCCACAGGATCTTTACACTTCACTTCGTACAATTTTACAAGGCATTTTGAAACTTTTATTACAACAAAGTGTTTTATATCAACACGCAGCGGAATAAATAAATGAATTAAAACATGGTAGATATACAATTGTAACAACTTTATCATTTAAGTAATCATCAGCATCAAATTCATCTTTATATCTTCTTGTAAATTCCAAGTCTTGCATATGAAACTGTGGGCACGTCAGTTGCTTACAACCGACGCAAAATTATACACGGCCATCCTCGCTATGCCAAAAATATAACGATTCTTTAATACTTTAACAATCACAAACTTGAATGCATCACTAACAAAGCTAAAGAGGGACTATCCTATTGATGTCGTGTATGCTTGTGCACTTAACCTTAATGCAGTTATTTATATTTAATGACACTATTGCACACTTGTTTGAACCTATGCATCCCATTCCACATAGATCTGAGGGCAATCCCTTAACCGTACTTCTTCTTGTAGGTTGAATCCCTTGTTATGAGTTTAACTACTATGGTAACTACGGTAAGTTCTTAGATATTTTATGAGTTATGAGCCCATGTCCAAACAGCCTAGAGGGGAATCCCACATCATGAAATGACACATCATGTAGACAGTCTATGGACAATTCACCTTCGTCATGGGACGATGGCACTACGTAGTCACGAAGAACCCTACAAGCGTTGCCATGATCCCGATAATTTCGGAGATGGATTCACGTCATGACATGACGCATCATGTAGACTACCTGTGAAAACTCTCACACCGTGAATTTGAGACCCTCATACTTGTGTTTTTTTCTTACTTTCATCACATCTCCCCTTAGTGTCTGTCCTTAAGTTTTTAGTTTTTTTTAGAAGAAATCAACACAACCTAGAGCTAGCTTATTCTACCGGACTTAAACCAACACAAGAGCAAGTCAGCCCACACTGGCTACTTCTCAAAGAGAGTCAACCCAACTCATTATTCCTCAAATCTCATTAATAAATATTGCCGGTCACTAGGGTTTCGCCTAGCCTCTAGATTCCAACAACTATCACGTTCTAGAGATCAATAATATGTTATATTCAATCTCAAAATAATATATCAATTTCTTTATTCACAATCTCTTTATCAAAGAAAACATTTATTTATAATCTCATAACATGAAGTAACTCACTTCAACTTCTCTTATCAATTTAATCACTTATAGCATTGTGTGCAATCCAAATATTCTCTTAATCAAATGTTAATAACCATAAAATCTCATCGAGAAGAAACCTAATTGCATTCCAGATTTTCATTTTTCTTTAATTATACAAGAGCCATATTTTAAGAAGAATTATCAAGTTCCAATTTTTCTTCCAATTCTCAGAAAATGTATCAAAATATTGTGGAAACATTTTTTATAAAGTCCAAATAATTTTTTAGAGAAATAATAGAATTTTTTCCCCAATTTTTTATGCTATTTAAAACCCAAATATATCAAAAAAATCTCAAAACACACAAAAAGGCAGCAGTCGGGATCGAACCCGTGACCCCCCCCCCCCCCCCCCTGCTGCTACAGTAACAACTCTAATTCGCACCCGAAGACCAGAAAATCCACAGGCGACTAGTGATAGGAGTTTACTTAAATACTTTAAGTATGAGCCGCACTGTATTTTGGAAAAATCAAAATTTTAAGTAAACAGAGCCTCTTCAAGACTCGAACCCAAGATTACCTGCACTGTTCACAGCGCTCTATACCCACACCGCAAACCAGTATTCTCAAACCCATTCTCTATTACGAAGAGGAATTGAAATAACTTTATACTTTTGTCTGTTTGTAAATTTCCTTTACAAAATCTCGATTTCTCAATTAGTTTGTACCATTCAAAATCTCATTCTTTTCCTGGATATTTTCTTTTAAAAATACAGTATAGCAGCAATTAGTAAACTTTACAAAACTCTTATTATTATTTTTTGACATTGTAACAAGTTTTTCTTTCCAATTTGCTATGGTTGCTCCTAAAAAACACTAATATAAATTTCTTTATGCCAGTAAAATACATATTTGTGGAACTATTTTCATATTTCTCTACTATACTAACATCTTAAAACTTTTTCATACATATTGCATTAGTTTAACTATTATAAGAACGTTCTAACATGCATCAATTTGGAGATTATTATTCCAACAACCCACTAAATGTATTTTCTTGTTCTCTCTCTAATCCACATGAACTCTAGTTATTTATTATTATCACAATATCATTTCAACATATCAAGACACAATTAAAATAAGATTATGAAATCTACATTCATTCTACCAATAAAAAATTTAACAACTAAACCATATATCAACTAGCATGCATCTTACTCCTAAAATTAGAAAGGATTTAAAAAACACCCACCCAGTAAGAGAATATACTAGTAGCAAGCCCCTTCAAAAGCACTAAGAAAATCCCCAAAAGAAAGCCGAAATCCACACAAAAGCCCAGCAAATCCCTTCACACAAAGCTCCAAAAATCTTAAAGCAAAATGCCGAAATCCTGCGCAAAATCAAAGGACCCGAGCACCCCCTTATGCCTGTTTGGTTTGGTTTCTATTTGATTTTTTTATTAATTGTGTTGTGTAGAGAATGGATTTGGATTAGGGATATTTATAGAAATTAATTAGGTAGTTAATAAAACTAATTGTCCACTAAACAACCCACTACCCCACTCCTCTCATCCCACTTCTCAAGTCAGCCGGCCACTTCTTCATGCATATTTTTTTAGGTGTGCACCTTGCACGTGTGCACGTGCACGTGCTTGTGTACACCACACAAAAATTAATTCTTTATTTAATTTAAACCATATATTTATATATATAATATGCATATAAAATTAGTTTAATTAAAAATTATAGTTTTCATGTATGAATAAAATAGACACACACATATACTTCATGAAATTTTATTTTAATGGATAATGCAACTAATACGTGCACTGCAAACACATGCGTTGCACATAAAACAAATATTCAAATATGAAATCGATTTTATCAACGGAAAAATATTTATAAATAATTGGAATGTAACGTACAAAAAATATTTTTTATTAATTTTTATATATTCCACAACGTAATCACTACGTACATAGAAAACACGTGCACCGCACTTATAAAAGTATTTTAATTAAAATAAGAGTAAAATGAATTTCTATTTATAAAAAGAATTCGAACGTGCCATTAAATAAATAATTAAAATACATAGAAAATATTACACGTAGCGGTGGAAAAATACGTAATCGATACGTGCATCGATAACACGTATAAAGCACGTAAAAATACAGAGATTGGAATTTTATATTTGAGTTGAATCAAATAGAATAAAATAAATTTTGAGAAGACGGAAAATGCCTAAATAGTTGAAATACAAAATAAGTATGATATTTATACTGAACTGCATTACGGATATCACAGTAAAGGTACAAAATACACGTGCGTAACACATGAAGGGCAAAATTATCATTTTCAATTTTGTGGGGTGTTACGAATTATCTTCAATTACTTCTTCTAAATTCATTTGCAAAACAGTATGATCAAAATCCAAAAAACTGCAGCTCATGCTACTTGTAAAAATCACAGAAAATTCTAAGCTTAATGAGATTTGTGTTCTTCAGATCAAATTAAACGTATATTAGTCTACTATAAATTTGTAGTTATAAATGTATCCAAAATATTGTGTCTATAATCTTGAATTCTTTGAAATCTACAATCGGAACAAAATGTTGTACTACAGTTTAAGTACTGCCATTTGTTCAATCTTGTAAAATTCATTATAAATTCTTTTCTTCATGAAAAATTGATTTCTTAGACTCTAAAGAAAGGTTAACGAGTCTACTTCAACTTCTTAGTTGTGACATTTCTCAAAATACTTCATATAAGATGTTGAAATGATCAAAATCCGAAATGTGTACAAATTTCCAACAACTAGCCAATTGCCAACTAGTGCTAAGTTTGAGTTTTATTAAAATAGTAAACGATATCCAAATATTATGAAATTTTACAGAGATGTTCTAGACATATACGAGACTCTTCGATAAAAATTTTAGCTCTAGATTCCATCTATTTTAATAGATATGATTTTCTGAAGTGCAACTCAAACTTAAAACAGAAATTTATAAAAATGTCCCCAAATCAATCATATCATAATTTCATACCCTTAATCAACAACACATAATCTAAACATGAATACTCAATCTATATAAATTATCATGCATCTAACAATTCACACATATATATTCTACAATCTAGTATTTTACTAATAAAATTATATTAGAAAGTTGGAGAAATGCCCACCTCAAAAGGAGAATTCCTAGCAGATATGAACTCCTCAAGGAGCTCCCAAGCCGCCTCCAAATCCGAGCCCAAGAAAAAAAAATACCCAGCAAGCATGTCGGCAGAAATGGCAACAAGGAACATTTCTTCATTTTTTTCATTCTGTTTTTTTGTTGTTGTTTAGAAATAGGATGGGGTGGGGTTTATAAAGGGGATTAATTAGTGGGGTTTAACTAACCACCCACTAAGCTCCTTAACCACCCACTAGGCCCCTTAATTTAATTCAAATCACTTTCCCTCCTATTCAATTTGTCCAGCCATTAATTGGGGAAGAAAGCATGTGCACGTGCGTGCTATGTGGGTGCACACAATTAAGAATTTTTATTTAAATTAAATGCATATGTTATAATGTGTAATATGTATTTAATATAACTAGTTTAATTTAGTTATAATTAGATTTTTCATGTACCGATAAATAAACACACACACACCTCATAATTTTTATTTTGAAAGAGAACAAAACCAACACGTGCACTTGAAACACGTGCGTCACACGTAAAAACAAATATTCAAATATGAAATAGATTTTATCAACAGTGAAACTTTTATAAATAATCAAAATACATACGGAAATATATTTCATTAATTTTATATATGCAACTATAAAATAAACACGTACATAGAAAACATGTGCATCTCACGTATAAAATATATGTGAGTCAAAATAGGAGAAAAATGAATTTCAATATATAAAACGAATTCGAACAAGTTATAAATTAAATAATTGAAATACGTAGAAACATTACACGTAACAATGAAATATACGTAACTGTCATATGTATTGAAAACACGTGCAATGCAAGTAAAAACAGAATATTTGATATTTGAGTTAAAATTTAAATTCGAATACATAATCGAATTTGAGAGAATGAAAAATATATATAAGAATCGAAATACAAAACACGTAGAGAATATTTATATTAAAATACGTTACGGACATTACCCATAACGGTACAAAATACACGTGCATAATACACGAGGGGCAAAATCGTTATGTCTCAATTTTGCAGGGTGCTACAATAAGAAATTAAATAATCATAGGTTGAAGCTCAACTAGTGAAATTTTTTATTAGTCTGCTACAAATCGCTATTTTTTTACGCTACTCATAAAGTGAGCTTCATAAAAAAAATCTTATGGTTGTTTTCCACCAAACAAGAAGAATATATATATATATATATATATATATATATATATATATATATATATATATATATATATATATACTAGGTTTACCCGTTGACACGTGCCTACGGCACGTCTTAGGAACGGTGCACATGGTTTAATTATATAAAATAGTTTTACAGGTCCAGCAACTTAATTGAAGTAGGAAACATATTATATGAGGAAGCAGCATATCTACCTTTAAAGCTCAACCATCGCCTTCTTGATTATTAGATTGAACTTACCTAGAATGCATATAGTTTGTTAGAAACATAGCATAGAGGTTTTTTAACTTCAGATTCACTTTTAGATGTTTGTATTAGTTATGCAAGGACATGATCATATAGGTTTTATAGAGCTTACTCTAATCCCATAACCACTATGAGCATGTCTAAATACAATGGTAATCCAAGTGCAGGTGTGAAGGTATCTACAATACCAATAATCTAAATATTTGATTGTCTAAGACTCAGTTTGTAATTGAATATCTCTTATTATTATTTCAACCAAAATTTAATACATGAAGTTCTTATTATCATTTCTTTTATCTCCACTTTGTCTCCCCATTGCACCTTTATAAAAAAAAATCGAAATGGATCAATAACAAATTACTTTAGCTTTCTTTCTTGAGTGGAGAGTTTGCACCCTTCACTGGTAAACTCCAGTCATCCCAATCTTATATATCCAAACATACACTAAAAGTTCTTATATGTTACGTTATCCATTGTTTCTTATAACCAGTGAAGGGAACACTTTACGATAGTATATTCTCTTGTAGTAAAGAAATTAATGTTGCATATTTGCCAAGTTATTTTAGGTTGCTGATCAGCTTACCTGTCTTGATATGGTTCGGAAGCTCAAATTGAGGTCACCAAATAATCTATCTCTCACTTGTGTACACCTTAAATCAAAACGGATAAAAAAACTCATCAAATAAATCACCAAATTAAATTTGTTAAAATCCAAAATAAGACAATCATACATCTCTGAACTTAGATCTCATGCACACACAAAATTTGAGTCAGCAAAAAACTGAGTAATTCCCTACACGCACAAAATTAAAAATTAGAGTCGCCGCATCGCATGTAGAGGCTCTCGATTTGGTGTAGGGGAGTCGCCGATACAGAGTCGCGCGATATTCGCGCCCGATTTGGTGGAGTGGAGTTGCCGATATAGAATCAGCAACGGATCAGATATCGGCAATGACCTCTTGATTGGGGTTTGACACTGGATTTGGATTTGGATTTGTTTTGAAATTCACACTTGAGAGGACGCTGGAGGCTTCACCAATAGAATGGAAGCGAAGGTTTAAGAAAATGGTTTTAGGAATTTGGAGTTAGCGGCTTAAAAATCCTAAGGAGGGAGAGAGAAAAATTAGAGCTCTCTGGTTTGGGGAATAAAGGGAGCAAACTGATCTGAATAAGAGAGAGAGAGAGAAGGAAATAAATAAATAAAGGAGTGATTTGAATTTGAGTTTTGGGGGAAAACTTTTGGGGGGAAAAAGTGTTTTGGGAGCTTAGATCTGGACCATGGATGTTCTTACTATTGAAGGAGAGTCACTTGATATCTTTTCTTTGTGTTTTATTATATAGATATATATATTTATATTATAACACCCTTACATTATTTTTACCTTTATACCTTTATTTTTTTCTTCTTATCTCTCCCAAACAATTAGTTTCCATTCTTCTATTGCAAAACCCTTGTTCTTAACCATTAATGGGGATGAGGAAGTAATTAGAATTAATGGACGCTCTTGTAAGTACCAATTGACACAAATGGAGATGAGAAAGAAAGGCTGAGAACTAGAGATTCGTATTAGAAATGTAGAAAAAGTTGATAACGAAGATTGAATAGGGTTTTAATAGTCAAATAATGTCTCCAGCTTTACCCTCAAATAGAAAAAAAAAAAAAAAACAATCAGAAAATGTTAGTGTGAAATCATAAGAAGGTTCTTGTTTGGAGGGGAAAAAACCAGATAAACAATTTTAAATGGACTTTACTTAGTGACAAATAGCGATTTATTGGGAGGTGGCAATCCACAGATTTGAGATTTGTGAGTGGTTTGTGTACAAAAAAAACCCAATAATGAATTGAACAAATTAACCAATATATCATATAATAATAAATGATTAGTTTTATTTCCACAGCAGATCAAATCTTTCTCTCTCTGTAACATTTTTTCATCTCTGCTAGACTGCACACTTTTTCATCTCTGCTAGACTGCACACCTCAGGTTTGATGGGTTGATGGAAAGTACTGTCTCTATTTAGTTAGAAAAATAACAATGTAATTTTTCAAGAGAAATAATAGCATGGTCACTTTATTTATTCAACCATATTTGCAATTTTTTATGATTAGCGTACTTACTTACAAAAGTAAGTGATTCCACCTAACTATACATCAATTTTTTTTAAAAAAATGTGCATGGACCTGATGCGGTTTGCTTTAGGGGGTAGCTGCACCAGGTGTGAGTTCTCTCAATTTGTATAGTGGAAGTCACGGTATTGGCTATACGCTCAACCCTTGGCTGAGAAGGCGGCTCGGGAGTAGCAGGAGTGAGCTGGAGGACGGATGCTCGACTTGGATCCAGCAAGCTCGGCACGGTCTTGTGCACCTGCACTATGCCTAGAAACACCGAGAGAGATCTCGGTGACAGGCCCTCCGACGATCTAATTAGAGACTGGAAAGCAACAGTAGCTAGGATTTTTAGAGAGGAAAGATTGATTACATATTAATGAAGGAGGGGGCCTGGTATTTATAGACAGAGAAAACGGGTCTGAGATCCCGCTGGGCCGGGTTTGGACCCGTTTGCTCGTGGGCCTGACGTGACAGAAGCCCATGGGATCCTGAGTTGATCTGATGATCAGGGGAGAGCGGATTTTGAGGGGATTTGGTAGCTCAGGAGGAGCCACGTAATCTGACACATATCAGGAGCCCCCACTCCTAGAAGGCTGGGTAACCTAGCCGTGCAGGAGTGGTTTTGCCTCTGTAGGAAGAGCGGAGTGGTATGTACGACGAAGAATGGGGTCTGTATCTTCCTGGAGAGGCCAGCGGGATAGGATGAAGGGGATCCCCTTTTGGAGTCATGAAGGGTGTCGAGTGCCGAGGAGTAGGAGCTTGCTTAACCGAGCATCGAGGGTCGGAAGACGAGCCCCCTCACTTGTTGTAAAAGCTAGGGGACGTCGAGTGCTGAAGAGTAGGAGCTCGCTTAGCCGAGCGTCTAGGATTGGGAGACGAGCCCCTCACTTGTTCGAAAGTTTAGGGGACGTCGAGATCTGAAGAATAGAAGCTCGATTAGCCGAGCATCGAGGGTCGGGAGATGAGCTCCCTCACTTGTTGGAAAAGCTAGGGGACGTCGAGATCTGAAGAGTATGAGCTCTCTTAGCCGAGCGTCGAGGGTCGGGAGGAGAGCCTCAGGCTTTTTGGAGAAGTTTTTGTGGCTCGCGGTGACATCCGAGCGCCGAACCTCAAGCTTGTTGGAGAATCTTTTGTAGTTCGCGGTGTCATCTGAGCGTCGAGCCTCAAGCTTGTCGAAGAAGCTTTTGTGGCTCGCGGAGTCATCCGAGCGCCAAGCCTCAAGCTTGTTGGAGAAGCTTTTGGGGCTCGCGGAATCTTCCGAGTGCCAAGCCTCAAGCTTGTTGGAGAAGCATTTGGGGCTCGCGGAGTCTTCCGAGTGCCGAGCCTCAAGCTTGTAGGAGAAGCTTTTGGGGCTCGCGGTGCCATCCGAGTGCCGAGACTCAATCTTGTTGGAGAAACTTTTGTTGCTCGCGGTGTCTTCCCAACGCCAAGCCTCAATCTTGTAGGAGAAGCTTTTGGAGCTCGCGGTGACATCCAAGCGCCAAGCCTCAAGCTTGTTGGAGAAGCTTTTGTGGCTCGCGGTGTCATACGAGCATCGAGTCCCCAAAACTTGTTGGAAAAGCTTTGGTGACTTGGCGGAGGCATCCGAGCGCCGAGCCTCAAGCTTGTATGGGAAGCTTTTGGGGCTCGCGGTGCCATCCCAGTGCCGAGCCATAAGCTTGTTGGAAAAGCTTTTGTGACTCGCGGTGTCATCCGAGCGCTGAGCCTCAAGCTTGTTAGAGAAGCTTTTGTGGCTCGCAGTGACATCCGAGTGCCGAGCCTCAATCTTATTGGAGAAGCTTTTGTGGCTCGCGGTGTCATCCGAGCGCCGAGCCTCAAACTTGTTGGAGAAGCTTTTGTAGCTCATGGTGTCATCCGAGCGTCGAGCCCCTAAAACTTGTTGGAAAAGCTTTGGTGACTTGGCGGAGGCATCGGAGCACCGAGCCTCAAGCTTGTAGGGAAAGCTTATGGGGCTCGCGGTGCCATCCGAGCGCCGAGCCATAAGCTTGTTAGAAAAGCTTTGGTGACTTGGCGAAGGCATCCGAGCTCCGAGCCTCAAGCTTGTAGGGGAAGCTTTTGTGGCTTGTGGTGACATCTGAGCTCCGAGCCTCAAGCTTGTAGGAGAAGCTTTTGGAGCTTGCGGTGCCATCCGAGCGTCGTGCCTCAAACTTGTTAGAGAAGCTTTTATGGCTCGCGGTGTCATTCGAGAGCCGAGCCTCAAGCTTGTTGGAGAAGTTTTTGTGGCTTGCGGTGACATCTGACTGCCGAGCCTTAAGCTTGTTGGAGAAGCTTTTGTGGCTCGAGCTGTCATCTGAGCATCGAGCCTCAAAAACTTGTTAGAAAAGCTTTGGTGACTTGGTGGAGGCATTCGAGTGCCGAGCCTCAAGCTTGTAGGGAAGCTTTTGAGGCTCACGGTGACATTCGAGCGCCGAGCTATAAGCTTGTTAGAAAAGCCTGGCATAGTATTTAAGTAGTTTGCCACGTATTCCGAGCTATTGTACCGGCTAATGGTGCTGAGGGTAAAGAGGTAACTTTGTGCCCTAGGCTGACGTCAATCGAAGCGCTTTAGATCCTGGTGGCCGTTGAATCTTGATGATCAAGATCCAACGGTTAGATCTTCTTGCAAAAATTGAGGAGTGCCTTCCTCTATTATAAATCTCCCCTCTCCCCTTCATTTCCTCACTTTGCACTCACTTCTCTAAGGCAACAGGAATTTCCCTCGTAGCCGTCGACGACCATTTTTCGGTGATCTTCCCATTTCTCAGTATACCAGGTTAGTATTTTTGATTCGTAATGTCGCGCTCTCAGTCCGGCTCTGAGGCAAGCACTTCAGGTCACTTTGAGGGGGAAGTCCAGTCGGCATCGACATCTTTTTTCTCTCGGTGACCTTGAAGTGAAGGAGGAGGTTCAGTCGGACTTAGGATCAGATGGCGAGGGTGTCATTGTTTATGACGTGCCCCCTTTACGGATCCGTAGGCCGGGAGAGGAGCTCGCGAAAGAGGGTAAGCATGAGGGAGGATATCCCTATGGAAAGGGGTTTGTTGAGGATGGGGAGCATGTTGAGGAGGGGGAGCACGAAGAGGGAGAGTTCATTGAGGAGGATGACCAGGAGGGGCCCGTCTGAGGAGCTGACGGAGGCGACGGTCAGGGAGAAGAGGGAGGAGGAACCCTGGGAGAGGCAGCCGAGGAAGAGGAAGATCTTCCACCTCTGCCTTCGTTAGCGACCTCATCTCCGGAGAAGAAGCTTCGCCCCCATAGGAGAAAAATGAAGTGGATTCTCCCTGATAGCCCATGCTCGCGAGACAAATACGGACCTGAGCTAGGGTTCGAGTTTCCCCCTGTGTCCCATAGAAACCCGGGGTCGATCAGGATGTACCCTAACGACGTGGGGGGGCTTCTTGCATTCACTTCATTGCTACGGGACTCGGGTCGGTCTATGATCAAGATGGAAAGCGTCCAGTGTGTTTTGAGGGTGGACTACTTGTATATCTTAAGGGCGGCTTACTTCATCCCGAAGGAATTTGAACTCCTGATGCCGAACCCCGGAATTCGTTCGACCACAGCACTGGAGACGAGCTTCTGCATGTTTCCCAGGACGCCTTTGTTTAGGGATTGAAGGTTCCGTTGCACCCATTTATCGTGAGGGTTCTGAAATTGGGGGGGGGGGAGGGCTGAGCCCAACGCAGTATGGCCCCAACTTATGGAAACACCTGGTTTGCTTCATTCTGAAGTGCCAGGAGAAAGGTGTCAAGCCGAGGCTCACGTACTTCCGCGCCATCCTAAGGATGAGCTCGCTCGGAGATACAGAGGGGATTTTTTTACCTCTTGCCGCATCCCCATAGGAGGGTGCTGCACGGCCATTCGGACTCCATCAAAGGATGGAAGGAAAAGTTTTTCGTCATCCGGAGTGAGAAGCCTTGGAAGATTCCAACTGTTTGGAATTTTAGTAAGCCGAACCACAAGCCCCCGAAGCGTAGTGAATTGACTGAGAAAGAGTGGGCGACTGTGGAGAAGATTGTGGAAGGGCACAACATAGGGTGGCCGCGCGTCACGGAGTTGCACCTGGCCCGAGCCGGACTGAGCCCAGCCGATCCTATTATGTTTTTGTTTTGAATTTGTTTATCCTCATGCCTTCATGTTAACATTTTTTCATGCTATATTTTTATAGAGATGTCTGCCAAGCAGCTCGATAACCGACAGGCCTTGCTGGCCCTAATCGCCAAGAGGAGAGCCGATCAGGAGAAGAAGGCAGCCTCGGTCGCGGTTTCCAATAAAGGGACGATCTCAGGACCTGTGGAGCCATCCCCGAAGAGGACGAAGAAGCACCACCGTCCGTCGAGGTCAACGAAGGAACCAGCGGCGAGCTCCGGTAGTGAGAAAGTGGCCAAGGTCCTGGAGCAGAGGCTCCCTCCACTTTGCCCCAGCGCCAAGCAAATGGTGGCCAATCAGGGCCTGAGGCCGGACACCCCAGATTGGGGGGTCAAGGCAGGGGATACCCTGCTCGAGGGCCCGGTGTCACTGGAGGTGGTGGAGCATCTCGCCACAGAGCGAGATCGGATGGCTCTAGCAACAGAGACGTCCGCGATGGCCTACATGAGGTGGGCTCAGGCGCAGATTTCGGTAAGCATTTGGTATTTGCTTTGTGTGGAAAGCATTAGACTTTAGGGATTTTTCTAACTTGGTCCTCCTCGTCTAGGCTTTGCTTCATGGGCAGCACTTCCACAAGTGCCTGGAGAAGGAGGTGCTTGTCGAGAAAAAGAACGCCGATAAATATTTTCGTGAGCTTACTCTTCTGCAAGACGAGCTGAAGGAGGCCCAGAAAGCCCAGGCGTCGGCCAAGCTCAGATGGCCTCGCTGCAAAACCATCATGCGAACGAGCTAGCGCACTTCCGGGCTAAGGCCCAAGCAGAGGCTGAGAAAATGCAGATCGCCATGGTGGAGATGTAGATTATCATGGCGGACACTCTGATCTTGGCCCAGGACGAGGCCTACGCCAAGTCCAAGGAGCACTTCCTGCAGATCTACCCGGACGCTCGGGTCGACCACCTCCATTACAACTGGAGGCTTCCCGTGCATCCACCGATGCCCGACGGTGAGGAGGAGGAGGAGATGGGGGACCCTCATCCGGAGGAGGCCGGGGGCGACAATGTTGACAAAGAGGCATCGTCCCTCTCTAAAAAGTAGTTTAGGATTTTTACTCTTGACTTTGTATTCGCCTTACGCGGACGGGCCACCGCCTTTTGTAATCAAAATTTTTTGAATTTATAAAAGAAAAGATTTTTTGCCGATCCTCTATGACTTGTTGTTTTTCGCCAGTCTCGTTTGTGACCCGTTGTTTTTCCCATCTTCTTGATAGACACATGAGGCCCTCGACACCGACCATTGCTCTGCCTAGGCCTCCTGGCTCCGAAATGAGCTGGGGTCTAAGGAGAGTGTTTTGGCTCGCCATCATAAGAAGGCTCATAATCGAGAGGCTACGGTGAATTATTTCATGAACAAGTCTAAGGAGCTCAGTCTAGAGGTCGCTCGCCTGAAGAAGGCCATAGCCGACCGGGACTGGTGGAAAGATGAGACAAACTGGTCAATCTCAGATGCCTCCACCGGGCGACTGACTTCGGAGTCCTTTCTTCGCGAGGGTGTTGTAGAGAAGGAGTTGGAGATTCGGAGGCTGAAGCTCATGCTAGGCACTGGTCCGCTCGAGGGATCAAGCCATTCCGTATTGGGTCCTTCTCCGACCTTTTATCTGGAAATGGTAAGGCCCACCGATGCGGAGAGCTCCGTTGTCGGGACGTCCTTACTAGCCGGACAGGCGGAGCACGCAGAGGGTGCAGTGGGAAGCACTGAGTTCTAGTTTTCAGCCGAGCTGTCACGCCCTGCTTCCCAAAAGAATATGGAATACAGATACGTGAAAAAAGCCCAGCGAATGATTTTCATCATCCATATGCTGTTCAAGAAATCTTAACAACATGCACGAGAATTATACAGAGTCAGAAGCGATTTAATCAACCACATGCACATAATGAGTCAAATACCAGCAAGAAATACTTGAAACCAAATACATAAATCTCAAATAGTCATGATCTGAATAAAACACAAGTCTTGAGTCACATTGCCCAAATACAAGAAATATCCAAGTCTCAAAATACAAGAATAATCCAAGTCTCAAAAATACAAATTATTGTTCAAGCATGTGGCAAGAAATAATAATAATGAAAAGCAACACTAATACTTCAGGCCTCCGATACCATCTTGAACCTATTCTCCAAAATCTGCAATTCATCAAATGTAGGAAAGAGGAAAAGAGAAAACATAAGTACCCGTCAATTGCAAGTCACGGGTCACTTATAATGTAGGATACAAGCACATGGGAAAACTAACTAGCACATGGTATAAGTGTGATCTCAACATAGCAACTAGCATGGTAAAAGTGATCAAGTGTACATGGCATAAATCAAGTGTCAAGTAATCAAGTATCTTATAAACATGTGTAAAATGTCAAGTGTCATGTGTTCATGTATCAAGTATCAAGTTTCATGTCTCATGTAATCAAGTCTCATGTATCATGTAGTCAAGTATCAAGAAATCATGTATCATGTTCAAGTAGAATGTATCAAGTCTTGTAGTGATTTACTATCTAGGTAACACTTCATGCAGCCCATACTACATGGTTGCTACAACACAACTGTTTCACTTTAGATTTCATAGTGGACCATAAAGGGCGGTATACTCGGGGACAGGCAAGTAATTGAGCTCCAAGCTCCATGTATCATGTATATATGTAATCACATGTTGTATAATGTAATCAACTGATTGGCACGTCGGCAATCCTTGCACTCATGCCCTGGGATACGAAAAAAGTCACAGAAACCAACTCTAGGAGGACCCGCAGAAGAGTAAGGAGCTGCCCTCACTGGAGGGGATGGAACAGGTCTCCGAATAGGCCCACCAGAAGACCTAGCAACTGAGTGCGGAACAGTCCGCTGAGAAGGAGTAGAACCACCACGAGCCTGTTCCTGGGCCCTAGCTGCCTCAAGTGCCTCAACATAGGTACGCAAGCTCAGAGAGACAAGCTGCACCTTGATGTCTCGCTCAAGCCCCAAAATGAACCTACGAGCCATATCCTCTTCGTTCGCCACAAGAACGACTGCGAAGCGGCTAAGTCTCGTAAACTCGGCTGCATACTCGTCCACAGACCTGGAGCCCTATTTCAGAAAGTCTTATGTTACAACATTGCATGAACAATATGTAACAAAATTCCATTGCTAGAAATAACGACCAGCCTATTTCAGGGCTAAGAACTGCTGCTCCATCTCAACTCTGGTGCTGCTAGGAAAGAACTTCTCCAAGAAGCTCCTAGTGAAAGTGGCCCAAGTGATCAGTCTTTCAAGCCTTTCGGACTCGGACCTCCACCAGATATGAGCCAAGTCCACCAACTGGATAGTAACCACATCCACACGATCTGCATCTGCAACTCTAGCTGCCAAAAGCAGGTTCTCAGTCCGAATCAACCATTGTTCAGCCTCCAAAGGCGTCTCAGTGCCTGAAAACCTATCCGGATGCAGCCTCATAAAGTCTGTGACCGTTCCCGGACGGGGTGAAAGAATATTTGCCTAGGCGCAACAGGCGGAGTAGCTCGAGCGGCTTCTAAAGCAGCCATCACCAAGTCACTATGGTTCTGCTACTGGTTAATCAAGCGCTCAAGCACTGCAGTGACCGCCTCAATCGGGTCACCCTGCGACTGAGAAGTAGAACCTCTACGAGCTATAGTCTGCACGAAACCAAAAATAGTTAGCATTCAGATCATTGTTGATAATATTTGATTCATTTTATGCATGCATGGTTGATGAGATGTTGCGCAGATCCCAGTTCGAGCCAAGCTTGTCTAATATATTAGTCAACTAATACATTAGCCAAACCTGGTGCTCTAATACCACTAAAAATCCTGTCACGCCCCGCTGCCCAAAAGAATACGAAATACGGATACGTAACAAAAGCCCAGCGAATGATTTTCATCTTCTATAAGCTGTTCAAGAAATCTTAACAACATGCACGAGAATTATACAGAGTCAGAAGCGATTTAATCACCACATGCACATAATGAGTCAAATACCAACACGAAATACTTGAAACCAAATACATAAATCTCAAATAGTCATGATCTGAATAAAGCACAAGTCTTGGGTCACATTGCCCAAATACAAGAAATATCCAAGTCTCAAAATACAAGAATAATCCAAGTCTCAGAAATATAAATTATTGTTCAAGCATGATACAAGAAATAATAATAATGAAAAGCAACACTAATACTTCAAGCCTCTGATACCATCTTGAACCTGTTCTCCAAAATCTGCAATTTATCGAATGCAGGAAAGAGGAAAAGAGAAAACACAAGTACCCATCAATTGCAATTCACGGGTCACTTATAATGTAGGATACAAGCACATGGGGAAACTAACTAGCACATGGTATAAGTGTGATCTCAACATAGCAACTAGCATGGTAAAAGTGATCAAGTGTACATGGCATAAATCAAGTGTCAAGTGATCAAGTATCTTATAAATATGTGTCAAATATCAAGTGTCATGTGTTCATGTATAAATTATCAAGTTTCATGTCTCATGTAATCAAGTCTCATGTATCATGTAGTCAAGTATCAAGCAAGCATGTGTCATGTTCAAGTAGCATGTATCAAGTCTTGTAGTGATTTACTATCTAGGTAACACTTCATGCAGCCCATACTACATGGTTGCTACAACACAACAGTTTCACTTTAGATTTCATAGTGGACCATAAAGGGCAATATACTCGGGGACAAGCAAGTAATTGAGCTTCAAGCTCCATGTATCATGTATAATGTAATCACGTGTCAAGTAGTGCAAGTGGCAAGTATCGTGTCCTGTGTGAAAGTATCAAGTAATCATGTCAAGTATCACGTAGGATCAGTGGATCCCCTTCCGAGTATACACTTCTGAATTATCCACTATTAGATCTGTCCCTTAAACTCCGGCTTGGTTATTTTGATTATTAATGTCCAACAAGCATGTATATGTGCAAAATATATCAAGAATAACATGGCATGATCATCTGACAAGTGCAAGTTGCAAATTAAATATGTAAGAGTGCAAGATATCGCAAAAAGGAACAAAATAAATACATCTCAAGTTCAGGACAGCAAGACCATGCTGTAGTAAAATAGTGATTCCAGGAGTTACAAGCAAGAAAATCTAGATCCGTCAAAGGATCTGGAAAATAGACATCTACACAAATTCAGCGAGTATATATAAGTCATATACTAATTCACAACAACATAGCTCAAAACTGATTTGAATACAGAATTTAGGTTTAGCCAGAAATCAAGAAAACAAATTCAAGAGCATGAAAACAGCATGAAAACACATTAAATAATTCCACGAAAAATCTGGGGTAATCCCCTATATGTCCAGAATCGAAATATAGAGTTTCAGAATTTTTCAGAAAAAATAGATAAGTCATCAAAAATAAGAAAGCATTGCGAAAACATAGTTTAGGAAATCCCAACACTGCTGTACAAAAACTAAGATATCTCGCAACCAGTGAAACGAAATCCAATTCCACCAAAGAGATATGAAAACAGATAGAGTTTACTAACTTTCACATTCCACAAAGGATTTTTATACAGTAAAAGGAATCATAGTGAAAATAGAGTTCTTTACAGCACAGCGAGCAAAATACAGCACGTATAGATTTTAGAAACGAGCATGAAACACCACATAAAGCGTATCAATAAAATTCACCAAAATTCTGGATAATCCCTAACTTAATAAAGAAACGCTTAGCACAATATTGGATCAAAATAATATGTATAACATAGTTCTTGAAAATAGTTTGTTAACAAAATCAACGAAAAACAGAATCTAGAAAAGATCGACACCTCCGTACCAAAACAGTCATAACTCAGCCATAAGAAATCCAAATCAAGCAAAACCAGTGGGGTTTGAAAATAGAAAAAATTATCTAAATTTCATATTTTATACTGGAGTCAAGATACTGACTGTAGCACAGTCGAAAACAGCAAACAAAACGGAACATCCAGCAAATACAGATTTCACCCTTAAGAACAAAAACAACATAGATTCATGAATATTGATCCAAACACATCCTAACTTGAAATAAAGCCTACCAAGTGTCTAAACATCATGTTTTAGGGTTATTAACATGTCCACGCCTAGTATTTCACATGGGTATCAACCAAAACACAAAATCATGCTATATCCACACATACACGATTCAAATTCAAGAACGGACGAATCCTAGGTTATTTCATGTCAAGATTTGTCTCGTGAGTCTTCTATGGCCAAATTATCACAATAGAGACAAAACTCATCAAGGAAAACACAATCTAGGGTTGTCTCTAGACCCAACTACACTATAAGTGAACTTTGGTACTTGTATCAAACAAATGAATTGGAGTACAAGTTACTTACCTTATTTTGGGGATGAAGAACGATGCAAACATGCCTATAAGCAAAACCTACGAACGAAATCCACTACAAGCACAAATCCTAAGCACAACGAACGAATCTCCTTGAGGCAACGAAGATCAAAGTGGCAAGCACCCACTTTGAGAACACGACGAAAAGAGAGTGTGGGGTTCAAAAAGTTGCAAGTTGATGATGGTGGTGGTGGTTTGTGGAGATCGGCTAAGCAAAAAGGGATGGGGGTCGGTTTGTATGGTGATGACCAAAGTGGAGATGGCCAGCAAGGTGGGAGTCGGCTGATGGGGAGGCTCGGCCTGGGTAGAGGGAGGCCGGGTTGGGGTTGAGGCACGGGTTGGGTGTAGGCCGGGAGCACAAGAGAGAGGGAGAGAGAGATTTAGGGTTAGGTTTTAGGGTTTTAGGATTAGGGGTTTATATATAGGAGGGTACATATATAGGGTTTAAATGTGGGTTAATGGGTTGTGGGTATTAGTATGAAATAATATGTATACAAATGGGTAATGGATATTGGGTCAAATACAAATAGGAATACAATTAGGAGTGAAATCCATGGCTCTTGAAAAAAAATCTTAATAGGGTTCAAAAATCGTAGGAAAGGAAAAACACCACCAAAACTCCACCAAAACACCGTGGAAAATAAAAATAAGATAGCGAGCCGAAAGAATGAGGAAATGATCAAAATAATGAAAAATGATCAAAAGAGACAATCAAACAAATACAAGGAGCTCAAAATGAAATAAACGAATATATGTTAAAATCAAATCCAATATACGGTTCAGAAAAATACAAGGGAGTGAAATACACCCAAAAATAAAAAATACAGACAAAAATACATAAAATGAAAAAAAAACAGGGGGTACACGAGCGATTTGTAATATCTTCATTGTATTGTGTGGCCGTTTCTGGGGCACCATGAGTAATAAAACTTCGATTTCTTTACTTTGATAATTTTTTAAGCGAGACCGGCAGGGGCATAGCTCGAGACCATTGCCGAGCATGGCTTTTCTTGAGGTCGCCATCTAGGGAGAAAGAGTCGTCGGGTTGTGGCTTCGCTCGGGAGCCGAACCATTATTCCTCACAGGTAGCATTTAATAAGGGACGTTTCGCCTTCCAATAAAAATTATTGGATACATTTCATCTTCTGCCGTTTGGACTCCCCAATGTCATAAATGCGCCTCTTCGGGGGGCTATATAACCCCCACCCCTTATCAGTTGTTCACCAGGAATTGTCGGTGACTTACTTGCCACCCGCTGACAATTCGAGGTTTCGGCTCCGAGGGCCGTTAACCCCGAGTTGTCAGTGGGTGAGAGGTGTGTCGATTCTGGGGGTGAAATTCAGAGTGCCTGCCGAAGGTGGGCGCCCCAAAAATGAGATTCTTAGCAAAGAGTAACAGATCTGTGGCTCTCCTGCGACCCTCTAACAATTCAGGGTTTGGTTCCAAGGGCCGTTTACCCCGAGTTGCCAGTGGGTGAGAGGTGTGCCGATTTAAGGTTCGGGACTCGGGGAGTTTGCCGAAGGCGAGCGCCCATAATCTTAATAGAAACTTTTTGGTAGGGAGGAGAGCTGGATTCCCAGAGGGCCGAGCCCCCAAACATGTTCTCGGATAGATAGTATGAGTGTGGCTGGAGGTTGTCGTCGAGCAAAAAGGTCGCAGGGCTTGAAAAATCCGAGGCCATGCTCGAGGTCGATGCTGAGCCCCCATACCTTAAAAGAAGCTTTTATGAGTGTAGCTAATGGTCATTCGCCGAGCGTAAAGGTCGCAGGGCTTGAAAAAGCTGATGCCTTGCTCGAGGTTGATGCCGAGCCCCTATACCTATTTTTGGATAGATGTATGAGCGTGGCTGGAGGTCATCACCAGCGTAAGGGTCGCAGGGCTTGAAAAAGCTAAGGCCTTGATCGAGGTTGATGCCGAGCCCCATACCTTAAGGAAGCTATTATGAGCGTAGCTAGAGGTCATCGCCGAGCGTAAAGGTCACAGGGCTTGAAAATGCTGAGGCCTTGCTCGAGGTCGATGCCGAGCCCCCATATCTGTTCTTGGATAGATAGTATGAGCGTAGTTGGAGGTCATCGCCGAGCGTAAGAGTCGCAAAGCTTGAAAAAGTCAAGGCCTTGCTCGAGGTCGATGCCGAGCCCCCATACCTTAAGAGAAGCTGTTATGAGTGTAGCTGGAGGTTATCACCGAGCGTAAAGGTTGTAGGGCTTGAAAAAGCTGAGTCCTTGCTCGAGGTCAATACCGAGCCCCCAAACCTGATCACGGATAGATAGTATGAGTGTAGCTGGAGGTCATCGCCGAGCGTAAGGGTCGCAGGGCTTGAAAAAGCCAAGGCCTTACTCGAGGTCGATGCCAGTTCCTATATCTTAAGAGAAGCTGTTATGAGTGTAGCTGGAGGTCATCGTCAAGCGTAAAGGTCGCAGGGCTTGAAAAAGCCGAGGCCTTTCTCGAGGTCGATGCCGAAACCCTATACATGTTCTCGGATAGATAGTATGAGCGTAGCTGGAGGTCATCACCGAGCGTAAGGGTCGCAGGGCTTGAAAAGGCAAAGGTCTTACTCGAGGTCGATGCCAAGCCCCCATATCTTAAGAGAAGTAGTTTTGTGTAGCTAGAGGTCATCGCTGAGCATGATGGTCTCATGGCTTGAAAAAGCCGAGGCCTTGCTCGAGGTCGATGCTGAGCCCCCATACCTGTTCTCGGTTAGATAGTTTGAGCGTAGCTGGAGGTCATCACCGAGCATAAGGGTCGCAGAGCTTGAAAAAGCTATGGCCTTGCTCAAGGTCGATGTCGAGTCCCCATACCTTAAGAGAAGCTGTTATGATTGTAGTTGGAGGTCATCACCGAGCGTAAAGGTCGTAGGGCTTGAAAAAGCTAAGGCCTTGCTCGAGGTCGATGCCAAGTCCCCATACCTGTTCTTGGATAGATAGTATGATCGTAGCTGGAGGTCATCGCTGAGCGTAAGGGTTGCAGGGCTTGAAAAAGCCAAGGCCTTGCTCCGGGTCGATGCCGAGCCCCCATACCTTAAGAGAAGCAGTTATGAGTGTAGCTGGAGGTCATCGCCGAGCGTAAAGGTCGCATGGCTTGAAAAAGCCGAGGCCTTGCTCGAGGTCGATGCCGAGCCCCCATACCTATTCTCTGATAGATAGTTTGAGCATAGCTAGTGGTCATCACCGAGCGTAAGGGTTGCAGGACTTGAAAATGCCAAGGCCTTACTCGAGGTCGATGCCGAGCCCCCATACCTTAAGAGAAGCTGTTATGATTGTAGCTGGAGGTCATCGCCAAGCATAAAGGTCACAGGGCTTGAAAAAGTTGAGGCCTTGCTCGAGGTCGATGCCGAGCCCCTATACTTGTTCTCGGATAGATAGTATGATTGTAGCTGGAGGTCATCGCCGAGCGTAAGGGTCGCAGAGCTTGAAAAAGTCAAGGCCTTGCTCGAGGTCGATGCTGAGCCCCTATACCTTAAGAGAAGCTGTTATGAGTGTAACTGGAGTTCATTGCCGAGCGTAAAGGTTGAAGGACTTGAAAAAGCTGAGGCCTTGCTCGAGGTTAATATCGAGCCCCCATACCTGTTCTCGGATAGATAGTATGAGTGTGGATGGAGGTCGTCACCGAGCGTAAAGGTCGCAGGGCTTGAAAAGGCTGAGGCCTTGCTCGAGGTCGATGCAGAGCCCCTATACTTTAGGAGAAGCTGGCATGAGCGTAGCTGGAGGTCATCACCGAGCATAAATATCGCAGGGCTTGAAGAAGCCAAGGCCTTGCTCGAGGTCGATGCGCCCCCATATCTATTCTCGGATAGATAGTATGAGTGTAACTAGAGGTCATCGCCGAGCGTAAGGGTCGCAGAGTTTGAAAAAGCCCAGGCCTTGCTCGAGGTCGATGTTTAGGAGAAGTTGTTGTGGCTCGCTGTGTCATCCGAGCGCCGAGCCTCAAGCTTGTAGGAGAAGTTTTTGTGGCTCGTGGTGTCATCCGAGTGCCGAGCGTAAAGCTTGTGGGAGTGGCTCGTGGTGTCCTCCGAGCGTCGAGCCGAAAACTTGTTGGAGAAGTTTTTGTGGCTCGCGGTGCCATCCGAGCGTCGAGCACAAAATTTGTCTTAAGATAGCTAGCAGGAGGCCAACAAGGGTAAATGATTACATCATATTGACTTTACAAAATAAGGCACAGGTGTGCCGATTACATCTTATAATTTACATGAGGGTGTCTACATGTAACGCCCCGAATCCCAAATACACTGAATTCGAGATGTTCTACAGGATCTTTACACTTCCTTTAGTACAATTTTACAAGGAAATTTAAACTTTTCACTTTACATCAGAGTTTACATCAATATTACATTTTACATTGCACAGCGGAAGTAAAATTTTACAACAACGAAAACAAGTATACAACAACATTGAATAATCTTTAAGCAATTGTTCCTCTTTAATCTTTATCAAGCCATTTACCTGCATATAAGACTGTGGGTACGTCAGTTTATTCAACCGACGATCATTATACACGGCTATCCTCTCTATGCCGGAAATAGTATAACTTAATTTTCCATATTTAGCAAACACAAACTTGTCACATTTCAAACTAAAGGGACTACCCTATTGATGTCGTGTTGTGATGGTGCACTTAGTCCTTAATGCATTTATTTATATTAGATGACACTAATGCGCACTTGTTCGGATTCTATGCATCCCATACTATATAGGTCCGAGGGCAAGCCCTTAATCGTTCTTCATCTTTGTAGGGTTCAATCCCTCGCCATGACTTAATCTACTACTGTAACTACGGTAGGTATCTTAGATGTCCTATGATCTACGAGCCCATGTCTAGGCAGCCTGGAGGAGAATCCCACGCTCTGACACGACGCATCGAGCAGGCAACCTATGGACGATTCAGCCTCCACCATGGAACAATGGCACCACCCATAGCCACTCGAACATCCCACAAGCGTCTCCACCGGGACAATAATTCTGGAGTAGCGCCCACGACATGTCTTGACGCATCAAGCAGGCAGCCTGTGGATCACTCTCACACCGCTAATCCGATGGCCCCCATATTCGTGTTTTTCTCCTACTTTCATCACGTCTCCACTATATACTAATCCTTAGTTTTTATCAAAAATCATGAACAAAAATCAAATCTCTAGAGTTAGCCTCTCCACTAAACCGGACTTATTCATTCATTCAAACATGACCAACCTTGGTCTGTCATTTCAATTTTCATTTCATTTATTTCCAAATGCCAGGGGAGACTTAGCTACTCTTTTTGTTTCAATTTTCCATTCATAATTTCCAAAATGAGTAATATTGAGTCATCATACTCAAAAGTAATTCTCTTTTCAAAACATGATTTCTAATTCGTTCAAGTAGTCCATAACTATACATGAAATTCATATGCTTTATCAATCATCACTTCTCATCAAAATTTCACATCACTAACAAATATTCACAATTCATATTTTCCACATTATTCTCAAATGAGAATAAATTGCATCATGTCACACACTAAAATTTTTCTTTTTGCCAAATTAATCTTCTAATCCTTCATCTCAATTTCTTTTGTAAGTTATATTTTTTCACAAAATATATATATATAGAACCATAGTTCTATTTATGCCTTTTATTCTCAAATCATAGTTTATTTCATGCAAATAATTCCCAAATCATTTTTATAAAGTCCCTTATATTTTTAGGAGAATAACCATATTTTTTTTCATAATTTTTGGCCAATTGAAACCTAAAAAAAAGAGATGTTTCAATCTTGCCAAGGGCAAGATTCGAACCCAGCACCCCAGAGAACACAGCCGAAGGCACAGGCCACTAGGCCGTTTGCGCCAGGCGACATGAAGAAGGCTGAGAGCCATAAGAGCTCTCGGCTGTAACATTATTTATTTTTTTTCTTTTTCAAAAATACAAAAGTTTGGTGCCAGCAGTATTCGAACCAGCAACCCATGATAAGCCGCCCAACACTGTAGCAGCGAAAGGCATCCCGACCACTCGAGCTATAGGCTCGGGTTGTCATAGGTACAACTCGAAATTTATTTAAAACAACTCTCTCTATTATTAAAACGTTTCGATGTTCAACTAGCCTTCGTTTCATTTTGCTTTCATAAAAAATTACTGTATAACTCCAGATTAATTCTTCCTCACATAATTCACATACCAGTATGAGCAAAATAATTTTTATAACAATTAAAACATATTTTAATACAACTAATTCAAATTCTACATTATAATACTACATTTCTTCTCCTTTCGACATTTCTTCGCATTGTAGCATTCCAATCTTTTTATCAATAAATTTTCACCTTAATTCTCTGACTTTAATCATTTAACTAACATAAAACACATATTTTAATTTACTCATGCCCATATCAACACAAAGGATCTATTTAACACATGAAATGGTATAATCAACCTACTAACTTTTGTGTGTAATTCTTGATAGTAATAAATGTGTTTTTATCAATCAATCCATGATTCTAATCAATTCACATACAACTCAAATAATAGAACCACATATAAAATTGCATATCCACATTTCAATCATTCAAGAAGTCATTTTTCCCAATTAAAGTGTGCTCTTCTTAGTCATTTTCATGCTTCATTCTTTCTAATTAAACTAGCATGCCTTCCTACTTTAGAAATAGGGAAAATTTTACCCACCTTGTTGAAGAAAGTATAACTAGTGGTCTCCTATACTAATTTACTTGCAACGAAATGCTTCTCCTCCTTGTACACGCTCGCACAAGCCTCAAAAGCACCAAACCCGAGCTCTCCTCCTTTGAATAGCCGGCCTCTCCTTCTTGATTGAAAGCAAGCACAATACCCACTCATAACTCAATCTTTTATCTCACAAAAATACTACTAGATAATGCAATTTAGACTATAGGTTTGTAGAAAGTAATAAGCACAAAAATAACTAGCCATGGGAGGGGGTATTTATACTAAAAATCAAATAGAATGGAGGGCTAGGATCAATTGGTTGGTTGTAGGATGGAGGGCTAGGATGAAAGTAGGAGTTGTAATAACTACCCACAACCAAGCAACCACCACACCTTGATCACCACTCAAAATTTGAGTTCTCCCTCCAAAAGAAGCTTTCCCGGCCTCCTTAAGAGAGTGCACTTGCACGTGTACGTGTAGTGCACGTGCATGCCATTTGACTCAAAAATTGTGCATTAAATTTTTGTATAAAAAATAAAATAGTCTTTAAATTGTGTTCTATATGACAAGATGTATAAAAAATAGATTAATCCATGGGCTTTAGTTTTGGGCCAAAAATAATTATTTTTAAAAATAATAAATTTAATTAACTTTGGGCTTCTAAAGAAAAGGCTTTTTGTCTAAAATAATTGAAAGCACATATTTAAATATTTATACCCATAAAAACGAAAATAATTATAAGATTTAATTCAACCAAAATATTGCACGTGCACACTACGTACAAAATAAAATAATTTTTCATTAATTGAAAAATCAGGGCATTACACTACAAGAGCTAATCCTCCCATTCAAGGAATTTGGTAAGGTGCTCTGCGTTCCTGGGTCTCTTCATAGCCTTGCCCTCCGGGTCGGTAAGGCGGTATGTGCCGGGATGTACAAATTCCGAAACTTTGTGTGGACCTTCACAGTTTGGAGCCAGCTTCCTCTTCTGGCCGGGGTTAGACACAGCCAGCTTTCGGAGGACGAGGTGCCCTAGCTTGATGTTAGTGGGATGTACCATTTTGTTGTTGAACCTCTCGATCCTCTGCTGGTATGTGCTCCTTCTAATGGCCGATTTTTCCCTGACCTTGCCTATGAGGTCTAGATTGGCACGTAGTTGCGCCGAGTTGCTTCCTTCATCAAAGGACATGATTCGGGGTGAAGGGAGCCCGATATCGAGGGGAATTACGGCCTCTGGGCCGTAAGTCAGATTGAATGGCGACTCTCCCGTAGGGATCCTCTTCGTCGTTCGATGGGCCCTAGAGAACACTCGGAAACTCGTCGATCCACATTCCCTTGGAAGAATTATCAAGCCATTTCTTCAAACCATCATGGATTTGGCGATTCGCGTTCTCGGCCTGACCATTCGATTGTGGGTGGCACACCGAGGAGAAGTGTTGCTGGATTCTGAGATCCTCGCAAAACTTTCTAAAATTCTTACCCGCAAACAGGGTTCCATTATCCATGAAGAGTATGTTCGGAATCCTGAACCGGCAGATGATGTGTTTCCAGAAGAATTGCTGGGTGTGCTGCTCGGTGATCGTGGCCAGGGGCTTGGCTTCGATCCACTAAGTGAAGTAGTCGATCGCTATTATCAGGAACTTCCTTTGGCCCGTTGCTTTTGGAAAGGGGCCTACCAGGTCCATCCCCCACATAGCAAAGGGGGTCGTACTGGCCAGGGAGCGGAGGTTTGCTTGTGGAACCATTCTCACCGAGGAGAATCTTTGACAAGGACCACACTTTTGACCAGCGCGAGGGCATCTTGCAACATCGTGGGCCAGTAATATCCGTGATTCAGAGACTTTCAAGGCAAGCGATCGGCTTCCCATGTGGCAACCACCAATTCCTTCGTGGAGCTCCTTCAGAGCATACTTGGCTTCATTAGGGTTTAAGCAGCGGAGGTAGGGTCTTCCGTCCGTCGTTGTGTATAAGCGTTGGAAGAGGGTTCCATTGATCACGGTGAGCCTTTCTGAGCGGACCTTGATCCGCCTTGCCTCGGCTTGGTCTTGGGGGAGCTCTTCTTCGATCAGGAACTTTCGGATGGGAGTGGTCCAATCGTCAGGCTGAGCTCCGCCATCTATGCAGAGGGTCTCGGGGAGGTCGATACTCGGCTTCAGAAGTACTTTGATCAGAAGGGTATGGTGGAGACCTTCAAAGGATGAGGAGGACTAACTTTGACAGGGCATCAGTCTAGGTATTCAGCTCTCTTGGAATCCTTAAGACTACAGAATCATCAAAGGATGTCAAGAGCTGCTGGACCACAGCCAAATACCGGATGATTCGATCGTCATGGGCCTCGTACTCTCTGGTGATCTGATTGACCGCGAGCTGAGAGTCGCTGAAGGCCATGATCTGTCTGGTGCCTGCCTGGTGTGCTAGGGTGAGCCCCGCGATCATAGCTTCATATTCGGCCTCATTGTTAGAAGCTAGAAAGTTGAGGTGGAGGGAATATTGGAGAAGGAAGTTGTCAGGTCCTCGCAAAATGATGCCCGCGCCACTGCCTGCTTCGTAAGAAGAGCCGTCGATATAAACTTCCTACGTCTGGTCGGCCTCCCCACTTTTGGGTTGCTCGGAGATGGTGCATTCCGTGATGAACTCGGCAAGGGCCTGTCCCTTGATTAATATCCTTGGTTGATAGCCAATGTCATATTGACTGAGCTCGATTGACCACTTGACCAGGCGGCCGGAGCTCTCGGACTTGTGAAGGACAGCCTTCAGAGGCTGGTCTGTGAGGACCTGAATTGAGTGCGCCTGGAACTAAGTGCGGAGCTTCCGCGCGGCCATGAACATGGTGTATGCCACCTCTATTTTTCGCATATCTGGTCTCGACCAAGAGCAGGACTTTTCTCACATAGTACAACGACTTTTGGACTTCGTCTTCTTCTCGAACAAGAACAGCACTATGCACGCTTTCCGAAGCCGAGAGATAAAGCTAGAGAGGCTCGCCCAGCTCGAGTTTGCTGAGAAGCGGAGGATTGGCGAGGTACCCATTTAATTGGGCGAATGCCTCCTGCTGCTGAGTGCCCCATTCGAAGCCTCTGGTTTCGCGCAGGGCTTTGAAGAATGGTAAGGACTTCTCTCCAGAAATGGAGAAGAAATGGCCAATGGCCGCCAGTCTTCCCGTGAGCCGTTGACTTCCTTGACGTTTTTCGGAGGGGCCATGTCTATTATGGCCCAGATCTTCTTGGGGTTCACCTCGATGCCGCACTGGCTGACGATGAACCCGAGAAATTTGCCTGAGGAGACGCCGAATGCACATTTGGCCGGATTGAGCCTCATATTGTGGGTCCGAAGGATGCCAAAGGCTTCTTCTAGGTCGGCGACGTGGTCCTGTCCTTGTTGCCTTTTGACGAGCATGTCATTGACGTACACTTCCATGTTGCGACCGATCTGGTCCTTGAAGACTCGGTTGACGAGCCTATGATAGGTAGCCCCGGTGTTCTTCATTCCGAAGGGCATAACCCGGTAGCAGTGGAGACCTTGGTCGGTGACGAAGGACATCTTGGCTATATCAGAGGAGAACATTCAGATCTAGTTGTAGCCCGAGAAGGCGTCCATGAAAGACAAGAGCTCATGACCCGATGTTGCATCGATCAGAGCATCGATATTGGGGAGAGGGAACGGATCTTAAGGGCATGCCTTGTTGAGGTCCGTAAAGTCTATGCAGACCCTCCAGCTGCCGCTTGCCTTTCTCACCATCACGACGTTCGCTAGCCACTTGGGGTAGCTGACCTCTTGGATGAATCGGGCAGACAATAGTTTGTCTACCTCTGCTTTCACAGGTTACTGTCTCTCCGAGGAGAACTTACGTCGCTTCTGGACGATCAGCTTCGAGCCAGGGATCACGCTTAGTCTGTGCATGATCAGGTCTTCGAAGATCCAGGGCATGTCAGATGGCTTCCATGCGAAGAGGTCGACATTGTGATGAATGCGGTCGATTAGGTCGGACTTTAGGTCGGGCGCGAGGGAGCAGCTCATGCGGAATCATTTTGACTTGTCTTCCGTCTCGAACGAGACTTCTTCTAGTTCATCCGCAGGTTCGAGCTCCGGTTGGCTCCTTTCGGGTTGCAGCTCGACGGCTTCCAGGGGAAACACACCGCCCCTGACCACCATCATATAGTATGATTGTGCTGCCTCTTGGTTCCCCCGAACGACCCCAACACCAGACTCGGTAGGAAACTTCAATTTCAGGTGGTAGACAGAGGGAACAGCCTAGAGGGAGTAAAGCCCTGGTCGGCCGAGGATGGCGTTGTAAGCCACTTTGACGTTCACAACCATGAAGTCCATCGACTCGGTTCGTCTATAGGGGGTCGTACCGACAGTGACATCCAAGGTCACGATCCCCTCTATTGGCACCGAGATGCCGGAGAACCCGTGCAGGGTGTGTCCGGCTGGCTACAGCTTATCTCGGGGGAGCTTGAGGTTCTCAAACGCTTCCAGGAAGAGGATGTTTACCGAGCTCCCGTTGTCCACGAGGATCCGACGGACCTCGCAGTTTGCCATGACGAGGATGATGACAAGCGCATTGCAGTGCGGGAGCCAGACCCGTTCCAGGTATTCCTACGAGAAGGAGACAAAGAGCTGCTGGACCTGGGGGGAAGGGAGGTCTTGGATGGCATTTAGATCTCGGACGAATGCCTTGTGGGAAGTACTAGAATCCCCTCCCATAGGTCGTCCATGGACGCAGTGTAGAATGGCTTGGCCTCCGGTATCTTCGGGCTCCGGGTCCCGCGCGGGACGCTGTTTGGGGGTGCGAGGAGGAGGAGAAGGCCTCCGGTTCCTCGTGTCCCTTCGGTCCCGGGCATCTTCCCGGGTGAATTCTCGAAGATACCCTCATTGGATGAGGGCCTCAATTCGTCCTTTAGGGCCCGGTAATTGTCGATGTCGTGCCCGTTGTCCCGGTGGAAACGATAGTAGAACCGCTGGTCCCTTTTCTTGTTGCTGGTTGGTCGAGGGAGAATTTGGACGAGGTCACTGTCTTCGATTGCTAATAGGATGGCCGACACGTTTTGTGTCAGTGGCGTGTACCTCTCGAAATGCGAGATCAGAAGGACCCTCTTCATGCTGGTCCCGTCTTTCGGTACCTTCTTGGCTGGCTCTACCTCATCAGCCTTGCGCTTCCCCTTCCCCGGGACCTCTTTGGCATCCTCAGAATTTAGGGCCTCCTCCACCCGAATGTACTTCTCGACCCGATTGAGCAGGTCAGGGAAATCGAGGGGAGGCTTCTTGGCCAAGGGCGCCATCAGCTGGCTGTGCCGGACGTTGTGTCGGAACACTGTCGAGGCAACCCCAGCGTCAAGGGAGGAGATGATGCTCCTGGCTAGGGTCGGACTGAGGTCAGCACCGAGGTTTCCTACAGACGGTGCCAACCTTATGCAGTTTGTTTTTGGGGGTGGCTGCACCAGGTGTGAGTTCTCTCAATTTGTATAGTGGAAGTTGTGGTACCGGCTATACGATGCTGAGAAGGCGGCTCGGGAGTACAGGAGTGAGGTGGAGGACGGATGCTCGGCTCGGATCTGGGGGCTCAGCTCGGTCTTGTGCACCTACACTCTGATTAGAAACACCTGGAGAGATCCCGATAACAGGCCCTTTGTAACCTAAGTTTCCAGTTGTACAGATTTTTCCTTGTATTTTGTAGTGTCCTCCTTTCCATTGTAATGTATTTTGAGTCTTAGACTTGTTATGGGCCTTCTGTTACAATTTGTTAATTCTTGTATTATTGTTATTATCATTATCCTTGTTATCTTTTGCTAGCCAAATTCATTTCCAAGCCCATACTATTATCTACCTAACCCCCATATCCTACTGGACTCTAACCCTAAACCCAAACCCGCATCTTGTTGGATCCAAACCCAGTACCCATCTATATTTGTACAGATCAATCCTATACACTCACCCGTATACAAATGTCTTCACATTCCCCCATTTTGCACGTTCCCCTAATTACAACCTCCAGTATCTCCAACTACCCAATATTAAATTATTATTTTATTAATTAAACCCCTATCGTTCTATCTCTTTCTAACTCTCTCTCCCCGTCTCCCTCTCTCTCCTCCAACCTCCCATAAACCAAACAGACTGAACCCATCGTCTTCCCCATCATCTCTCGCAGTAGACCGAGCCCCTTGCACCTTCTGCTCCATCACCATCTCCATGCCCGTCGACTCCACCGTCCTGCCACCGGAACCCATCAACGCCATATCACCTCCTGCAACTCCCGCTCATTCTCCCGCAACCACCTCCAGTCTCGCCCCATCATCTCCCTCCTCGCCTCGTCGCCCTATCGCCTCCTCATCTTACAGCCCTGTACACCTCTGACCTCACCTCCAGTCACAACACCGTCCACCCACCGAAGTGACCCCCCCTGTGCTGCTCCTCCTCGTCGACAGCCTTGTCGACCTCCGAGCTTCCATCAGTCGACAGCTGCTCACCCCTCCAACACCCGAGAACCCATCGATGCCCCTTCCCTCGCACAGTCAACCTCCGCCCTATGCTCCTCACCACCACCCCGTCAACCGCCCTCTTGCAGTTGTGGTCATTGCATCCCTTCACCATCAGCCACTACCGTCCAGTCCGCCACCGCTCGCTTCCCCTGTCGTCGCCCTTGTTGTCAGCACCATTGGCATCCTCCTGCCCTCGCGCTCCACCTCGCGAGCCGCCCGTACCTTGTGCTCCACTGCTTGAAGCCAGAACCCTCACTTCCAGTCGACTTCGAACCCCCAATCAACCACCATAACCCCCAGTGCCGCTGTCACCATTGCCGAGAACCCATCGGAGCTCCACCTTAGGATCACCTTCAACCTCTGCTCCTCGCCTCCACCATCGCGCCTTAGCTACCGCCGCTCGCCACCTTCGAGCTCGCGCCCCCCGTCCTCGCCGTCCCCTCCCGCCAACTCTCTCTCTCTCTCTCTGTGTCGCTGTGAAGAAGAAGAAGAGGGGAAATTGGGTTGCTGTTTTGTTTGTGTGTTTGCTGTTTGGAGTGTAGGGGGGATCCCACTGTGTGTGCTGTTTTGTGTGGGAGAGTGGGATTGTTTTTGTTCAGTGGTAGGGAAGAGAAGGGATTGGGTATTGGGGTGTGTCACGCCCCGCTTCCCAAAAGAATATGGAACACAGATACGTAACAAAATCCCAGAGAATGATTTTCATCATCCATAAGCTGTTCAAGAAATCTTAACAACATGCACAAGAAACATTCAGAGTCGGAAGCAAATTAATCAACCACATGCACATAATGAGTCAAATTACCATCAAGAATACTTGAAACTAAATACATAAATCTCAAATAGTCATGATATGAATAAAACACAAGTCTTGGGTCACATAGCCCAAATATAAGATAAATCCAAGTCTCAAAATACATTATTGTTAAAGCAAGATATAAGAAATAATAATAAATGCAACACTAATACTTCAAGTCTCCGATACCATTTGCAAACTGTTCTCCAAAATCTGCAATTCATCGAATGCAGTAAAGAGGAAAAGAGAAAACACAAGTACTCATCAATTACAAGTCACGGGTCACATATAATGTAGGATACAAGCACATGGGCAAACTAACTAGCACATGGTATAAGTGTGATGTCAAAGTAAACAACTAGCATGGTAAAAGTGATCAAGTGTACATGGCATAAATCAAGTGTCAAGTAATCAAGTATCTTATAAACATGCATCAAGTGTCAAGTGTCATATATTCATGTATCAAGTATCAAGTTCAAGTCTTATGTATCATGTAGTCATGTATCAAGCAAGCATGTATCATGTTCAGGTATCATGTTCAAGTATCATGTTCAAGTAGCATCTATCAAGTCTTGTAGTGATTTACTATCTAGGTAACACTTATTGTATCCCATACTACATGGTTGCTACAACACAACAGTTTCGCTTTAGATTTCATAGTGGACCATAGAGGGCAGTATACTCGGGGACAAGCAAGTAATTGATCTCCAAGCTCCAAGTATCATATATCATGTAATCACGTGTCAAGTTGTGCAAGTGGCAAGTATCGTGTATTGCATGCAAGTATCAAGTAATTATGTTAAGTATCACGTAGGATCAGTGGATCCCCTTCCGATTACACATTTTTGAATTGTCCACTATTAGATCTGTTCCTTAAACCCCAGCTTGATTATTTTATTATTAATGTCAAACAAGCATGTATATGTGCAAAATATATCACGAATAACATGGCATGATCATGTGACAAGTGCAAGTAGCAAACTAAACACGTACAAGTACAAGATATCTCATAAGGGAACAAAATAAACACATCTCAAGTTCAGGATAGAAAGACCATGCTGTAGTAAAACAGTGATTCCAAGAGTTACAAACAAGCAAATCTAGATCCGTCAAAGGATCTGGAAAATAGACTTCCACACGAATCCAGCGAGTATAATTAAGTCATATACTAATTCACAACAACACAGCTCAAAACTGATTTGATTACAGAAGTTAGGTTCAGCTAGAAATCAAGAAAACGAATTCAAGAATAAGAAAACAGTATGAAAACACATTAAATAAATCCACGAAAAATCTGGAGTATTCCCCTATATGTCCAAAATCAAAATATGAAGTTTCAAAATTTTCCAGTCAAAGTAGATCAGTGATCAAAAATACGAAAGCATCAAGAAAACATAGTTTGGCAAATCTAGAAATCCCAACACTATTGTACGAAAACTAAGATATCTCGCAACCAGCGAAACGAAATCCATTTCCACAAAAGGGACATGAAAATAGATAGAATTTACTAATTTTCACATTTCACAAATATTTTTCATACAGTAAAAGGAACCATAGTGAAAATAGGGTTCTTTACAGCACAGCGAGCAAAATACAGCATGTATAGATTTTATAAATGAGCATGAAACATCACACAGAACTTATCCATAAAATTCACCAAAATTCTTGGTAATCCCTAACTTAATAAATAAGCACTGACCAAAGTTTCAAATCAAAATAATATGTATAACGTGGTTCTTGAAAATAATTTGTTATCGAAATTATCTAAAACTCATGTTTTATTCCGAAATCAAGATACTGACTGTAGCACAGTCGAAAACAGCAATCAAAACAGAACATCCAGAAAATACAGATTTCACCCTTAAGAACAAAAACGACATAGATTCAAGAATATTGATCCAAACACATCCAAACTTGAAATAAAGCCTACTAAGTTTCTAAACATCATGATTTAGGATTATTAACATGTCCATGCTACGAATTTCATATGGGTCTCAACCAAAACACTAATTTGCACACAAGTCTCACATATACTATCCAAATTCAAGAATGGGCGAATCCTAGGTTATTTGATGTCAAGATTTGTGTCGTGAGTCTTCTATGGCCAAAATATCACAATAGAGACGAAATCCATCAAGGAAAACACAATCAAGAGTTGTCTCTAGACCCAACTACACTATAGGTAAACTTTGGTACTTGTATCAAACAAATGAATTGGAGTACAAGTTACTTGCCTTAATTTAGGGATGAAGAATGATGCAATCAAGCCTAGAAGCAAAACCCATGAACGAAATCCGCTAAATCGGCAAATCCAAGCAACCACGAACAAAACTCCACACGAACGAACCTTCTTGAAGCGACGATGATCAAAGTGGCAAGCGACCACTTTGAGAACGCCATGAAGAGAAGTAGGGGATTGATGGTGCAAGATTTGATATTGTTGATGGTGGTGTGGTGATCGGCAAAGCAAGGTGGAGTGGATCGGGTGTAGGGTGAAATCGGGATGGGGTGGAGGTGCGCTCGACCTGATGGAAATGGCCGGGATGGGTGTGCTTGGCCTGGTGTGGGAGGCCGGGTGTGGGGTCGGGTTGTGTAGCCGCAAGGAGACAGAGAGGAAAGGGATAGCCGGGATTTGAGAGGGAGAGGAAAATAGGGTTAGGGTTAGGGTTTATAATTAGGAGGGATTATATATAGGATTTAGATGTGGGCTAATGGGTAATGGGTATTAGCAGCTAGTAATAGGTATACAATTGGGTTTTAGATTTTGGGTCAAATAACAATAGGAATGCAAATAGGATAGGGAATTCTTTGGCTTTAAAAATCTAATTAGGGATCAAAATAATGGGAGTGGGAAAAAGACAACCAAAACACCACCACAACACCAAGAAAAAATTAAATAAAGGGTAACGAGACCAAAAATAGGGAAAAGATCAAAATAATGAAAAACGAGACAAAAGAGACAATCGATCAAACATAAGGAGCTCAAAATGAAAATAAAACGAATATATATTGAAAACAAATCCAATATACAGTTCAGAAAAATACAAGAGAGAAAAATACACCAAAACGAAAAATACAGTCAAAAATATACAAAATGAAAAACAAGGGTTACAGGGTGTTTGCTGTTATGGAGTAGGGGATTGGTTTATATTGTGTTTGGCGTTTTGGAGAGAGGATATGTAATTGGTGTTTGTGTGAAGATCCGGTGTGGAGTTGTCTTACTGTTTTGCTGTTGTGGAGAGGTGATTTGGGTTGTTTGCTATTTGGTTTGTTGTTGTTGTTGTTGTGTGGTTTCGTGTGTTGTTGTTGTGTAAGGGGGGATCTGCTATTGGTGTTTGGTGTTTTGCTTTGAGGGATCCGCTGTGGAGTTGCTGTTTGTGTGCTTTGTTTTGTTGTTCGCTGTTTTGATCGTGGAGCGCACGTGCCGCCGCCGGGATTCCGATCCCGTTATTCTTTTAATATTCAGAATCGTCTCCTAACAGGCAAGCATCTCTTGAACTCATTTTATTGTTTCTAGAACAACAAAACACTCTTTGAAATCCGGCAAGTAGTATTCAAATAGAACATCATATCTAACTGAACTCCATTGTTTATTTATTGTACCATGTTATTGATTCATAGTCTTCTCATCGTGCTATTATTGTTTACTTCAATCCCAAACCGTAAATTTATTGTATTATTGAACATTCACATATATGCCTTGTCATGTGCTTGATTTTGTACTGAGGTTTCGACCCGGTTCCTGATACAATAACTTAAAACCTTGCATATAGAAATTGTAGTCCAGTGAGTTCATATATTGTCATGTTTTGCATATAAACCGTGTTTACCATATTTAATAAATTGGAACATGTATGTTTCATGTGTTGTATAGTCTTGATATCATCTTGAAATTGTACTAGTGGTACCGGTCTCATCGATTGTACCTGTTGCATGAGTATTGATACCATCGCCCACATTGATCACATGCATGTTCATAAATGATTGTTAATAAAATGATAACAAGCTGGGGTTAATAAGGGTTGACTTAGTAGTGGATAATCTCAAAAAATGTACTCGGTAAGGCCTTATCGTATTGTCATGGAAGGAGGAGTATCGATTGTGAATTATTGATTGTTAATTGTGAATTATTATTATTGACACCGAGTACACGCTCTGTAGATCCCACTACGAAGTTTATACTAGTGTCATGTTTTGTATGCACCGAACCTGTGGTATGGGACGCAGTAGTACGTGCATTAGTTAGGATTGATAAAAGACTTATAGACATAAATGAACATTGAACATTGACATTAATACTGAATACTGCTTATTAACATTGATTCCTGATTTCTGAATTATTGATTACGAACTTTTGATTTTGTTACCGTTTATCATTTATTGACTCCGATATCGTTCCAATTTTTGTTTTTGTTATATAGTCTTTTATTCCATATTTTACTGCTTCCTACTAATTATCGCCCGAAGCTTGCTCTAACGGGTACTCTTCCTCCTTCTTTTGAGTTATGTCATTCAGGAACAGTGATGGGTAACTAAAAGAAACTCGTCGAACTATTACTGCACTGCATATTTTCAAACTATTTGGTAAGTTCTTGTATCCCAGATTTAGTTATTGAATTTTATTCTGTTTATGTGATTATATTTTATCTGCGTGGTTGTGATTATTTCTTTTCATGTTGTTGAGTTAGACTGGTACAACTTATGGATGATGTTAATATCATTCGCTGGGCCTTCGTCACGGACTCGTATTCCCGTATATATATTATGTTAACCTTATTACTCTCTTAGAGTAGTTTTTTGCACCTATATATATTATGTATATGTGGAAAAGATACACGTGAAAAACTCTAGCCATCATAGAAAATGAGAGAGAGAGAGATCATAAGGAGAAACATCTCATTCCCGCAGCTAGCACCGCGGTCTGATGGAGAACCGTTTTTCTTTACGTTCGTGTGGATAGCATAGAGGCACCGCAATATTGCAATGCTGTGATCGGCATACTGTAGAGACAGCAGATCCATCTTTAAAGTATAACTCCTAAACATGATTTATGGTTTTCGCATAGATCCATGGTTAGGTTTTGATATTTTTGTAATTTTTCTGCTATGTATTTAATCTATGATTGCCATCGGAACCTAACATAAAAACACTCTTTTTCATTAATAAGAGGTTAATAAAACATCTCAAGAGCACTGGGAGATTGTATGAGAAACTACTAGGCAGGAAATAAAGCAGAAAATAAAATATAAACCTTCAACAAAGCCTTGGAGGGTGGGACATGTCCAAAATAATATCGACATACAAAATAATAGTCTAACATGTACGAATATAGCGGCCCTTCCAACAAAACCATGGAAGGTGAGTGTAAAATCCTTATCGCTTCGCTTAGTCTATGGTAGGTTTGAACACTACCTCCTCATCATCGTACTCGTCACCCTTGAAGCTCTGGTGATCATCCCTTTTGGTTTTGTCACTGCAGCAGTAGCCCAAAATGAAATAATAAGATGCACGATATAATTTAAAATACTACAAATACTATTAAAAGTCAGACGAAAGTAAAAATTATTTCTGTCAAGCCATAAAATACAGGTCGTTCCTGCACTGATGATGGACCATGCTTCTTTCATCTCATGATGCATTGAAGCAAATTTGGGACTGTCACGCTCCGCTTCCCAAAAAGGAGATACGGAATACGGATACGTGACTAAGTCCAGCGAATGATTTTCATCATCCATAAGCTGTCAGGATCTTTACAACATTTCACAGAAATAATCAGAGTAAGAAGCAAGAGAAATCAACCACGCATGCATATATGAATCAATATACCAACAGAAATTTAATTGAAACAAAAATTTAATAACCCAAATAAACCAGATCTGAACAAATCAATAATTCTGGGTCATACTGCCCAATACAAATAATCCAAGTAGCAGATAAATTTATTCAAATAAGCAACAGAAAATAATAATAATAATAATAGCCAGAACTCAAGGAACTAGAATATCAGATCACTTACTCCATTAGGCAACTGGTCACCTAAAATATGCAATTTAATAAATTACAGGAAGAGAAAAAAGAAACAAAACGCCCGTCAATGCAAATTACGGGCCGCTTGTAATGCAGGCACAAGTACAGGAAAAGAATAATCAACATAGAATAACAATGGAAGCAAACATAGAATGGAATAGACACGTCAACAAAGCAGGATTACTAACATGAATCAGGAAACAAAAGTCAAGTAACATGGTATACTAACAGGGTACAGGTAATATGTGACAGATGTCAAGTATCATGCAAGAAAGTAAACAGGTGAAAATGTAACATGTACAGGTAATCATGTAACAGGTATTATGTCGTGTCAAGTCTTGTATTTATTACTATCTAGGTAGCACTTCATGCATCCCAAGTTTTTAACACATGGTTGCTACTTACATGCAAATTACGTTTAGGCCTAGTGGTGGGTTTCTATAGGGCCGTGGACTCAGGCATCAAGTAGCAGGAACAGGTTCATGAATCAGACAGGTACACGAATCAACCGATTCATGCATCAACAAGTTCATGAATCAACAGGTACAGATATACGAACTAACAGATCCATGCATCAAAGCATAAAGTACAATAGATTCACGAATCCACAGATTCATGAATCAAACATAAAGTGCAGTATCAACATGAATCAAATATATAAAATGGGAAACACGGGCCCCCTTCTGAGTACACATACATATGTTGTCCACTACTAAGGTCTTTCCCTTAACCCCGGCTTAGTTACTTATTATTATTATCAAACAGGCATGTATGTGCATAAAACAGAGCAAGAATAACATGGCATGAACAAGAAACAGGTTCAGGTTGAAAGATAAACATTTATAGGTGAAAGAAAACTCATAAAAGATTAGGACAATGAAAATTCTAGTTCAGGACAGCAAGACAGTACTGCACCAAAACTGGGATTCCGTTGCCACACATATGCAACCCTGGATCTGTCAAAAAATCTGGAAAGTAGACTCGGCCAAATCCAACAAATATATATAAGTCATATGGTATTTCACCAAAAATAGAACTCGAAACAAACTTGTATCCAGAAAACGTGTTCAGCCAGAAATCAGAAGTTTGTATTCATAATCAGGAAAACGGCATAAAACCTAGCTGATTAAATCCAAGAAAAATCTGGGGTATTCCCTAGTATGTTTAGTAACAGAAAATAAAGTTTCATAATTTTTCAACATAGATACAATAGTCAATTAAATTTAGAAAGCAGCAAGATGTAACAAATTGGTAAATCTGGAATCATAAACACAGCAGTACCAAAACAGCCATAAATTAAAAAATATAAATCGAAATTCAGATCTATCAAAAGGGTGATAAAATAGATACAGTAGGCTACTTCATATTCAATTTTTTTTTATAAAAAGTAAATAAAATAAGGTTGAAATTAAGGTTCTTTACAGAACAACATGAAATTTATGCAAGTATAGAATAGTTTACAAAAGTTATCAATTAAATCCACAAAAATTAGGGGTTAACCCCAATCAAGTCTAATTTTACTTAAAAAAATATTGGATCAAAATATTATCTTTAATATCAGTAGAAAAATAAATAGTCATACAAAATTCATATAGAACATAGTCTGGAATTTTAAACACATCTATAGTAAAACAGCAGTAAATTGCAACTCATAAATCAAAACTGAGATCTGTCAGAAATTCTGGAAAGTAAACAGAATTTTCTATAATTCATATTCACAAATAATTTTCATATACTGGCCTCAAAAGGGTCTAAAATACTGAACAAAAACGGGATAACAACAAGAACAGAATCTTCTTTATGCATAAAATCAACATAAATCAAATGAAACTCATCCAAATCATAACAAACGTGAAATATGGTGTACTAGATGTCCAAGAAACTTGCTATAGGGTATATAGCAAGTCTACAACAAGTTATACTATGACTAACACAAGCAAACATATGACATCATACGAACAACATGCATGTATACATCAAGAAATGATCATCCCTATGTTATTTCTTGTCGTGTGTGTAATGTGACAACTACGGGCGGTTCAACACATAAAGACAAGATATAACAGGGGTTTTGCACAAGAATTGTCTCTAGAACACAATTACACTACAGGCGGTATTTAGTACTTGTATTATACAAAAAAAGAATACAAGTTACATGCCTTATAAATGCCGACGAAAATGACGAAGCAAGAACAAAAATAATGGGAACGGATTCTCGGGCAAGAACTCAACAAACAACGAACCACGAACCAACAACGAACACACGATCACAACGAGATCCAATACACGCACACAAGGGAGAGGGATCCGGGGTGTGCAATGCGAGGAGGAGACGACGGCGGCCAAGGGTGACAGCAGGAGGCCGAGGGGCTTGCTGGCTGGCGTCGGGAGTGGGATAGCAAGAGAGGAGTCGTGGCTGCTACGGAAGCCACTGTCGCTGCTGGCTTCGGGAAAGGAGAAGGGAGGCGTGACTGGTGAGGTGCTCACGTCGAGGCTGTCTGCCACAAAGATGTCACGACAGGGAAGAGCACGGGGGGGGGGGGGGGGGGGAGGGGGGTTGTTGCGGGATCGCCGCTGGCTGAGCGCGACACAAGAGGGTGGTCGGCAGATGAGAGGAAGGTGGTTGGGAGACCGGGCAGAGGAGCGATGGAGAGGAGGTCGGGAGAGTAGGAGGTGTAAGGGATGAGAGGTGAGCGGGAGCAGGAGTTTAGGAGGTAGGGTTGGGTATTAGCGGCTGGTTAATAGTTAGCAACTACGGTTTTGTTTAGTGGGGGTTAACAGGGTAGTTTATATAGGAGATGGGTATTAGGGTTAGGGTGTTAACAGGTTATGGATATTGGTTGATAATGGGTATAGAAAGATCCAACAAATTTTTTGAATAGGATTTGGGTATAAATAGATCCAAATTAATGAAGTGGGATCAAAATGAACAAAATAAAATAGGACATGAACAATTATAGAATATGGCTCAAAATAATAGCTCGAACAATCGGAGACGAAACAATAGGAAACAATAGAATCAAGAAACTCAAGTAAGAAGAAGACAAATCAAATAAATGGATATATAGAAAATAAAGATCCAATACACGGCCCAAAAAGAGATACAATGAATAAATATACAAAAAGAAAAAAATACACCCAAAAATACATAAAATGAAAACAGGGGTTACAGGGACCAATCCATAGATCCTCGTAATTGTGGAGATAGTCTGTCATTCCCGCTTTCCAAAAATACGGAATGCAAGTACGTGACATAGCCCAGCAAATGACTTGTGTCATCCATGAGCTGTTATCGATTCACCTCAACAATATAAACTGGAAGTAATACAACCACGCATGAAATAAGAGAGTAAATACATGAACAATAATACTTGGAATTTAGCATCAAATAACCAACAAATAACAATCCAACATCTGGAATCAACAAAACAATACTCGGGTGAAAAGCCCACAATACAAAGAAAACAACATTATTCAACTATTAAAGTTGAAAATAAAACCGTAATTATTAAGCGGCGCATCAATACAATTCTTTCACCATTGTTGCTCTCCTACTCCATTAGGCAAATCTCCTTGATTACCTATAAGCTATTCATCTAAAAGAGAGGGAAAATATGTCCTTAAAGCAAGTCGTTGACAGCAAGTAGAGAAACAGAGAGATAATGACAATAATGGTATAACGATGAATTCAATGAACGATGAAATCGATAGAATTGAATAGTGACAAAGCGATAATAGTACAATGTGCAATAACGACGATTTATAACCATAACAATAAACACCAACAATAACGTTAAGCAATAACGATGACGCTTTCGATAACGATGACAAAATGCAATGACAATGCGATGAAGTCTTGAGCTATTATTCATTTTAATCCTAACTAACACACGTACTACTGCATCCCATACTACTGGTTCCACGCATACAATAAATTTTGTTTAGACTAAGGTGGTAGATTCTATAGGTCATGTACTCGGCACGATAACAATAATGATAACAATAGCAATTTCTTGCACAATAACGTTAACGATAGTCGGCATAATACAACAAAAATAATACACGATGAATTGGGATATTGTAGTTAGTAATCCAACAATAAATTAATAGCACTAGCCGACACAATATTTTGGGAACAATGCCCACACTCCCGAGTACAGTCACTATATTCTCAACTACCTTAGTCAATCCTTAACCCCAGCTTGATTAACATTCTTTACTCAATTAACATGCAACATTGGTTGGCAACACTACAATACTGATAGGGACAATAAAGACAGAACCATTAGGGGGAACGATAAGGTGATTAATAAGGAACATTAGAATGACAACACAACCCTAAGATCATGCAATGTACTCTATACAATCAAATGCATCGAATTCAACATTATAGATTCAATTATATATTATTAAACATAGAAACCCAATTCTGGACAACAGTATGTTGATGTACCAAAAATCAGAATTTTCGTTGCTACATGATAACAAATGTGGATTCGTCAGAAGGTCTAGAAACTAGACTCCTGCCCGGTTCCAACTCATATTAACAAGATACAATAAAGTTGTAGCATCAGGTGTCAAAGCAGCAAACTACACATGATTTGTGTTCAGCCAGAACTTATAAAATTGTGTTTATACATATAAAACAGGTCTGAAACTTAATTAATTAATTCCAAGAAAATTAGGAAATGTTCTCTAGTGTGTCTAGTATCAGCATGAAAAAATTTTCAAGTCATTATCTTACAGGTAGCATGGTTAAATTAATTGTAAATCGGAGTGTTGTAGCAGTTTTTAGAATCTGGAATTCTACGACACAGCAGCAGTAAAACTACAATAACTCACAAACCATAACTTGGAATTTAATTCCGTCAAAAAGGTAGTAAACTAGACATCTGGAGCTACATTTCATATTCAGGAAGTTATTGATTTTTGTAATATTATCTAGGTCGAAACAGCATGGTAATGTTCAGGTTGGCAATTAATTTTAGGGTTTGAACAAATTCTTCATGAATAAAAATGATTAAAAAATGTTATGAACGATGAGTCAGGGGTTAACAATTATAAATCGCAGCAAGTTACATCTATGTGAACATGGTATTAAGAGGTATAATGTCCAATATCATACTAACCACAATCAACTAACACACTAACATCAATTATATAAGCAATCAATACTAGTATACAATCTACAATAGTTGTATAATGTCATGACATGAAATAGAATAATAATACTTATTCCTATATTCAATAATTAACTACATGTATGCATGCAAGATCTGTATACATTGGAGGCAAAAGATGACACGAAGTCAAGACTACTACTTGGATTCCATCGTGTAAATCCGTAACATCTCAAAGATAGATAACAATAAACAATATACGATAATAAATAGGGATCTACTTGCAGGATTCAATAAACAATCTCAAACACGATACAATACAATTTGAGAGTAAGATGACTTGCCTTTAGAACGACGTTAGATTAATCCAAATATGCAAAGAATAACGGTATCGAAATCCCGGCGACGATCCAAAACACGGGTGAGACGCTTGCAAAATCCAAACAGCAAATCAAAGCACACAACAGCAAAACAGCAGCTCCAACTCAGGACAGCAATCCCCCTACCAACCAAACATTAAACACCGAGATCGGATCCCCTCTAGACAAAACAGCAAACAACAACATTTTCTCCCTTCTAGGCAAAACTGCACACACAGAACTCGGATCCCTTACTCTTCACACAGCAGCAGATCCCCCTTATCGGACCCAAATGAACAGCAAACAGCCTCTTCAGATCCCTACCCACACTACAACAAACTCCAAGTGTAGCCACTGAGGCTTCATCTTTTCCAATGCAACGGAGAGGGAGAGAGGGAGCGACTGCGGTCGGGAGGCAACGACAGCGACGACCACGGCGAGGGCGACGATGGTGGCGCTGCAGTCGGGAATCGACCTAATGAACAGGGAAACGGCAGCTCGGCGGCAACGAGCAAACTCTGCTTCACTCGAAAATAGGGGAAACGAGAACGGCAGAGGGGATCTTCGGTGGATGGCGAAGCTCGGCAATGGCGGCTTGGATTGAGTGGCAACTGAGGAGGAGTAGCGGTGGAGGGAGTCACCGAGGTGGTGGGAAGAGGAGACGAGGAGCTAGGCGTGGTAAAGGCAGGAGCGATGTTGATGACAGAGCTTCGGGTTGAGGAAAAGCAGTTGGTTAACGAGTGGTGGAGCAATGGCAGGACTCGCAAGGTGGAGCACGAGGAGGAAGACGAAAGGGATGAGCGGGAGGAAGATGAAGGGTTTCGGAGGGTGAACAGTAGGAAAAAAGTGGTTGGCGGCTACTGTGGTTTCAACAGTATTAGGGTAGGTTAGGGTCAGTTAGGGTTAGGTGATAGGGTATTTATATATACGGTTGCGGGTTTGGGTTAAAGAGTAGCGGGTTTGGATCCAATAAGCAAAAGGGTTTGGGTTTAGATCCAATAGGGGAATGGGTATAGGATTTATGGATTTATAAAATATATGTATACATATACAATAAATCAAGTAATGAAATATATATAAATAAAATAGGGTATGTTCGGCTTTACGAAAATAGTAAAAATAATAATAATGAAGGTAACAACATCAATAATAATAATACTAATAACAAATGTACTAAAAATAATAATAATGACAATAATAAAAAATAATCGTGATAATAATAATAATAACAATAATAATACTAATAATACTAATGTTAATAAAAAGAAATTAACACTATTAATAATAATAATATCAGTAGCAATAATAATAATAATAATAACAACCATAATAGTAACAAAAGTAGTAATAATAATATATGTATATCAAAATGGAATTCGAGTTTAATAGATTTAATAAAACAATCCAAACAGTGTAATATATAATACAAGTAGTCGATCAATTAGAAATAGAAGATAAAATTAAAATACACCGTTATTTGAAATAAATATAATTTTCGAATGATAAAATGAAATAGGAAATTTCTTAGAAACCAGAATAATATTTTGTTAAAATTTGATCAATCGAAAATGTAATTGTAGGAAAAAGAATTTAAAAGTGAGAAGAAAGTTATAAAAATTTTAAATACATAAAATACACGGAAAATACATGTATACGGGAACAAGGGTTACTTAATCATTCGTTCCCAAGGCTCCCAAAACCTCAGCCACGAGTGCTGTCATGCCCAGCTTCTCATTATACAGGAACACATACGCGTAACTGAGGCCCAGCGAATGATATAAGTATGTCAACTCATATCATCCATAAGCTTTATAATGTCGGTAAGCTCAACAATACAATAATAATCACATAAACAAGAATAAAATGCAATGACCAATATCTGAGATGTAAGAACTTACAGAATAACAGGAGAATATATAATGCAATAACAGCACGTCAAGTTCTTCAGTATCTCATCACCAGTACCTGTACAAACAATAACTCAAAAGAAAGTTGGAGAATACCCTTAGAGCAAGCTTCGAGCGATAAGTAGTAGCAAGCAGTGTAAGAAATAAATGACTATATAACAATAACAAGAAATTGGAACTATATCAGAGTCAATAAATGATAAACGATAATAAGATCACAAGTCAATAATCAATGGTACGATGGTCGATAAATAATAGTCAATAATTAGTAATTGACGAATAATAATAAATATCAATAAATTAATAGTCAATAATACAATTATCGACAATAATGGTCGGTAACATGATCAGGTATCAGGAGTCAATATCAAGAATCAGAATTCAAGAATCATTAATTGGTTATCGGTGTCGATGTTCAACGTTAATCTGATATCTATCAATCTTTTGTAAATCTATCTAATGTGCGCAATCCTGCGTTCCATACCACAGGTTCGGATGCATACAATCAAGTGAACGTTTGACTCTAGTGGTGAATTCTATAGGTCATATACTCAGGTCTTCTCATGACTATAAAACTTGGTCGGTAAACTTGGGCGGTAAACTTGATTGGTAAACTTGGTCGGTAAACTTGGGCGGTAAACTTGATTGGTAAACTTGGTCGGTAATTTGGTCGGTAAACATATAACACGGGAAACACAGGCCCCCTTCTGAGTACAGTCTCCTATAATGTCCACTACTAAATCTAACCCTTATTTCCTCGGCTTGTTATTATTTTATTACAATGAATCATGCACTTACAATCAATGGAACGGTATCAAGGAATAGTAGCAATGAAGCACCAATGGCTGTGCAATGGTTGGTATGTAGTGCAATTCATAGATACAGAGTTAACAAATTTATAATTAAAAAGTACGATAACATGACTCTCTTCCAGTTCTGACGCATATTCACACGATACATGACAGTCACAGTAGCTAGGTCGAGGGTTTCGTGCTAAGTCTCTGTTCTGGAAATTATAACATGCCAGTACTAAAACAGTAATAACTTCCAATCTGTAATCGGAATGAGAATCAGTAAGATGTTCTAGAAACTAGACACAGTGTGCTACAATTTCTATGTAAAAGGTTTTAAGTTTCAGTGTCAGGAACTGGGTCGAAACCTCAGTATGAAGTCAAGCAATTGACAGGGCAACAAGGTTAAATGTTCCATAGTACAATAAATTAACGTTTCAAGAATTTGATCAATAACAATGGCACGATAAGAAGACTATAAATAAATAAACATGGTACGACAACTAGATGCAATATTCAATTCGATTACTACTTGCCACATTTCAAATAGTGTTTTCTTGAACTAGAAAAATAAAAATGAGTTCAAGAGATGCTTTCCTATTAAATGATGATTTCAAACGTGAAAGAATAACGGGATGAGAGTCTCGACGGCAACACGTGCAAGCAACGTACACAACAACACATGCAAAGCACACAAACGGCAACACGTGCAAGAGACGGAGCGGCAAGAGCACGTACAGATGCAGCAACACAGCACGTGCACACAGGAGTAACAAACCGCAGCAAGAGCACAGTACACAGCAGCATGTGCAATGCACGTAACATGCAACCTCATGGCAACGGAAAGAGCCCGTGTAAGACACTTTGAACACAAGCAGGAACCACATCGAGAAACAACAGTAACACGGCGATAGCAGCAAGATGGTGGTTCGGTGGTGGCTAGCTGCAGCAGCGGCCGGTAACACAAAGGACACAACAACAACAGCAAGACAGTGGCGTCGAGATGCAGCTCAGGGGAGAGGGAGGCAGGTGGCTCGGTGGTCAGGAACTACACTGTCGATGGTGACTCAGGCGGCGAGGCTGGAGGTCGCGAGGTCGAGGGTGGAGACTGAGCGACGAGGAGAGATGGTGTTGGGGATGGGGGAAGGAGTCGGCAATGGGAGTCGAGCTACGAGGTGGTAATGGCAGAGGCAGCGCTCTGGTGGCTCGAGCGGAGGTCGGAGTAGCAATCAAGTGACGAGTACAGGGGCGGAGCGATGGAGGCAGGGAGGCACTCGAGATGGAGATGGTTGCAGTTGGCGGAGGGGAGCTCGGTGGTTGCGGGGGATGGTGTGACTTTGTTGATGGTGATGACGGAGGAGAGGGGCGAGGGCCTCTCAGTGGATGGCGGTGGTGGCGAGAGCGATGGCAGTGGGTTCGCTCGGGGTGCAGGCAATGGGTGGAGGACTGGCGACAAGATGGGGAAGATGAGGTGGAGTGTGAAGGCAGCAGAGATGGAGGTCGAGGAGCAGCGGCGATGGTCGAGGCAGAAGGGACGGCAATGGAGACGAGTATGGGTCGACAGAGGAGTTGTGGTGCACTCATGCTAGAGGGTAAGGCAAGGTCGGGGGTGAGCAGGTGGTGAGGGAGAAAATGAAGAGCGGTTTGGGTTAGTACAGTAGAAGAAGAAGAAGAAGAAGAAGAAGAGAGAGAGAGAGTATGGGGGGTTTAATATAATAATATTAATATTATAATGGGGTAATTAATTAGGGGTTACGGGATTAAAGCATGGGGAAATAATGAGATAATGGGGATCCGTTATGGAGATGAAGGGTGTGTTGGCTGTTTTTTTTTTGGATAGATAATAGCACATGAGCTTAAGTTCAGAATTAATAAATCAAATAATATTTTATAGAATAGTTTCAAATTAATTAAAATAATCAAAGAATAATAATAGACCTGGTCTGAGTTATTAATAATTAAAATAAGAAAAGAACAAAATTTATACAATTAAAGTATATAATTGTTTGAAAATAACTACAAATATAATTGATGTTTAGAATTGACTTTAATAGAAAGTCCAATATGAATAAAAATGAATTTGAAGGTGGAAAAGTATTTATAAGGAATTGAAATACAAAAATACAAAAATACGTAGAAAATACGTTTAAACAGAAACAGGGGTTATAGGTGCTTTGCTCCTCGGGCACTTAAGGAATATATGGTTTAGCGATTCCGTATGAGGCTTGCCGAAGCCACAGTTGGTCGCAATATTCGGCTGTCTTTTGGCGAGGCGCTCTCTTGTCGGGATGGCATTATTGAGCACTTATTAGAGGAATACCCTTACTTTGAGAGGTACTTTTTCCTTTGGTCTACATTTGTGGAAGTAAATGCAGTTGTATAAAGAGCGAACTGTGAAGGGACCGTTATTCTCCAGACCCAAAGATTTACGTTAAGGGTCGTGTGAGAACTTCACCCTAGTCTGTGCAATGTAGTCTTGGAGATCTCCAAGCCTCGACCAGGACTCTAGATTTAGTTGGGCACTAAGGGATGGTTTCCAAGCCCCCCTCTTCCACATCTTGGCCCCGGAGACGTGAGGTTGAGATCTGTGAGCATCTCTTTAAAATGGTGAGCACCATGCCATTTATCCCACTAGAATTTGGTTGAGAGGCCATCACATATACATGATGTAACCTTTGTGCAGAATTGATCATGGGCTCTGACAACTACCCATCCAAAACTAGGAGGCCCTAGCCCCAACCTGAAAAAGCTAAACTTCTCATTTTATTCCCTTGGAAATATGATAGTATGAATTCCTGCTAGCCTTCTCCATTTTGATTGAACACTTTTCACAACTATTTACGAAGTATGCCAAGTTTCATATCTCTCATATCGATAATACACATCCCTCCATATCCTTTCTTCATGCATAGCATTGGTATCGGGTTGGGTCGGGTCGGGTCCTTCACTACCCGGACCCGGACCCGGTCCCCTACGAATCCAAAAAATGGACCCGGACCGGGTCCGGTTTCGGATCCGGGTCCTATTAAAATTTTCCTACCCTTTAAGGTAGGAGTGGGAGTGTGAGCGGCGAGCGGAAGGCGGCAAGTTGAGGATTTAGAATAGAGGAGAGAAGAAAAAGGCATGAGTTTTGAGTTTGGAAGAGGAAAATTTAGAATTAAGGAGGAAGGAGGGGAGGGATGAGGATAGAATATTTATTTTTATGCTAATTTTTTCGGTTTTTTCCAACGGGTCTGGGTCCGGGTCGGGTCTCTTTTGAGCGGACCTGGACCCAGACCCGAAAGAACAACGGGTCCCATTTTTGGACCCGTACCCAGACCCGGATAGGCCGGGTCGGTTCCGGTCCAATGTCGGGTCCGGGTCTGGTCCAGGTTTCTGGTATTTATACCAATGCTATTCATGCATGCCTTTACCCATGAGTAGTGTAGGGTTTTATTTGCGAAGTAGGACATTGATTGGTACTTAGTTCTTTTGGATTGTTTCTACATATAATTTTAGGGATGAATTATTTTAATTTTTTTTTTTTGAAGGAAAAGGTGAAATAAGGCCACCCTGTTTCATTAATGAGAATTAACCAAACAAATCCAGAGTACTGGGAAAAATTACAACCTACAGACAACAAAATAAAACATGAAGCAATATAACCAATACATACAATCAGGGCTCACTCTAACACCCTTTAAGGTGGGCCACAAAAACTAAAAACTACAACTAGGACGAACCGGCTACAGCTTGTCCCCAACCTCCACCAATAATGTACTGGACCCCAGCTTAGGCCTAATCACATAGCAAGTACCAACTAATTGTATGTATGTCACGTAAGCTTCGTGCATCGCCTCAACGGCGCGCGCACACCCACCTGAAGCGAATCACGTGTGATTTGGATATTTGCCGGTCCCAACCTTCTCCTCCCCCTCTTCCACACCCTCTCCAACATACTCACTCTCTGCCCAGTCACAACCAAAGTAGAGCCGTGGAGAGGATACCTTCACCTCTCTCACGCTTTAGCTCTCACAAGCGATTTCTTACTAAGCAAAATTCTCACTAACCCTAACCACGGACACAGTCTAAGAGAGCAATGAAGATGGTACTCACGTCTCTCATGCTTATACTCTCTCAGGTGATTTCTCACAAACACAAACAGACACCTGCATAGAGTAGTGGGAAGCAACATCTCCATTCTTTCACTCTCTCACTCTCTCTCTCTCACGTAAAACCCAACCAAATCACAACCAATCTAGATTTTAGGGTCAATGATGAGGGCTTAGTGGCGGTGCTATTGCAAATTCTGTGGCAGTAGATTAAAGAAGGTCGAGTTCAGGGTGTGACTCCTATACTGCCAACCAAAAATACAAACATCTCCTCTCTGTGCACCTCGTCGGGGGGACCCCTTCTGCGAGCCCAAGCGTGTGCAGTAACGATCATGGGGGGGCCCCGTCTTCGGGACCTAGCCCCACTATACTACACCTCATTCTTCACACCGAATCAAATCAATCTCAGACACCTCCTCCACCCCCCTAATAATACCTTACTAATACCGCACTTACTCTCTCTTCATTGCAACCATCACAGATAGAGAGGCAAACCCCGGCTTCTTCACACGTACTACCAATCCTCAAAATCTAAATCATAGCTGCAGATAGCTGTGATTGGCCCCAAGAGCATGGACATGGTGGTGGCAGTGAAGAACAACCGGGCCCCAAGAGCAAATTGGAACAGCGGTAACGGTGGAGCAGCGCAACGGGGCAGCGCAACGGGTGGATGGAGGAAGGACGTTGTAGTAGAGGTCACGGGTGGAGCAGCGCAACAGATGGATGGACGATGGATCTGTGATGCCGGAGGCCACCCATCACCGGTAACGGCGGAGGCAGATCAGTAGCGGCGAAGAGATCGATGCTGATCTATGGCATGACATCAAGCACGGGGTCGTCGATGTAGTCGCCGTGGTTGCAAAGGCAACCCAAGATCTGGGACAACCCAAGATCTATGATGATGTCGTCGACAACCCAAGATCTAGCACCATCTTCGACAACCCAAGATCTAGGGAGGAGATCGTCGCTGGAGTCGGCAGGGGCGGGATTAGGGATGGAGATCAGATGGAGCGTGACCATACCGGGGTCTCGACGGCGATTTTGCAACGGGGCGGTGGCGACGTGGCCTAGCCGCCGCCCCCAACATGACCAGATCTAGGGCTTTTTGGAGGAGTAGGTAAGATTTTGAGAGAGAGAAAGGGGATTTTGGGGATTTTGCTTTCTAAGTTGTAAATAGGAGTTGGAGTATTGGGGGAGATGAAGCATATTGGAGTTGGAGTTTTTAAATTTTTTGTTAACACCATCGAATTAAAATTGTGAGGGTGGAGGTTTGTCTCTCTTTGTGCGTTGCTGCCTCCTGTCGGCGATTGAACAAACCCATCTATACATGGGTGGTTTACATGGTGGATGGGTTTAGATGGGATGATTAAGGAAGGAGAAATTCAAAATCGAAGTTGAAGAGCTTAAAAAATGTGCACTTTTTTTGTCTTGGAGCGGTGTTGCCATTCTGTATTTCCAATGGAAGTGCATTATAAAGAACACGAAATGCATATGAGTTAGTACTTTTTTAAGGCTAATTTATTTTTATAAACCCTTAACTATTGCCCATTTAATATAAATTCCCTCAACTATCAATTTTATTAAAAACCTTCCTTCAACTCAGTTTCTCAAATACTCACTTTGACAAAAATATCCCAATTTTAAAATGATAATTTGGTTGCAATTTAGTCCCTTAATGTATGTTTATGATTTAGTTTTCCAAATCATATCCTTTGCAATTTAGTATCTCAATTAGAATTCATTAGATTGGGCAGATTTCTGGGAATATGAAAGGAGAAATCATGATTCTCAGAAACATTGCAATATTGTGTTTGGTAAAGACATTGTATACCAGAGAATATATTATTACTGTGTTTGATATAGACCAATTTATTAACATCAATCCTACGCTATAGTATACATTACCAATAATACCCTTTTGGCTTTATTTTACAAAAAAAATCAGTATAACTGTTATTTACTTTAGTAATCGATGCATATGCTTGACATGTGCGAAAACCAATATTGATATATATCTTATAAAATCTTAGTACAATAACAAATAAATGACTCAAAAAGTTATATTATGATTCTAATATATCTCAATCATATTGATAAAAAAAACATAACAAAAATAAAAAATGAAATGCACGCAGTACAAACACATGATCTTAGGCATACATGGATTATAATTATCAATGAAATATATTATTTATGATTTAGTAGACATATGGTTTCCCCTTCATTTTTTAATTAATAATGGTGGATACTATTGTTAAAATTGATAATTATACTGAAACATATATCATACTTATTTAATTTTGTTCAGTCTCTAATTGGATGTTCCGCATTATATATAAATATGCACAAATTTCACCCAGATAAGGTAAAATAACAAATTTGTTGGAGGAAACATAGAGCGGCAATATGATAAGGCAGAAAGTTTATGAAAAATCTGGAGGGTGATTAGGTAATGTGATAATCTTAGTTAGTTTTTATGTGGAGGAATTCACATATCTCATCCTTTTAAAGAATAATGGATATCATTCCCAACAAAGAATTTTGATTCTCATGAGAATTAAAAAATCCTTCCAAAACTATATTCATATCTTACCAAACCAGGTAATCCAGAGAGGGTGATCCTACTCTCTTGTATATTACCGCATATCAAATGCCGCCTTAATTAATGGATATTTGTGATTTAGTCTTCAAAATTATACTAATTACAATCTAGTCCTCAAATTAGAATGACTTAATCAGTTTTGTCCTCAAATTTTTTACCAAACAAAAGCAGCAAATGGCAAAAAGTATTCGGGTATTATGAAAATCTAAGGTGAATAGTGAGAAGGAAAATTTTCAAAAAGAAGAAGAAGAAGGTATTTGATTATTTTATAACATATATTTTAATTATTTGATTATTATTTTGATGATTTCATTACAATTGGTTTGCTAACAATACTGACAATAATTATGTTTAGATTTTTTAAGGTTTAATATTCTCGATGTTACATGTATAGTTGTATATTCACTCGGTAAACTGATCAAATCTCTCCTCTTCTCTTCTCCATTTTATTTTCAAAGCTCTACAAAAGTAAGACTTACTATCGAGGTAGACTATATCATATTATCCAAAAAAGAATAGGGTAGATGATTAACCATTAACAATTATCAATGTCCCACATCTTTTCTACATCTTTAATATCCATGAGATGTCACTGGATATACTAAAATTTTGAAACTAAATTCAAGTTATAAATGCTGCTAGACAATTGTGATCACTAAAGTGGGATAGGGAATGATGCATGGTACAATTATGGACAGCTTATGGAATTTTTCCCAAAATGACCCACTTTTTGAAAGTTTTTCCCAAACTGACCCACTTTTTTTAAAAAATTTCCAAATTGAGCTACTCGCTATCTCAGATAACGAGTTTAGGCAAAACACACTCGCTAACTGAGATAGAGAGTGTTAGGTTTTTGTTTTTTTATTTCTCCCTAGCCAAGACCTGTTGTCTCAAAAAGGGAGTTAATTTTTACCAAACTCGCTTTTGAGACAGCGAGTGTCAATTGGGGTTTTTTTTAGACCCAGGCTCGAATTTTTTACTCTCCTTATCTCCATTCTTACTCTCTTCTTATCTTCATTCTTACTCTCTTCTTAACTCCGAAATCCAAAAACCCTAGCCTCCCAAATTCGACCTCCTACCCACAAAATCTCATGTAAATCTAAATATATTCACTTAATCTTTCCCACCCTATCACCTTCTACTCTCAAAACCCTGAACCCATCTTCCAAAAGATCCATATTTTGGAATTTTGATAAATTTTAAGAGGATAGAAACTTCAACTCTTCTACCCATTTATCTACGGCTATATCCTTCCGATTATTGTTGTGAAGGTATGATTTATATCACCTATTATTTTTTTACATTTTTTTAGATTTTGATTGTGGTTAGATAATAACTCGTATTTTCGTATAATATACATATGTATGGATTACGATATTCCTATCCGGTTATACTTTGGTGGTGAAATAATTCGTGATCCAAAGATAGGTTGTTGTTATAGTATCGTTGATCCTGAAATAGTTTGGGTACCTCATACCATTATATTGGCAAAAATAGTTGAGAAAATTTATGAAGTTACTAATTGGGATATGGCTCAATGAAATGTGAAAATTTTTGCTTGGTATGCAGCAGGAAAAGGAGATGGTCAGTATTTTATGACAGTGCCCGTATCTACTAATAATGCTATGAAGTCAATGATTGTTAGGGCACTTGATCCTAATTGTACTTAGTCTGCATTGGAGTTATATATTCCGTAAATCCAAATTATGAATGCTCAGTCACAAGATAATCCTAGTTCAAGCTTCGTACGAGAAGTACTGACACAGCAGATGAGGTCTAACCCTGTACACTTCACAAGCAATCCCACTGTCCCCACAAGAAGACACGTTCACAAATACAACAAGCCCGGATTCTACAGATGTTGAGTTGCCACGTCAACCTAGTCCGGTTCATGACTATGTTCGAAATGACACTTTATTTAAATTATTTCAAAATGCTACCATTAACAACGACATATTAGATGATGATGAAGAAGAGAAAGAAACGGACGATGAAGTTGATTACAGTGTAGAAAATGATGATGGGACGAAGATGATGAATATGCAAATGTAAACACAAATGATAGTAGGGCTAATGAAGTGAGAGCTACTGATAGCTATGCCAATGTTAATAATCATGTTACCGAGGAGATGACATAAGGTTCTAGAGTACATCAAGTTCCACAAAAGTCGTCCGGTTCATCCAATGTAAACGAATTGTACATTGAACAAGGGTTTGTAAGTAAATAGTCGATTCAGCAGGCTGTGAAGCTGTATTCTATCAAGAAATATCGAGAATTCGTCACATTTAAATCTACACCGACACTGTATATCGTTAAATGTAAATTGGCACCTACGAAACATACAATTGAGGAGATGGTGCAAATTCCCCCTATAGTAAGTGAGGGTGGCTGCCCTTGGAGATTACGTGCAATCGTTCCAAAAGGCGGAAAAAGTTTATTCAACCTCGACCTCAGTCGAATCCTCATTCAACCTATTCTTGAAAGTGTCCTTTAACCACTTAAAGCGAATAAACTTTCCATTTATTGCCCCCGTTTCGACTTCTACACAGAGGTATTGTTGCACAAGATATTCCGGCTCGTAGTCCATTATCCCGGTTACTGCCTGCCCATCGACTGGAAGACCTGTAAGTACAGAGACGTCTTGTAGTATTACGGTCATCTCCTCGACCAGCAAGTAGAAGGTATGGGTTCAGGCCGCCATCTTTCAAGAAGTGCGGTAAGTAGAGGTTGATCTGCCTTAATCGAGCTCATCAGTCCAATACCGTATAAGCCGCGGTCCCGTAGAATCTCGTGAATCCGTGGGTGCATAGGCAGTGTAATGTGCCCCCTAAACGTACATTCCTTAGATTTGCCTTCCCACACGTCTTTTTAATGGTGTTGTGATTGGAAAGTAAGCACTCTAAGGTCGAGAGGACCTGGACCTCCAGTTGAAACATAAGCTGATGAAGAAGGGGAAGATGAAGAAGGGCCTGCCTCATTTGGTGAAGCGGTAGGATTAGTTGAGACATACCAAAAAATTTAAATCAATACAACGATATGGCATTTTATTGTATGATAATCAAACTGATCGAATACAAACAATTATTCACTTACATTCGTACGCTTAGTTCTACCACGACCATGTCCACCACGAGGAGGTGGGCCAAAAGAAGTACGTGGTCCGTCACCTCGAGAATTTGGAGGTCTACTACTCGTTCCTTCCTCCACATTATCCCGCGTGCGTGCCATTAATAATAAACGAGAGTATACTACAACTTAAACAAATTATTATTAACTATACAAAAATATATAACTACATAAAAACTATATACAAACTATATAGCAAAATTTCTCAACATTTCTAAAAAATTTCTACACTATATACCTACATATTTTATCAAAACTCCTATTCAACATTTCTAAAAAAATTTTACAATATATACCTACATATATTATCAAATTTCCTATTCAACATTTTTCAAAAATTTTTACACTATGTTCCTACATATATTATCAAAATTTCTATTCCAAATTGCTCAACATTTCCATTCAAAATCGCTAACAATTTTTAAATATACCCTTAAAAATTTCTCAACATATCTCAAAATTAACCTAAAATTAAAAATGTAAATGTATGAGAAATATACCGTTAAAGTTGGGTGATTAAAGAGATAGATAGTGAATACGATGTTGATGTAGCTCCTTCAACCGCACACTTTTTTTTTCTTTCCAAAATCCTGATTTAACGGTTTTCTTGGATATTGGGATTTAGGGTTTTGAGAGTGTGAAGAGAGAGGGTTGAGAGTGTGGGGAGAGATGGTAGGTGAGAGATGAGGAAGATCGAAACAGCGAAGGAGAGGGTTTTTGGGTTAATCGACGAGAAGAGACCGAAATTTGGGGGTTAGGGTTTTGGGGTTAGAAGAGGAAGAGGAAGAGGGAGAGAGATTTGAAAGAGAGATTGAGGTCGAAATAGCGAGTTTGGTTACTATAAAGATTCAATCGACACTCGCTGTCTCAAAAAACGAGTTTGGTAAAAATCAACTCGTTTTTTGAGATAGCTAGTCTTGGACAGGGAGAAATAAAAAAAACACAAACCTAACATTTGCAGTGTGTTTTGCCTAAACTCGTTATTGAGATAGCGAGTAGGTCAATTTGGAATTTTTTTAAAAAGTGGGTCAGTTTGGGAAAAACTTTCAAAAAGAGGGTCATTTTGAAATAAATTCCATTTTATGCTGGTGTTGATGATTCTGAGCTTGGGGAATTGTTCTATGAACTGCTGGAAATTGTTGAGGGGCTTCCTATAGTATTCATTTGGTGATTTTACTGTTCTTGTGGACAAGTTTGAGAAGAACGGTGGTACTTTTTAGAGAAGATAGGGTTATACTTGATTTTAGAGAATTTTTTATGTTTGGGGATCTTCATGATTTGGGTTTTGCTAGACAAAAATTCCATATTTTCTAAGTTTTTCCCTTAATTTTCTTCTCCATATCTATCTTGTTTATCTCTTCAAAGTTTTTTTCAATAAAGGGCCAATCATAGATTAGTTGTTAGGAAATTAGCATAAGGGAAGTTAGAACAAGATGCGACAATCGATCACGAACAAGCAAGCACATGTAAACCACACTAAATACAAAAGCATAAGTTTGTTCCGGTTCGGCGAACCTAATATGGAGAAAAAATAACCGATATATTATTCAACTAAAGACGACACAAAAGCTATAATAATCTCACCAAGAATCTATCGCTCAAGCCACCAGAAGATACACTGCTGTTTATAATGAAAACTCTCCGATAAAGTATTTACATCCAATGAAGCCAACAATTATTATCTATAGAACTCAAGGATACCTAGGTTTAAATTTCTATCATTATCTCTAAACATGCATATCTCAATTCATATTTATCTCCGAGCCAAACCCAATATTTAAATGCCAAGCTTGAACTTCTTCATATTTATCCAATATTTAATTAATTTCCATCATTCTCTAGAATTTCGCAAGCCAAACACTAAATATTAGATTCTTTTACTTAGCCTTGCTTGACTATTAATTTTGTAGACTTTAAAAATACTTTTTTCTTAAATTTATTACCTCAGATATAAAACATGAACCCAATAATAGTCTCTAATCTTAGGTATCTCTTTACCCATTCCAACCATTTATTATATAAACTATAACTCAGTGGTTTTATTTGCCATAGTTGAATGTCGACGACGCCGGTGAACATCCCCACCTTCGCCAACTCCATCCTCAACATCCGCACCTCCCCCACTTCGGCGGCGGCGGAGAAGCCGGCATCTTTCATGATCCAAGCGAGCAAGCAGGGGAAGATTGGGATGTAAGAGTCGGCGTTCTACGCTGCCTGTATGGTCGGTGGGATTCTGTGCTGCGGGTTGACTCACATGGCCGTCAAATCCGACAGCGACCACCATCTCCGACCCCCGCGCCTCCGCTCTAAAACCACCTCACCACCTCCGCCATGGTTGAAAGAGAGAGGGAGATAGAGGAGAAGGGTCAAGCAGGAAGTAAACCGAGATCATCAGGCTCTGAGGAATGTATGGGCTGCTAAACTGCTACCGGGTTGTGGTGACCTCTTTAAATGTTATCTTCAACTAGAGGCAGGATGCCAGATCATTTTGGGCTCGGGAGAGCTTCTACCCAGATCTGTGACACTTGGAGTTGGGGGTGGGTTTATTGGGGTTGGGGTTAGTTTAGGTTGAGATTGGTTAGCTTTGCTAGGTGTTTCACCGGTTGTTCTTCGCACTTGCCACCATGTCCACACTCTTGGGGCCAATTACAGCTATGTTTTGGTTTATCGAGGGTTGGTAGTGCATGTGAAGAAGCCGGGGGTGTGCTTGGCTGTGCCGTAGTGCGAGACGGCATGGTATTTTGTGGTTTGGGGGGTTGGTGGAGCTGTTTGGGTTGGGTATGTCTAGTTGTGATGTTTGTGGTGTAGTTCGGTTGTGGGGCTAGGGCCCGAAGACGGGGTCTCCCCATGAGACCGCTTATTACATACTAGTACTTTACCACCATGAGACCGATTGCAGAGCTTGGGCCCAAGACGAAGTCCCTCCGTGATGGACGCTCACTTGTCGCAGCTTCCGGGGTGTTTGTCTCAACTGTCGCGGAGCGTCCGGGTTGTGAAGAAGGAGGTGGAAGAAAATTTGATTCGGTGCAAAGATTGAGGTGTATTGTTGTGGAGCTAGGGCCCGAAGACGGGGTCCCCCCCATGATCGTTACTGCACAGGGTGGGACTTGGGCCCGCAGAAGGGGTCCCCCCATGAGGTGCACAGAGGAGAGATATTTGTGTTCTTGGTCGGCAGTAGAGGAGTCACACACTGAAATCGACCTTCCTTAATCCACTGCCACAGACTTTGCAACAGCACCGCCACTACGCTCTCATCATTGACACTGAAATCTACAACGTCCACCGCCCGCAGGGGCGAGAGGTGAAGGTAATTCTTCAAATTGGTTGTGATTTGGTTGGGTTTTACGTGAGAAAGAGAGTGAGAGAGTGAGAGAGTGAAGACGTTGTTTCTCACAACTCCATGCAGGTGTCTGTTGGTGTTGGTGAGAAATCATCTGAGAGAGTATAAGTACCATCCTCATTGCTCTCCTAGACTGTTTCCGTGATTAGGGTTAGTGAGAGTTTTACTTAGTGAGAAATCGCTTGTGAGAGCTAGAGCTTATGAGAGGTGAAGTTCCGACGGCTCTCCTTTTGGGTGCGACTCCGATTGGGTCATGTATGAAGTTGCGTTGGTGAGGTAGAAGGAGGGGAGCGGCAAATTTTCAAATCCCACAGGATTCGCTTCATGTGGGTGAGCGCGTGCCGTGGAGGTGGGTGCTCGAAGCTTGCTTGACGGATATACAATTAGTTGGTCCTCGCAGGTTAGAGTGAGAGCTGATTATATATACTGGTCATGTCGCTTCATGCTTTTTTTCGGTCTGTAGGTTGTAACTTGCCCCAGCATGCTGGGGTTATTTTGTTAATTTCTTATTAATGAAACAGGGTGTTCTTATTCCACCTTTTCCCTCAAATAAAAATATCATGGCTTTCCTATTTACATCCAGAATTCGAATACGAAAACCTCCAAATTTTAGTTATAGTCACTACATCCTTAGTGAATTTGTCACTCCTTATTTGAATGTAAATATTATGGCTTTCGTAATTACTGCCCTAAATTTGAATAAAAAATATCCGGAATTTCAATTATAATCACGACTTCACTTTTCCTTCTGTTTTTATTTGGAAGCCCTGCTATAGTCGTTTTGTATTATTTATTCAACGCTAGCTACAATTCAACTTACGAATCAATTTTGCACAACCTATAGCCTTCATATAATTATTTTCAAGATAAGACATAATCTATACAATAAAACATAAAGAAAGCTATCAAGTGGCACTCCTTCAATCCCTTCAAAATTAAAGGCTCAGATCTAATCTCACAAAACACATTTCTCCCCTAATAAAATATGTTGACATGAGGAGGAACATATTTACTAGTTATATCATCTGCAATCGCTTGAATCTCGAGACGTTCCTCGAACCAATCATAGACTCTATTGAGATAGGTAACCCCCACAACTCCTTTCTTTCTATATACATATATATATATATATATATATATATATATATATATATATATATAGAGAGAGAGAGAGAGAGAGAGAGAGAGAGAGAGAGAGAGAGAGAGTCTATTAAGAGCTGGGAAGCTGGGATCCTTATCGAGAGTTGGAGTTTTCAACCATTCGATTGGGATTGATCCAAATCGAACGGCTCAGAAGAGATCCCGCTTAAGTTGGCTTTGTTGAGGGGAAAAAGGGGAAAAATCGAAACCCATATCTCTCTATCTTTCTCATCTCCTCTCCCTACAGCTCTGTCTCCTCTCCCTCCCGCTCTCTCTTCGTCGAACAATTGAAACCCTAGCTCAAATTCCTAAAATCGAAACCCATATCTCTCTATCTTTCTCGTCTCCTCTCCCTACTGCTCAGTTTCCTCTTCCTTCCGCTCTCTCATCGTCGAACAATTGAAACCTTAGCTCAAATCCCTACTGCCGAAACCCATATCTCTCTATCTTTTTCGTCTTCTCTCCCTCCCGCTCTGTCTCCTCTCCCTCCCGCTCTCTCTTCGTCGAACAAGGGAAACCCTAGCTCAAATCCCTACTGCCGATTTCTCTCTCTCTCTCTTCGAAGAGAAACCCTAGCCCCCAAATCGAAATCGATGAGCTTCTCTTGGAAGCGGCTCTACAAGGAGGTTTCCCAACTCACTTCACTCTCATGTCGTAGCTGCAGCTTAACAACTAGTACTATTTTGAGTCAAGAGGACGATGCTGATGTTGGTGCTGATGACTTCATGTTTTCTATGCCCAGTCCCAGGGCCTCTCACTCCCTCAACTTTGTTTCTGATTCCAATTGCCTTGTCCTCTTTGGTGGAGGCTCTGAGGGAGGTTAGCATATTCTTCTTCTTCTTCTTCTTCTTCTTCTTCTTCTTCTTCTTCTTCTTCTTCTATTGCCCTTTTCATTTTCTTGTGTTTCTGCTTTGCTTTGTGCTTTTGACTGACTGAGGACTCTGAATGGATGGATCATGGTTGTCGAGTAGAACTGATTGTTCTGGAGTAGCAGCACCAATGCAAATTATCATTCATTCATTCATTCACTCATTCATTCATCTCGGGTGGAGCATTGTTCTTAATGATGCATTCACAGTGGTTGTTTTTAAGTTAACAAGCCAAAAAGAATAGGGAACCGTCAAATGAGCTAAATTTACACCATAATTAATAAACATTCCAATAGATTGGTACCAAAGTCCCAAACTTCCATCTACAATGATTCTCATCCTGTTGTGTGCACTAGTTGGGTTGGTGAATTTGATTAAACTCATAACTAGCTTGCTTAGGTGATAGTAATACTGGAATGGGTTTTGGGTACTTGCTTGGGTTGTCTCATACAAAACTGAACTAAAAACAAATTGTGGATTTGATAACTGTAGATTTGAAGTAAATAGTTATTGATAGATACTTTCGTTTATGATAACTATGGAGATGTTAACAGCTCATGCTTACTTCTTTATCATGTTGTTGTTGTTGTCGTCGTCCTCGTTTATATAAAACCATTATCAGTAAAGATTAGATCTTTATGGGTATTACTCCATTATTGAATCCAAACTTTAAGTAGATATTATTGAAATGAGTTAGATTGTTGTCGTCCTCGTTTATATAAAACCATCATCAGTAAAGATTAGATCTTTATGGGTATTACCCCATTATTGAATCCAAACTTTGAGTAGATATTGTTGAAATGAGTTAGATTGTTGTTTGATAGAAAATCACCCAATGACAGTTAGATTGTTATTTGAGAAGATTCCAGTTGTTTCTGGAGAGATTAGATCCATGCTCTTCTCCAATCCTAATGTATTCTTAGTTCTTAGGAAAGGATGCTCCATGCTGTTACCTTTTTAGAATAGAAAGTTCATTTCAAGAACTTATTCTCGGGGTGCATTCTCAAGAACATGGTGAGATTACTTCTCTTCTTTGCATTTCATTTTTGAATATCAAATCAACAGCTTTATTACAATTGTTCATTAATTAATTTCCATTCACTTGTTCAAACTCTTTATTGTTAATTAATTTGTCAGGCAATGTTTGCATCTCAAGAATAGTGTGTGGAACAAGAGGATCAGCTACAATATGTCAGGGAAGTATTCGATTCCCCAAATAGTCTGTTACATTCATGTGATTGTGAGTTTGCTTCCTTGTTGGATAACTTGGATTCTAGTTTTAAAAGTGATGATGAGATGGATTATGTTTATGAAGTTGCACACTATAAATCATTTATTTAATGATTTGTAGGAGTGACTTGTGATGAATTAATCCTATCTGAGCTTTATTTTCCCTAATTGGTTATAAGTGATGATGAGATGGATTATGTTTCTGAAGTTGCACACTATGATTTAGTGATTAATAGGAGTGACTAGTGATAAAATAATCCTATCTGAGCTTTACGATTGTCACTTCACTGAATGTTGCTAAAATCCCTGACTCATATATAGTTAGTCTTTTAAGAGCTGGGAAGCTGAGATCCTTATTGGGAGCTGGAGTTTTCAGTTATTCGATCGCGACTGATCACGATCAAATGGCTCATATTTGATCCCGCTTATCTTGGCTTTGTCGAGGGGCAAAAGAGGCAAAATCGTTAATTAATGTTCTTTAATACCAAATAGCACATTTGTTAAATTAATCGTTATGTCTTGCAAACTGATGATGGACATAAAAGAGATGCATGACGATACTTGTTTTTGTTTGGTTAGTAGAAATTGACAATCGTGGAGATGATGATGATATATTCTGATCCTATATAACCTTTGCAGTATTGAAAATGACCAAACACTGGTAAATTTTGGAGATGATGGATGTGGATCCTGTATAACTCAAGTATTGTTTTTTTTTATTTTAACAATTTTACATAATGTGTACAATTTCCTTCCTGTGAAGGGTTCAGATTCTGCTGATGGCTTATCATGTTATCATGGTTTGTGAAGGATTTTGTCACTTGATAACTCTGAAGAAATGTAATTGGGGTGTGCATTGAAATGCTTCTGATGTGTTCTCATGCTTTGGGCATTAATAATCAATATGCTAACACAACGGCTTCAATAAATGTTGTTGATGTGCCTTTGAAAAATTTGGAAATGAAGGCTTCTGATCCTGTGTAACTCAAGTGTTGATTTTTTTTACCTTAACAAATTTTCATAATGTGTACAATCTCCTACCTCTGAAAGGTCTCTGATTCTGCACATGGATTATGATGTTATCATGGTTTGTCAAGGCATCTCCATATTTGATAACTGTGAAGATTATTTGGGGTGTGCATTAAGATGCTTCTGATGGGTTCTCATGGATATTTGCAAAAATCTATCAGTATGTTAACGAGTGGTTTTGAATACATTTTGTTGATGTGCTGGAAGATACAATCGTGGAAATGATGGCTTCTGATCCCGTATAAAAATCACTTTTGATTTTTAACTTTAACAAATTTCCATACTGTGCACAATTTCCTTTCTGTGCAGGGTTCTGATTGCTGCTTATGGCTTATGATGTTATGAGGGATTCTTACTGCTGTTCGTAGGTTATAACTATGAAGAATGATAATTTGGGATGTGCATTGGGATGCTTCTGATGGCTTCTCATGCTTCGGGCAAAAAATAATCAAGTATGCTAACACAACTGTTTCAACTCTTTTTCTTGTAGATGAGGAGGTTGAAAAAAGTGGAGATGAAGGCTTCTGATCCTGTATAACTCAAGTGCTACTATTTTTTTTACCTTAACAAATTTCCATAATGTGTACAATCTCCTTCCTGTGAAGGGTTCAGATTCTGCTAATATTTTATGATGTTATCTTGGTTTGTAAAGGCTTTTGATATGTTGTAACTGTGAATAAATAATTTGGCGAGTGGATTGAGGTGTAACTGAGGGGTTCTCATGCTTTGGACAAAAAACTATCAGTTTGTTGACACAAGCTTTTCAATAAATTTTGTTGATGTGCATGACGATACAATCGTGGAGATGATGGCATAAACTGACTATGAAGTTCAAAATGTGTAAGCTTAGAACAACACAAACTGAAGATGAAGTTGTAAATGTGTAAGCTCAAAACAACACAAAGTGAACATGAAGTTCAAAATGTGTAAGCTCAGAACAGCATAAAGTGAACATGAAGTTGAAAATGTGTAAGCTCAGAACAACACAGTGAACATGAAGTTCAAAATGTGTATGCTCAGAACAACACAAACTGAACATGAAGTTCAAAATGTGTAAGCTCTGAACAACACAAACTGAACATGATGTTCAAAATGTGTAAGCTCAGAACAACACAAACTGAACATGATGTTCAAAATGTGTAAGCTCATAACAACACAAACTGAACATGAATATCAAAATGAGTAAGCTCTCAACAACAGAAACTGAACATGATGTTCAAAATGTGTAAGCTCAGAACAACAGAAACTGAATATGAATATCAAATTGTGTAAGATCAGAACAACAGAAACTGAACATGAAGTTCAAAATGTGTAAACTCAGAACAACATAAACTGAACATGATGTTCAAAATGTGTAAGCTCAGAACAACATACAATGAACATGAATATCAAAATGAGTAAGCTTTCAACAACAGAAACTGAACATGATGTTCAAAATGTGTAAGCTCAGAACAACAGAAACTAAATATGAATATCAAAATGTGTAAGATCAGAACAACAGAAACTAAGCATGAAGTTCAAAATGTGTAAGCTCAGAACAACATAAACTGAACATGATGTTCAAAATGTGTAAGCTCAGAACAACATAAACTGAACATGAATATCAAAATGAGTAAGCTCTCAACAACAGAAACTGAACATGATGTTCAAAATGTGTAAGCTCAGAACAACATAAACTGAACACCACCAACCACCAACCAATGTGTACACCAAATGGAGATTATACAAAAGGATTAATAACAGATTTATAACCACAAACTAGTTTTAACTTTCGACTTTCATTATTTCCCTTACAATTCATACATGACCAACACAGTAAAAGACATTTAAACTTCCTAACATTCGAAACATTCTCAATGGGTCAAAAATGGATAGTCGAAGAGAATGTTCTCAAGGCTCTCGGGTTCTCCACTAACATCCTTCTTGTTCTTCCTCTTGAATTGCTGGACAATCTAATTCACCCAATAATATCAGAAGCAAATATGTAAATATATTAATTATAATGAATTACAAATACGTAAAAATCTGTAAGCTCAGAAAAACAACAACAACAAAGAAAACTATAGGCTCAGAACAACAACTGCAAAATAATCTGCAAGGTCAGAACAGCAAGAGATGCAAAAATCTATAGGCTCCGAATAACACCACCATAACCACATCATAAAGTGAAAAATGTGTAACCTCAGTACAAGGGAATTTAGCAACATTCAGTGAAGTGACAATCATAAAGCTCAGATAGGATTATTTCATCACTAGTCACTCATATTAATCATTAAATCATAGTGTGCAACTTCAGAAACATAATCCATCTCATCATCACTTATAACCAATTACGGAAATAAAGCTCAGATAGGATTAATTCATCACAAGTCACTCCTACAAATCATTAAATAAATGATTTATAGTGTGCAACTTCATAAACATAATCCATCTCATCATCACTTTTAAAACTAGAATCCAAGTTATCCAACAAGGAAGCAAACTCACAATCACATGAATGTAACAGACTATTTGGGGAATCAAATACTTCCCTGACATATTGTAGCTGATCCTCTTATTCCACACACTATTCTTGAGATGCAAACATTACTTGACAAATTAATTAACAATAAAGAGTTTGAACAAGTGAATGGAAATTAATTAATGAACAATTATAATAAAGTTGTTGATTTGATGTTCAAAAATGAAATGCAAAGAAGAGAAGTAATCTCACCATGTTCTTGAGAATGCACCCCGAGAGTAAGTTCTTGAAATGAACATTCTATTGTAAAAAGGTAACAACATGGAGCATCCTTTCCCAAGAACTAGGAATACATTAGGATTGGAGAAGAGCATGGATCTAATCTCTCCAGAAACAACTGGAATCTTCTCAAACAACAATCTAACTGTCATTGGGTGATTTTCTATCAAACAACAATCTAACTCATTTCAACAATATCTACTCAAAGTTTGGATTCAATAATGGAGTAATACCCATAAAGACCTAATCTTTACTGATGATGGTTTTATATAAACGAGGACGACAACAATCTAACTCATTTCAACAATATCTACTCAAAGTTTGGATTCAATAATGGAGTAATACCCATAAAGATCTAATCTTTACTGATGATGGTTTTATATAAACGAGAACGACGACAACAACAACAACTTGATAAAGAAGTAAGCATGAGCTGTTAACATCTCCATAGTTATCATAAAAGAAAGTATCTATCAATAACTATTTACTTCAAATCTACAGTTATCAAATCCACAATCTGTTTTTAGTTCAGTTTTGTATGAGACAACCCAAGCAAGTACCCAAAACCCATTCCAGTGTTACTATCACCTAAGCAAGCTAGTTATGAGTTTAATCAAATCCACCAACCCAACTAGTGCACACAACAGGATGAGAATCATTGTAGATGGAAGTTTGGGACTTTGGTACCAATCTATTGGAATGTTTATTAATTATGGTGTAAATTTAGCTCAATTGATGGTTCCCTATTCTTTTTGGCTTGTTAACTTATAAACAACCACTGTGAATGCATCATTAAGAACAACGCTCCACCCGAGATGAATGAATGAATGCATGAATGAATGAATGATAATTTGCATTGGTGCTGCTACTCCAGAACAATCAGATCTACTCGACAACCATGATCCATCCATTCAGAGTCCTCAGTCAGTCAAAAGCACAAAGCAAAGCAGAAACACAAAAAAATGAAAGGGCAATAGAAGAAGAAGAAGAAGAAGAAGAAGAAGATGCTAACCTCCCTCAGAGCCTCCACCAAAGAGGACAAGGCAATTGGAATCAGAAACAAAGTTGAGGGAGTGAGAGGCCCTGGGACTGGGCATAGGAAACATGAAGCCATCAGCACCAGCATCATCATCGTCCTCTTGACTCAAAATAGTACTAGTTGTTAAGCTGCAGCTACGGTATGAGAGTGAAGTGAGTTGGGAAACCTCCTTGTAGAGCCGCTTCCAAGAGAAGCTCATCGATTTCGATTTGCGGGCTAGGATTTCTCTTCGAAGAGAGAGAGGAAGAGAAATCGGCAGTAGGGATTTGAGCTAGGGTTTTCCTTGTTCGACGAAGAGAGAGCGGAGGGAGAGGAGACAGAGCGGGAGGGAGAGGAGACGAAAAAAATGGAGAGATATGGGTTTCGGCAGTAGGGATTTGAGCTAGGGTTTCAATTGTTCGACGAAGAGAGAGCGGAAGGAAGAGGAGACAGAGCGGTAGGGAGAGGAGACGAGAAAGATAGAGAGATATGAGTTTCGATTTTAGGGATTTGAGCTAGGGTTTCAATTGTTCGACGAAGAGAGAGCGGGAGGGAGAGGAGACGAGAAAAATAGAGAGATATGGATTTCAATTTTTTCCCTTTAGCCCCTCAACAAAGCCAACTTAAGCGGGGTCTCTTCTGAGTCGTTCGATCTGGATCAATCCCGATCGAATGGTTGAAAACTCCAGCTCTCGATAAGGATCCCAGCTTCCCAGCTCTTAACAGAATTACTCTCTCTCTCTCTCTCTCTATATATATATATATATATATATATATATATATATACACTTATGGAAACATGAACTTTTATACCTTAATTTATAATTATTTTTCAGCATATACTAATAAAAACATGGACTTTTATTTCCAACTAATTATTGTCATACTATTCAAATTTGAGCTATATAATTATTGATTTACTGTTCGCAAGACTTTTCATATGCTGTATCGTTCTGAAGACGTGCCGTAGACATGTGCCTACGGACAAATCTAGTATTATATAAAATGTATCCACTTCTATCAAAAAAATATCCATGTACCTCCCGCCCACACCTCTAACTATTTCCCGTCACACAACTATTTGCTCTATCTAGCTAATTGCATCCAAGTAGAAACATAGTTATTTAATTAGGAGTACTAACTGCTTTATCTACATTGTCGAGTACTCAGCCTCCCTGGCCTGGCTATTACCACTCCATTGACACAATATTGGTCCTAAGGTTTTGCCTGAGGTTATCCCCAACGCTGTTGTAATTGAAGGAGATGGTGATGTAGGAAGCATCAGACAATTCAATCACCCAAGGTCAGGGCCGACCCTGAGTTCCCGGGTGCCCAAGGTGAAAAGCCCAAATAATTATTTTTTAGAACCCCTAATTACAATTTTTTTTAAGCGCAAAATACGTATCTATATTTATAAGAAAATACAAATTTGAGGTTCCTAATATTGCAAAAAAAATAAAATAAAATAAAATAGGAGGCCTGAGGCGGCCCCCTCACCGGCCTCATGGTGGGGGCCAGCCCTGCCCATAGTAACTTATAGTGATAAACTTTAATTTTATTTATTTTTACCTTTTTGTTTTTAGGAGTGTTTGATTTTACTTCAAAAGAGACCTAATTTTGTTGCAAGTCCAATTAATTACTAAATAAATTACTTAGAAGAATAGTGGTTAATTATCGATTTTTTTCTAGAAATATCCTTTTTTTGAAGTATATCTTTTAGTATCTCGTTCTGCAAACTATTCCTGATTATATCTTACTTTTGTTTTGCCACATAGGATTAAGGTCACATTTTGATAATTTTTTCCAAGAAGATTTATGTGTATACAAATATATACAGACAAGTCTTTTGTTGTGCACCACTTTGGTGTGCACTCGCCCTTTTGGCCATCACATAGATGATCCAAACTATTTACATTGATCTACACGTTTAAATTAGTCTAAATATATAAAATCATGTTATTTGAAATTCATTTGACCATGCATTGAAATGTTATAAAATTGTACGGCTGAATATCGTTTTTTTATAATGACACGATGGATAGATAAATGAATTTCACATGACTTGATTTTACATATTTTGATTAATTTTGACATGTAGATTAATGTGAACGGTTTGGATCATCCATGCGATGGCCAGAAGGACCAGTGCACATCAAAGTGGTGCACAACGGATATATATATATATATATATATATATGCTTCATTGCAAATGAGTCTCATGCAAATGGGTATGCAGATTATAAATCTAAGCCGTTGTTGGAGTCCAACAACGGCTTAGGTTTATAACCTAGGCGGTTATTCGGAACAACGGCTTACGTTATATTAAGCCTTCCCAACAACGGCTTAGCGGTTTGCAATGGGGCGTTACTCTCTCTCTCTCTCTCTCTCTCTCTCTCTCTCTTATATAATCCAGAGTAGATCTGTACCATACATCTAATTTTTATTATATCTTAGATCTAATATGGACCATACAAATCCCTAAAATATTTAAAATTTGAACCACACATCTTGTTCTTAGATCTAATCTGGACCATACAAATCCCTCAAATATAATTCCTAATAATTAAGCCCAAACCCTTCTCTCCCTCCGCTGCTCTCTTTCTTTCTCCAAACCCATTACCCCTTCCAATCACTTGTAGAAACTGCCACCATTGTCGCCGCCGCCGCCGCCACAAGAACCATCGGAAGCAGACAAACCAACGGCAGAGGCGTCACCGAAATAGATGGTGATGGCGATGGAGAGGCACTCCTAAGCCACGTGGCTCATTGTCGAAGTCATGAAACTCGATAAAAATTCGTCCTTTGCATTGGTTAGATTTTGTTCTGTTAATGTTTGAGCTAGGGTTCTTTAACTTTGAGGAATTGGGCATGTCAATGTCATTTGTTTGAATTTGATTTTATCTACGCGAAGGTTTTGGGGAAGGATGTGGAGATGGCGGTGGGGATTTTCGGAGATATTTTGCAGAATAGCAAGTTTGACGATGGGGGCATTAACCGGGAGAGGGATGTGATTTTACAGGTGATGGAAAAGGTATAAATATTCAATTTTGTTTTGTTTTAGTTGTTTTGATAATTTGTTGTAGTGGTAAGATTCTATTGTCAGTTCAGTATGATTATCTAGATCTGTAAAATTAGATACCTTTTAGGATTAAACAGTTTGATATGGTTGAAAAGAGTGTGTTATGTAATTTGTATCGGATGATACTAATTTGTATATTATTGAAACATCGTTCATCTTACAACTTCTTAAAGCATGGATAAAAGATTTCCAAATGACTTGATATTTTGTAGGCATGCATGATATGACATGTTAATTAACATGAACCGTGTGGATATTTTATGAGGTATCCAACCGAATAATTGTAATCACTCTATATGAGAGAATCACCTCCTATAAATATTAGGATCCATTTTCTCCCATTTGAAAGTTGTTTGTTTCTCTCTTCTACTTAGCTTAATATTTTAGTCCTGCGTGAGTGTGTGTGGTTAGGCTTCAATTTGTGTTTAGTTCATACTTAAAGGTTTGAATCGAGCCTTTAATGCCCACATTAGTTGATTCTGTTTAATTATAATCATTTTCATGTTCAATTTTCTTCTCCTGAAGATATAGATGTCAACCTTCATCTTTTATATGTACTCTTTTATTCCACAACGCTTTATAATTATATCTTTATGAATTCTATGTTTTAGATAAATGTTGACTATGGCATTTTGATCGGAAAACTGAATTTTTCTAATAGGTTTTATGGAATTTGGTGGTTTGTTTCACAGGTCAAGTTTGGTCGTCTTATCACTTACATTTTTTCACAATTATACTGTTGTGCCAGTGTCACGCCCTGCTTCCCATTATACGAAAACACGGGCATGCAATTGAGGCCCAGCGAATGATATAAGTATGCAAAGTTATATCATCCATAAGCTGTACAATTTAAGTCAACAAATATGAAATATGACAATAACCACGCATGCAACAAAATATCACATGAACATGAATAATTCATGAAGTGTCTCATACATAACCAACATCTGGAAAGCAAATAACTTCGAGTCAACAAATTCCGGAATACAAAGTTTGCAGTAAACAAATAGAACTGATAATGAAAACATAAACAAGTAAAAGCAGGGTGGAATCCATCTCTATTCTTTAGAACACCCGATCACTGATTCCTTCTAGCAATTCTTCTTCCACTCCTGTATATTCATAATCTCGAGTTGGGAAGAGAAACACCCGTTAGAATAAGTAACGGGCTGCAAGTAGTACAAGCAAAATGAAACAAGAACATAAATATAGCAATGAACAGGGAACCATATGTATACAGGAAACAAATCATGTAACAAGGAATACAAACATAAAATTGAGAATCAGGTAACTTGTCTTATGAGCAGGAATCATGAACTAGTATACTGAAACATGTAACATGTAAACAGGAATCATATAGCTTGTAACAGAAAATTGCATATACTCTGTATAAATATTAAGTCTATCCATTTCATCAGTCCTAACTAATGCACATAATCCTGCGTCGCATACCACAGGTTCGGGTGCATACACGCATGCAACGTTTAGCCTCTAGCGGTGAATGCTATAGGTCATATACTCGGTAATACATGTAGACAGGAAAACATAATTCAGTTTTTCGGTTATTCAGTCATACAGTATTCTGTATCAATGTTCAATGAACAATATACAATGTTCAGCCATTCAGTTATTCAGTTATTCAGCCTGTCACACCCTGCTTCCTACAAAGGAATATGGAATGCGGATACACAACACAAGTCCAGCGAATGGCTTTCACCATTCATAAGCTATAAGAGTCTTTACAATATGTACATGGATAAACAAAAGATATACAAGAGAAATAATCAACCACGCATGAATAAATGAATTAACATAACTAACAGGAGTATTGAAAACAAGAATACTTAATCTTCAAATAACCAAGTCTGAAACAAAACACAAATCTGGGACAAAATTCCCAATATGAGATAATCCATATAGCAATTACTTTTATTCAAAAAACAACAAGAAACAAATTGTAGTAAGAACTCCAGCCAACTAGAATATTTGGTAACCTACTCCCTCGGGCAGCTGGTCTGCAAATTACAAATTGGAGGAAGAGAAAAGGGAAACAAAATGCCCGTCAATGCAAGTTACGTGTCATTTGTAGTGCAGGCAACAAGTACAGGGAAACAGATAGACAAGTATAGAGTAACAGCAGAAGCAAGTACAGAAGTAAGAATGTCACGCCCTGCTTCCCAAAATATAGAATACGAGTGCGTGATGAAGCCCATCGAATGATCTTAACATCATTCATAAGCTGTAGAATCGACTCAGCATCACAACAAGAATATAACAAGAGAGATATATATGTCCAAGCACGCATGAATAATTTATTAGCAACAGAAACAATTGAAAACACAATAATAACATCCAAATAGTTTCAAGTCTGGATCAAGTTAAAACTCGGGAACATCAGCCCGTTACAAGTTCTTAAAAAGCAAGAAATAATAATTCACGAAAAACAAACAATTCAAGAAAACAAGTAATCTAATCAATCCTTTCTCCACTTGAAGGCTAGAACCTTTGCTCACCAATTCCAGCGGGTAGCTCATCACTAAAGTCTGCTTAATAAATATAAAAAGGGAAAATAGGGAAAAACAAGAGGAAATGCCCTTCGTGCTAGTTAGGGCCACAAATAGTAAAAACGAGTACAAGTAATGAAGAACATAATTTGGAATCAAGAATATAATAGGGTTTACAACAAGAAATGGAGATTCAAGAACTAACTAGCAGGAAGGACAACTCAAGAGACTAGACTGGGTAATCAAACACTAATGGTAAAGCAAGTGACATGTAAACATGTAAGGGTATCTAATCTCAAGTGACAAGCATCTAGTATGTGTCGGGTGTCAAGTCTTAAGTCTAGTGTCAAGATGTCAAGTACAAATATCAGGTGAACAAGTATCGAGTTCAAGTTTCATGTATCAAGTTTCATGTATCAAGTTGTCAGGTATTGTGTGAGCATGTATCAAGTCTTGTAGTTATTACTATCTAGGTAGCACTTCATGCATCCATTCTTTTACTACATGGTTGCTACAGTCAACACAATTCCGTTTAGGCCTAGTAATGGAGTTTATAGGGCGGTGTACTCAGGTATCAAGTATCAAGCAAGCCATGCTCATGAATTGGGTAATCATATAACTAGTTCACGGGTCAAGTCATAACAAGACAAGTCATGAATCATACATATACTAGTTCATGGATAAATAATATACTAGTCCATGAATCGATTTATAGTATATTAGTTCATGAATCAAATAATATACTAGTTCATGAATCGAATAATAATATACTAATTCATGAGACATGTATCAAGTGGGAAACACGGACCCCCTTCCAAGTACACTTACCTATATTGTCCACCACTATGATCGTTTCCTTAACCCCGGCTTATTACTTTTTATTATTTTATCAAGCAAGCATACATGTGTGCGAAACAAGTCAAGAAATTAGGGTCATATACATGTAACAATTTTAGGCTAATTATATGGCATATTCGAGGGTCAACATGAATAAAAATATCACGAACAACGAAAATCCCAAATATGGACAGCACGATGCTGCTGTACCAAAACTGTGATTCCCATTGCTATGAGATAGCAAATGTGGATCCGTCAGAAGATCTAAAAGCTAAACTCCTGCCTGGTTCCAACGCATATAATTAAGGTACATGAAAGTGGTGGGAACACGTGTCAAAACAGCGAATTACACAGCTAAAGTGTTCTGGCAGAAATTGTGTATTTGAGTTTATACATGTGAAATAGTATTGAAATAATGTTAATTAATTCTAATAAAAATTGGGGATGTCCTATAGGGTGTCTAGCAACAGAATATAAAATTTCAAGTCAAACCCTTGCTGTTAACATAGTTAAATTAATTCACAAAGTAAAGGTGTGCAGCAGTTTTGCGAATCTGCATCTACCGACACAGCTGCAGTAAAACTGCAATAACTCCTAGACCGTAACTTCGAATTCGAAAATTCCGGAGGCTGTCGAAATCTAGACATCTAGAGATACATTTACTGTTCAGGTCTCGGATTCAGATTCTGATTTTAAAGGGGTCAAAACAGTATAGTAAGGTCCAGGACAGCAACAAGTGTGAATGTATGTCATATATAAGTTGCATGATAATTGGTTATTATGAGTCTAGATTAATGTGTGATACAAATATGGGTGTAGTGGCTATCAAATCAGCAAGCAACATCTATTTCTCAACCTATGGAATGCAAGGTCATCACACACATGATACATCACACATCTACAAGTCTAGGGTTTCTTAGTTTCATGTATTCATGTGACTAGGGGATAAAATGAGTCCAAGTGGTTGTAATATAATACAATGAAATTGTTGTGACTCTTAAGATTCTGAAATTGATGAAGATTAAAATTTTATCAACAACGACGATTCAAAGAGGAGTCACAACTTCTAACTATTTGCGGTATTTTGAAAGAATACTTGTACTAGAACAAAAATGTGTACAAGAGGAATACTTGATTGACGACGATTAGATCCGATTGTTGAAGAAAATGGGATCGAAAAACTCCGGGCGAAATCTCCCAAAAGCACGTGTGAAGCACGTGCAGGAAATCAACCGTAAAACAAATTTCCCACACCAGATCAGCCAAAACAGCGGACGGCGATTTGGATCTGGCATGCCAAAACACGGGACACCAAAAACCAGCGAATCAGATCGCTCCTACGCAGCTGATCTGGGCCAGAACAGGGGACGGCGAGTGGGATCCGATGTGGCGAAACACGAGATAGTGATCAGATCAGGCTTGATTGCACGTGATGCGATCCAATGCCTGAGATTCGATCCCACCCAAACAGCTTCTTCTTCGTCGTCGAAACAAAGAGCGAGAGAGAAAGGGAGAGATGGAGAGGTCTCGCGCGACGGCTGCGACGTGACGCGACAGCTTGCGACGCTGGCGGCGGTGACGTGAGATGGAGGATGGTTGGGAAGCGACTGTGGCAGCGCGACGGTGATGCTCTGCTTCTTGTTTCAAAACTGGGGAGCGATGAGAGTGGGGAATTGGGTCGGTGGTGTGGCGATGCGATGGAGGGCACTGACGATGGAGAGGAGAGGAAGTCGAGCTGAAGGAGATGATGGTGTCGACGATGGAGTGATGGTGGAGAGTTGAGTGGGGCAATGGCGATGGTAATGGAGGAGTTGGGTTCGATGGTTGGGGACGACGGTGGTTGGGTGCTGTGGTGGTGGTGAGGGAGACGAAGGCGTGGGTTAGAGGTGGTGGACGGGCGATCGAAGGCAGGGGAAATGTGGTTCGAATCGAAAGGAGAAGGAGCAGAAGGAAGAAGGAGAGCGGCGGTGGGTTTGGGGGTTAAACAGTATAGGGGTAGGGGTTAGGGTTAGGGTTAGGGTGTTTAAATAGTATGGGTTTGGTTTAATGGGTGTTAGGGTATCCATTTTGAGAGGGATCCAACTGGAGAATTGGTCAAAATGTAATAAAATGGAGAATAAAGAGATGAATGATGTAGAACAGCTCATTCTTCATGAAGAAGAACACAAGAGCACACACAATTGAATTAGATGAAAGGACCAAAAATTGAGTCGAAAACAAATTAATGGTTTTATTCAATCTGAAACAAAATACAGGATCTCAAATAGATGAAAGAGTACAATGGGAAAAATATAGTATAAAAATACAAATACAGGGACATAGGAGTTACAAATCCTATCCACCTAACAAGCAGAATTTCATCCTCGAAATTCAGACAAGTGGTACATAGGATAACCCCCAAAAGAAAAGAAAGAACAACAATAAACAAAACTACTGAAACAGATGCAGAAACTTCTTTTGGATCCCTTCTTCCAATTCCCAAGTCGACTCACCCCGGCGAGTGAGGATTCCATGCAACTCAAATCAGCTTTATGACTTTATTCTTCAACACCTTCTCACGCCTGTCCAAGATGGTAACCGGCAGAATTTCACAAGACAAGTCTAGCTGTACTGACAACTCCGAGTAGTTGATCACATGACTATCATCCCTGATGTATCTCCTGAGCTGGGAGACATGAAAGACATCATGCACTACGGATAGAGCTGGTGGCAGCACGAGTCGATAGGCCACCTTGCCTACTCGCTCCACAATGTCGATGGGCCCGATGAACCTGGGGCTTAGCTTGCCTCCATCTCTAAATCGGATAACGCCTCTCCACGGCGATACCTTGAGGAACACATGGTCTCCCACCTCAAATTCCAATGGTCTCCTGTGGACATCTGCCCACTTCCTCTGCCTGTCCTGTGCTGCTAAAAGGTGCTTTCTGATCTGGGCCACTGCATCAACTATCTTGGTAATCAAATCTGGCCCCAACAATTTTCTCTCACCAATGTCGTCCCAACACACTGGTGACCTACACTTTCGACCATACAAAGCCTCGTACGGGGCAGCTTTAAGACTGGCTTGATAGTTGTTGTTGTACGAGAACTCAACTAAGTGCAGGTGATCCTCCCAAGACCCTCCAAACTAAAGTACGCAGGACCTCAACATGTCTTCTAAAGTCTGAATGGTCCTCTCTGACTGCCCGTCTGTCTGAGGGTGGAATGCCATATTGTACTTCAGCTTGCTCCCAAGACTATTCTGCAGGCTCTCCCAAAACTAAGATCGGAATCTGGTATTACTATCGGATACAATGCTGACCGGAACCCCATGGAGTCTGACAATCTCCTGCATGTACCTCTCTACGAGACTCTCAGTAGACTGACCAACTCTGAAGGGGATAAAATGAGCGCTCTTCGTCAGTCTATCGACAATCACCCAAATGGCGTTGTGACCCTTAGGACTCCTTGGTAAGGCGGTCACAAAATCCATGGTGATGTGCTCCTACTTCCACTCCGGAATGGAAAGAGGCTGAAGAAGTCCGGTGGTCCTCTGATGTTCTGCCTTCACCTGCTGGTAGATCAAGCACTGAGACACAAATCTGGCTACTGCCCTCTTCACGCCATGCCACCAGAAGTGGAGCTTCAAATCCCGATACATCTTGGTACCACCGGGATGAATAGAGTATGCTGACTGGTGGGCTTTCTCGAGCAATTTCTGCCTGACTTCACCCTTTGGGACATACAGCCTAGCCCCAAAGCGAAGTGATCCATCGGGGTGAATTACCATATCAGTCCTCGAACCTGCCTCAACTTCTGCCCTGAGCTTTTACAACTGCTCATCACCTGCCTGAGCTTCCTTAATCTGCTCTACCAAAGATGACTGCAACTGAAGCATCATGCAACTGCGATCGGTTCCCGGCAAAATTGCATTCAGATCCAACCTCCTCATCTTCTCAATAAGTTCCTTCTGTTGAGTCAAACACATGACGGCTGGCCTCCTGCTCAACGCATCTGGCACCATGTTCACCTTACCAAGGTGATACTGCAAACTGATGTCGTAGTCTGCCATCAACTCTAACCAGCGCCTCTGCCTCATGTTCAGCTCTTTCTGAGTGAAGACATACTTGAGACTCTTATGGTCAGTAAAAATTTCCATGCGGTCTCCAAGCAAGTAGTGCCTCCACAACTTCAGAGCGTAGATCACTACTGCCAACTCCAAGTCATGAGTAGGGTAGTTCTTCTCGTGCGCCTCAACTGCCTCGACGCATAAGCAACAACCCGACTCTTCTACATCAGCACTGCATCTAGACCTCTGCCTGAGGCATTGCAGTGAATCACGAAGCCACCCGAACCATCTGGTATAGTTAACACGGGCGGTGAAGTCAACCTGCTCTTCAACTCTACGAAAGCTTCACTACATGCCTCATTCCAAACAAATTTCTGGTCCTTCCCTGTCAGCCTAGTCAATGGCCCAGTAATCTTCGAGAAGTCTTGTACAAACTTCCTATAATACCCTGCTAGCCCTATGAAACTCCTCACCTCAGAAACTGACTTTGGCACTGACCAATCCTTTACTGCAGCAATCTTGGACGGATCAACTGAGATTCCCTCGCCCGAGATAATATGTCCCAAGAATGGAACTCGATCAAGCCAGAATTCGCGCTTACTGAGTTTTCAATAGAGCCTGTTCTCCCTCAGAGTCTGTAAGACTATTCTCAGATATTCCACATGCTCCTCCCGGTTCCGCGAATACACCAAGATGTCGTCTATAAAGACCACCACGAATCTGTCTAGGAACTGGGAGAAAACTCTGTTCATCAAGCTCATAAACACTGCTGGGGCATTCGTGACACCGAAGGGCAACACCAAGAACTCGTAATGCCCGTACCTGGTCCTGAACGCAGTCTTCAGCACATCTGCTGCCTTCACCTTCACCTGATAGTACCCCGAGCGAAGATCCAACTTCAAAAACACTGCAGCACCGCCCAACTGATCAAACAAGTCGTCGATCCTGGGTAGTAGGTACCGATTCTTCACAGTGATACTGTTCAGCTCTCGGTAATCCATGCACAACCTGCGGCTTCCGTCCTTCTTATTGACGAACAGAATAGGAGCTCCCCACGGTGATACACTGGGCCTGATGAAACCCAAATCCAATAGACCCTGAATCTGTACCTTCAGCTCTGCAAGCTCAATCGGCGCCATTCTGTACGGGCTCTTCGATATCGGCACTGTACCCGGCTGAACCTCAATGCCGAACTCCACCTCTCGATCTGGAGGTAACCCAGGCAATTCTTTTGGGAACACATCCAGGAATTCCCGCACTATAAGAGGCGCAACCTCACAGCCTGTGTGCAATTCCATTGCACAATTTTCCTCATTTACCACCTTCTTACCACGCCCCAGAGGTGTTTCTCCAGCATGGAATTCAAATTCTGGATGCTTCGGAATCTTGAACACGACCTTCTTCGCTCAGCAATCAATAACAGCATGAGACTCCCCCAACCAATCCATGCCGAGAATCACATCAAACCCTGAATTACCAATCTCTATCAAATCTGCTTTGAAATCTCTGCCCCGAATAACCAAAGGGCTCTACTTGCACTCCTTGGAGCAAACGACAACAGTGCCACCTGTGGTGATGTTCCAAGCTGTCTGCATATCACTGCACTCCAACTGGTGCTGATCCACAAAGCGGGAGGAAACGATGGAGTGGGTCGCCCCGGAATCAAATAGGACATGGGCAGGAAGGGAATGGACTAGGATGATACCTATGATAGAGTCAAAATATGGGAAGAAATGAATAATATAGGAAAATAAGGGATAGTAAATACTGTTGTGAAAAGAACTATACAAGGTATGATGCAAGATAAACAATAAAGCATGAAATAGATAACAAAACAACAAAATATAAATATACCTGCAACGACCTCCTCTGCGGTCTCAGCTTTTGCTGCAGTCAGATTGAAGGCCTGACCTCTCCTCGGGGCAGCGGTCCTCTGACCGACGATCTGATGCTGAGGAGGAAGTGGCGGCCTGACCTGATCGCTAGTAGGTGCGACTGCAGGCTGGCCTGGTCTGCCCCCTGGACAATCTCGGACTGCATGGTCACTAGCACCACACCCAAAACATCGGTGGTTGGCTCGCCGATAATCCCCATGTACGTGTCTTGGAATCTGGCAGAAGTCACAGAAACCTCCCCTCCGTGGGGGCAGCAGCAGCAGGGTAGGGAGCAGTCCTGGCAGGGTAGGCTGGAACTGGTCTCCTGATTGGCCCTCCAGTGGGCCTAGCAGCAACTGGGTGTAGAGCGGACCGCTGAATGGCACACTTCTACCTGCTGGTCTGTTCCTGGCTTCTAGCAGCCTCCAGGATATCAGTGTAGGAATGAAGTCTCAAAGCAGCCAGGCGATCCTGGATATCGATATCCAAGCCCAGTAAGAAGCGACGACCCTTGTCTTCATCATTAGCTACCGTAGACGTGGCAAAGCGGCTCAAATGGGTAAACTCCACGACATACTCGTCCACGGTCCGATTACCCTGATTCAAGATAGTGTCTTAGTTAAGCATCGATATATCATAAATTGACAATGAAATTTTGCATATAAAACACTATCTGACGAACCTGAGTGAGCGCGACAAACTGCCGCTCCATCTTGTTCCTAGTGACGTCAGGAAAGAACATTGTAAGGAAGCTCTCCCTGAAGATAGCCCAGGCGATGAGGTGCTCTAGTCTCTCCATCTCAGCTCGCCACCAGGTGTGGGCGACATCAACCAGCTGGATGCTTACGACATCCACTCGGTCAACATTGGCTATCCTTGCCATGATCAACAGCTGTTCCGTCCTAATGAGCCACTTCTCAGCTTCCAATGGACCTTCTGTACCTGTGAACTTATCAGGGTGTAGCTTCATGAAGTTAGCTATATTGCCCGGCCTAGGCGGCAACACCCCAGGTGCAGGTACAAGGGGCTCTCTGTTGACAGCTCCTAAGACTGCCCTCATCATCTCTGCATGCTCTCTCTGAATTTGCATCATCTGCTACATGTGCCGCTCATTTTGTTCTTGCTGCATCTGTAACAGCTGCATAATAGCGGGCTGCTTTGTCTGATCACCCCCAGACTGGGAGGACGAAGCATTCTTTCGAGCCATGGCCTGCACAAACCTAAAACATCATAATCCATATCAAATTGATAATAAAATTTTTCATGCAATTTTATGGCCTGTTAAATGCTGAGTTAACCCTGACTGAGTCAGACCTGTCTAATATATTAGTTAACTAACACATTAGCAAAACCTGGCTCTAATACCACTAAAAACCTTGTCACACCCCGCTTCCCAAAATACGGAATACGAGTGCGTGATGAAGCCCAGCGAATGACCTTAACATCATTCATAAGCTGTAGGATCGACTCAGCATCACAACAAGAATATAACAAGAGAGATATATATGTCCATGCACGCATGAATAATTTATTAGCAACAGAAACAATTGAAAACAAAATAATAACATCCAAATAGTTTCAAGTCTGGATCAAGTTAAAACTCGGGAACATCAGCCCGTTACAAGTTCTTAAATAGCAAGAAATAATAATTCAAGAAAAACAAATAATTCAAGAAAACAAGTATTCTAATCAATCCTTTCTCCACTTGAAGGCTAGAACCTTTGCTCACCAATTCCAGCGGGTAGCTCGTCACCAAAGTCTGCTTAACAAATATAAAAAGGAAAAATAGGAGAAAACAAGAGGAAATGCCCTTCGTGCTAGTTAGGGCCACAAATAGTAAAAACGAGTACAAGTAATGAAGAACATAATTTGGAATCAAGAATATAATAGGGTTTACAACAAGAAATGGAGATTCAAGAACTAACTAGCAGGAAGGACAACTCAAGAGACTAGACTGGGTAATCAAACACTAATGGTGAAGCAAGTGACATGTAAACATGTAGGGGTATCCAATCTCAAGTGACAGCATCTAGTATGTGTCGGGTGTCAAGTCTCAAGTCTAGTGTCAAGATGTCAAGTACAAGTATCAAGTGAACAAGTATCGAGTTCAAGTTTCATGTATCAAGTTTCATGTATCAAGTTGTCAGGTATTGTGTGAGCATGTATCAAGTCTTGTAGTTATTACTATCTAGGTAGCACTCAGGTATCAGGTATCAATTATCAAATTGGAGGAAGAGAAAAGGGAAACAAAATGCCCGTCAATGCAAGTTACGTGTCATTTGTAGTGCAGGCAACAAGTACAGGGAAACAGATAGACAAGTATAGAGTAACAGCAGAAGCAAGTACAGAAGTAAGAATGTCACGCCCTGCTTCCCAAAATATAGAATACGAGTGCGTGATGAAGCCCATCGAATGATCTTAACATCATTCATAAGCTGTAGGATCGACTCAGCATCACAACAAGAATATAACAAGAGAGATATATATGTCCAAGCACGCATGAATAATTTATTAGCAACAGAAACAATTGAAAACACAATAATAACATCCAAATAGTTTCAAGTCTGGATCAAGTTAAAACTCGGGAACATCAGCCCGTTACAAGTTCTTAAATAGCAAGAAATAATAATTCATGAAAAACAAACAATTCAAGAAAACAAGTAATCTAATCAATCCTTTCTCCACTTGAAGGCTAGAACCTTTGCTCACCAATTCCAGCGGGTAGCTCATCACTAAAGTCTGCTTAATAAATATAAAAAGGGAAAATAGGGAAAAACAAGAGGAAATGCCCTTCGTCTTTTCCCTTTTCTCTTTTCTCAGGTATCAGGTATCAATTATCAAGCAAGCCATGCTCATGAATTTGATAATCATATAACTAGTTCATGTGTCAAGTCATAACAAGAAAAGTCATGAATCATACATATACTAGTTCATGGGTCAATAATATACTAGCCCATGAATCGATTTATAATATACTAGTTCATGAATTAAATAATATACTAGTTCATGAGACATGTATCAAGTGGGAAACACGGGCCCCTTTCTGAGTATACTTACCTATATTGTCCACCACTATGGTCTTTCCCTTAATCCCGGCTTATTACTTTTTATTATTTTATCAAGCAATTATACATGTGTGCGAAACAAGTCAAGAAATCAGGTTCATATACATGGAACAAGTTTAGGATAATTATATGGCATATTCGACATGAATAAAAATATCACGAACAACAAAAATCCCAAATATGGACAGCACGATGTTGCTGTACAAAAACTTTGATTCCCATTGCTACGAGATAGCAAATTTGGATCTGTCAGAAGATCTAGAAACTAGACTCCTTTCCGGTTCCAACGCATATAATTAAGGTACATGAAAGTGGTGGGAACACGTGTCAAAACAGTGAATTACACAGCTAAAGTGTTCAGACAGAAATTGTGTATTTGAGTTTATACATGTGAAATAGTGTTGAAATAATGTTAATTAATTCTAAGAAAAATTGGGGATGTCTTATAGGGTGTCCAGCAATAGCTTACAAAATTTCAAGTCAAACGCTTGCTGTTAACATAGTTAAATTAATTCGCAAACTAAAGGTGTGCAGCAGTTTTGTGAATCTGCGTCTACCGACACAGCTGCAGTAAAACTGCAATAACTCCTAGACCGTAACTCCGAATTCAAAAATTCCGGAGGATGTCGACATCTAGACATCTAGAGCTACATTTACTGCTCAGGTCTCGGGTTGAGATTCTGATTTTATAGGGGTCAAACAGTATAGTAAGATCCAGGACAGCAACAAGTGTGAATGTATGTCATATATAAGTTGCATGATAATTGGTTATTATGAGTCTAGATTAATGTGTGATACAAATATGGGTGTAGTGGCTATCAAATCAGCAAGCAATATCTATTTTTCAACCCAAGGAATGCAAGGTCATCACACACATGATGAATCACACATCTACAAGTCTAGGGTTTCTTAGTTTCATGTATTCATGTGACTGGGGATAAAATGAGTCCAAGTAGTTGTAATATAATACAATAAAATTGTTGTGACTCTTAAGATTATGAAATTGATGAAGATTAATATTTTATCAACAACGACGATTCAAAGAGGAGTCACAACTTCTAACTATTTGCGGTATTTTCAAAAAATGCTTAACTAGAACAAAAATGTGTACAAGAGGAATACTTGACTTGATTGACGACGATTAGATCCGATTGTTGAAGAAAATGGGATAGAAAAATTCCGGGCGAAATCTCCCAAAAGCACGTGTGAAGCACGTGCAAGAAATCAACCGTAGAGAGAATTTCCCCACACTAGATCAGCCAAAACAGTGGATGGCGATTTGGATCTGGCGTGCCAAAACATGGGACACCAAAAACCAGTGAATCAGATCGCTCCTACGCAGCGGATCTGGGCCAGAACAAGGGATGGCGAGTGGGATCCGGTGTGGCGAAACACGGGACAGCGATCAGATCAGGCTTGATTGCACGAATCTTGATGCGATCCAATGCCTGAGATTCGATCCCGCCCAAACAGCTTCTTCTTCGTCGTCGAAACAAAAAGCGTGAGAGAGAGGGAGAGACGGCGAGGTCTCGCGCGATGGCTGCGACGTGACGCGGCGGCTTGCGACGCTCGCGGCAGCTTGCGACACTGGCGGTGGTGACGTGAGATGGCGGATGGTCGGGAAGCGAGTGTGGCGGCGCGACGGCAATGCTCTGCTTCTGGTTTTGAAATAGGGGAGCGATGATAGCGGGGAATTGGGTCGGTGGTGTGGCGATGCGACGGAGGGCACTGACGATGGAGAGGAGAGGAGGTCAAGGGGAAGGAGATGATGGTGTCGACGATTGAGTAATGGTGGAGAGTTGAGTGGGGCAATGGCGATGGTAATGGAGGAGCTGGGTTCGATGGTTGGGGACGACGATGGTTGGGTGCTGTGGTGGTGGTGAGGGAGACGAAGGCGTGGGTTAGAGGTGGTGGACGGGCGATCGAAGGCACGGGAAATGGGTTTCGAACCGAAAGGAGAAGGAGCGGAAGGAAGAAGGAGAGCGGCCGTGGGTTTTGGGGTTAAACAGTATGGGGTTAGGGGTTAGGGTTACGGTTGGGGTGTTTAAATAATGTGGGTTTGGTTTAATGGGTATTAGGGTATCCGTTTTGAGTGGGATCTAACTGGAGAATTGGTCAAAATGTAATAAAATGGAGAATAAAGAGATGAATGACGTAGAACAGCCCATTCTTCATGAAGAAGAACACAAGAGCACACACAATTGAATTAGATGAAAGGACCAAAAATTGAGTCGAAAACAAATTAATGGTTTTATTCAATCTGAAACAAAATACAGGATCTCAAATAGATGAAAGAGTACAATGGGCAAAATACAGTATAAAAATACAAATATAGGGAAATAGGAGTTACAAAAAATGTAAGGAATGTGACAGTAAAATAAGGCAACATAATCAAATAGCATGGCAAGATGATCAGGTGCAAGTGGCTTGTAGCAAGTGTCAAGTAGCATGCAAAAGAGTAACAAGTAACAAGGGTCAAGTAGCATGTACAAGTAGCAAGGATGAGCAAGTGATCAAGATATTTCAAGTCTTGTATCTAGTCATATCTAGATAGCACTTCATGTATCCCAAATTTTACCACATGGTTGCTACATTCAAACAAGTTACGTTTGGATTTCGTAGTAGATCATAGAGGACAGTGTACTCAGGTACAAGTATCAAGTATCAAGTAATCACGTGTCAAGTATCAATTATCAAGTATCAAGTGTCAAGTGTCAAGTAATCACGTGTCAAGTATCACGTATCAAGTATCACGTAGGATCTATGGATCCCCTTCCGAGTACACATTTCTGAATTTTCCGCTACTAGATCTTTCCCTTTAATCCCGGCTTGGTTTCTTGTTATCATTATTAAAGCAAGCATGAACGTGCACAACAAGGTAAGAAAACATGGTAAGATAACAAGGTACGAGTTCAAGTTGGATAAAGGACACAAACGGGTGACAAAATGACTCATCCAAGGTTAGGACAACGAAACTTTCAGTTCTGAACAGCAAGACACTACTGTACCAAATCTGAGATTCCCGTTATCACAGACTTGAAAATCTAGACCATCAGAAAATTTAGAAAATAGACTCTCGGACGAATCCAACACATATATATATAAGTCATATAATAACCACAAAAACATGACTCAAAACAGAATTATACACAAATTTCATGTTCAGCCAAAAATCACAAGGTTGTACTCATAAACATGAAAATGGCATAAAAACATACTGATTAAATCTAAGAAAAATCTGGGGTATTCCCTATATGTCTAGTATCAGCAAATATAGTTTCATAATATTACAATTCAGATAGCATAGCCAAGAAAATTCGGAAAACAGCAAGATACAGCGAGTTAATGAATCTGGAACTGTAGACACAGCAGTACTAAAATAGAGATAGATTACAAAGTATAACTCAAAATCTAGATTACAAAGTATAACTCGAAATCCAAATCTGTCAAAAGTGTTGTAAAATAGATACAGTAGGCTACATTTTATCTTCACAAAGTTTTAATCGACAACAACTTGAATCAGGTTGAAAATATGGTTCTTTACTGAACAACATGTAGTTTGGGAAATATAGTAGTTTGTTCACAAGCATAGAATAGTTTATAAATGGCATTAAATAAATCTCCAAAAATTTGGGGTTAATCCCAGTCAAGTCTAGTTATAATCAGAAAAATATTAAATCCAAATCTTATCTTTAACATCAGATTAAAAATGAATAACTACACAGAAATCACATAAAACAGAATATGAAATTTTCAACACATCTGTAGAAAAACAACAATAACTCATACCTCACAAATCGAAACTGAGATCTTTCAAAAATTCTGGAAAATAGACAACATGTTCTACGATTTATATTCAAAAACTAATTTGATTTACTGACCTCAACAGGTTCTAAAATATTGAAACAAAACAGGGTAGCAACAAAAAACAGAAATCTCTCCTTATGCATTAAATCAAATAGTTCATATGCAACAAATCCAAATTATAACAAAACACAAAACATGGTATAATAGATTTCCAAAACAACATGGTATGAGTATTAAACAAGTCTACCACGAGATACTGCAACTAACACATCAAGCATGCAATGAGTGTACAACATATTATGGAATCATAAAGTAACATACATACATACATCAAGAATTTAATTAGGTCTAAATTTATTTCATGTCGAATGTGTAACAAATATGATGACGGATCGAAACAACGGATGGATCAACAAATAGAGTCAAGATCTACAAGACTTTTTCATGAAGACAACCCTAAAAACAATGCAAGACTACAGGCAGAATTTGGTACTTGTATATACAACAAAATAATACACGTTACTTGCCATAAATAGTCGACTAATCTGACGAGAGAAGATGAGAATAACGGGAATAGATTCCCGACAACGAACACAATACGAACAAATTCCGAACAAGATGATCACGAACAGGATGATCACGAAAGACACGAACACGAATCCAACACTTGAGATCATCGCAAGCACACAAAGAAGCAAGGCCGAGGGGGGGAGGGGAGGGGGTGTGCTCTGCGATGGAAGACGACAGCGGCGAAGCTGTAACACCCTTGAATTTTCATCTAATTAAATATGAGTTTGTTTGATTTCACTTGTTTTGCACGTGCAAATTTATGTACATTTTCCCTTTTAAAAATTATTTATTTTTGTCATGAATACGTATTTTTCATTCTTCTCCTTTTAATTTAAAGCCTATTTTAATCTCTAGGCATAATTGTTTAATTCTAATCCACACTAATTAAATTAATTTAATAAATTAGAAAGCCCATGGACTTTTAGCCCACTAAAATGAGCCCAATAGTTTATTCTCATTTAAATGAGACAACGTGTAGGGTAGACTTATTTTTGTAACAAACTAATTAATAAAACATGAAAAATTAGTAACTAGGTGTGCATTGTGTGACACGTGCATTGCACTTGCACGTGCCATATACATGGAGAGGGGTGGCCGGCCTTGCTTCATGAGGTGGGAGAGGTGGTGTGAGTGGATGAGTAGTTATGTGTTCATGGATAGTTCTTCTAACTCCCTAATACATCCTAGCCCCTCATCTAAATTCATCTAAACTAATCTCCACCCTTCATTTAGCCATGAGAAGTGTATAAATACCCCTCACCTTCTTCATGAAATGCACTAGAAAATTTGCAAGAGAAAAAGAAAGAAAGAAACAAGTTGTGAGTAAAAGATTGGTAGTTGTGAGTAAAAAGATTGAGAGATTGTGTTGTGTGTTCTCTTTCACATTGGAGGCCGGCTTACATCAAGAGGACAAGGAGAGGAGCTTGGGTTCCAACAAGCAAGGAGGAGAAGGCACTTTTGGTGGCACAATCTTGGAGGAGAAGGAACCGTTCGTACGTTCAAGGAGCTTCCTAGGAGTTTTTCAAATTGTTTCTTCGATAGAGGTGGGTGATTTCTAACTAGATACCATACTAGGATTGAAATTGTGAACATACTAGAAACAAGCAGGAAAGATTGCCCTATATTTGTTTAAAGAGATTAATAAGAAAAAGAAGTTCTAATTGATTTACATGAAAAGTAAGTAAAATAAATTGAAAGGTATTATTTAAAATGTGTTATGATGGCTTGTTAGTACAATTGCATGCTAGGACTGATGAATTATGATTTTTACGAAAAATGTGCTTATGAATGATTGGTAGAATGCAATATGTAGAAATTTGTGTCTATGGATAAATTATAGAATGCAAACTAGTACTCATGATTAACAAATAGATTGGTTGTGGTAAAAAAGTGTTTTTTAATTGCCATATGTGAGTAATGTTGTAGTCTCTAGATTATCATCCTTGTTGCTCCTTGAAATATACGCAAATGATTAGTTTGTAAAAAATAAGAATAATTTAAGAGATTAATCTTTGTAAAGAATGAAAAGTGTGTATGAACACATTGGGAATGAAGAGGGAATTTGTTGATGAAATATTACACTAAAGAGAAACATACCTATGTCGAAAATGAACTAAAGAAAAATAGTGTTTTTATGTGTTTAAAAATGAGTTTTATACAATCTAAGAACGTACAAGTTACTGTTTTTCCTAGAAAATGTAATCAGGAAAAGATCTAGATTTTATAAGTGCAAGTAAGAAAAAGAGAAAAATCAAGTTTCCAAAAAGAACTAAAAACAGCACAGTCTGACACAAAAGCATTTTTATCGATTCTCTATACGGGTGAGTACTCGGACCTACTGGTCTTCGGGTGCATTTTAAGAGTGTTACTGTAGCTCCGCGGAGCAGTGGACTTGGGTTCGAGTCTCTCAAGAGACTTTGTTTTTCTAAAAATTGATTTTTACTCAAAACCCGAAACACAAACTTAAGTATATTTTAGCTTCCCCTAATAACAGTTGGTCGCTGTGGACTTTTTGGTCCTCAAGTGCGAAACAGTGCTGACACTATTCACTGGCGGAGGGGTAGTGCATGGGTTCGATCCGGCCTCTGGCCAAAACATTTTAGTTTAGATTTTTTTTTTCTTCGTATTTCTGAGGTTTTTAAATGTTTAAAAAATTGAGAAAAAATATTAGAATTATTCTAAAAATGCCTAGACTTCAAGAAAAATTATTTCATGAATATTTACCTATTATAATGAGAATTAGAAGTAAAATTTTGAGAAGAAGAATTAATAAGTTTGTAGAATGAGATTTTCTTGGTAATTAAAGATACAATTATTTTGTTGAACATAGAGAAATTTGTGATGAATTCAAAAAAGAGATTTTTGACATGTAAAATATTGAGTGAAACGAAATATGCGAGTGTTGATTAAAATCAATGCAAATATGTCATGAAAAATTAAGTGGGATTTGATATGAGATGGTTGTTCAAAATTATGAAATTTTGTGTATGAAATAAAGTAAAAGAAACATGATAAAATGTGAAATTTGTGAGTATGTATACTCTTATTTTGATGAACATGAAAAGAGAATTGAGACTAGAGTTTTAGCTAAGTCCTCACATCGGCATGAATGAAAAAGTTGAAAGAGAAATGTGATAAATAAAGACCAAGATTGAGTCATGATTGATGTTTAAGACCGATGTAGAGGTAATGCTAATTTTAGAGTATTGATTTTATTTATGATTCAATTATCTAAGGATTAGATACATAGAGAAGATGTGATGAAAGAGAAAAACATAAGTATGAGGGCCCTCGGATCTACGGTGTGAGAGTGTTCACAGGATGTCCACATGATGCATCATGTTAGGGCGTGGATACTTCTCCAGGATATCGTACCGTCAGAGACGCTTGTGGGGTGCTCGGTGACTACGTAGTGCCATCGTTCCCTGGCGGAGGCGAACTGTCCATAGGATGCCTGCATGATGCATCATGTTAGTACGTGGGATTCTCTCCAAGATGTCTGGGCATGGGCTCGTAACTCATAGAAAACCTAGGATACTTACCGTAGTTACCGTAGTAGCTTATGTCATGGCGAGGGAATCAACCCTACAAGATGAAGAACGATTAAGAGCTTGCCCTCAGACCTATGCAGTATGAGATGCATAGAATCCGAACAAGTGCGCATTAGTGTCTTATAATATAAATAACTGCATTAAGAACTAAGTGCACATTCACACACAGCATCAATAAATAGTCCCCTTAGCTTTGTTTGTGACAAGTGTGTACTTTCTAAGTAAGAGAAATTGATGTATTATATCTTAGCATCAGTTGTATGCAACTGACGTGCCCACAGTTTCTATGCAGGACAAAGTGATTGACAAGACAAAAAAATGAATGTTGCTTAAAAAATTGTTCAGGTTATTGTTTAATTCATGTAACATGTTGTAATTTATATTTTCGCTGCATTGATGTAAACTGTGCTGTAATAAAGTTTTTAAATTCCTTGTAAAATTTTACGAAGTAAAGTGTAAAGATCCTGTGAAACTTAGAATTCAGTCTTATTTGGAATTCGGGGTGTTACAGAAGCGGCACGGTGGCGGGATAGCGATGCGGCGCGACGTCGGAAGGGAACAGCTGAGAGGGGGGTCACGCCAGGGTTGCTGCCGCTGGATGCTATTATCACTGGTGTTGTTGTAGCTGTGGCGTGCGGCGCTCGGGAGGAGCCGCGACACAGGGAGAGGGTCGCAACGGTGGGGTCACGACTGCCGAACGGGCGCGACGGAGAGGGGGTAGCCGGCGGGATGCAGGGTTGGGAGAGAGAGAGAGATGAGGTAGATAGTGAATTAGGGTTAAAGTTTAGGAGATAGCAATTAAAGATAGGAGTAACAAATTTTGTTGGGAATTATAATGAGAGACTTTGGCAAGTAGGGATTTGGAGAATTAAGAGACGATGGGGGAGACGTGATTTGCTTGTTAGCAGAAAGGGAGTGTGAAGAAATATCTGGGGAAGACTGGTGTAGCGCCCCGAATTTCTAATATAATATCTTAGAAAATACGTGGCACAATTCCCAGCATCAACTTCAATGTAATAGTACACATAGCCCAAAAACACAGATAATTTTTATTTCAAACTTTTGTTACAACAATCATTTATAAAACACAGCGGAAATACAAACACCTTGAATTACAAACTTTTTCTTTTACAACACTTCTTTACAAATTTTACACAAAAGCTCTATTACATCAATTTATCTCAGGCATCCAAACCCCCAAGCTCTATGCAACAACAACCTGTAAAACATGAGGCTAGAGATGATCCCTAACTCCGAAAACTAAAGGGGTAAGTCATAAAGGTGTGAGTGACATAAAAACAAACAACATAATTAAATCATAAAACACTGAGTCATCAACAACATGCATTAACAACAATAATAAATGAATGTGAAATAACAAGTAAGTAAAGCATAAAAACATCATGGAATGAAAACAACAAGTGAAGCTAGACTAAGTGTCAAGTGTAGGAAAAACAGGAAAATACAAGCATAAAACTAAGTCAAGAAAACACAATCTACATGTTGACTCTCTAATGCGTACTTGTCGGATTCTATGCATTCCATAGTACATAGGTCCGGTGCAAGCCCTTAACGATCTCCACTTTATAGGAATAATCCCTCGCTATGCAACTAATCCTACTACGGTGATGGGAAAATAAGATCCAGAATACTCCGCGAATAGGCACCACAGCCCTCGACGCGCAAGCATCATGTAAGATAGCTCAAAAACAGCTGGAGAATCATCTCCCAACCCTGTGTACCCCACGAATAGGCTTGCAAGGCCCTCGACGTGCAGATACACCAGGTACATCCCGTGAATAGGCCTGCCGATCCTCGACACGCGAATGCACCCTGCATGCTCCGTGAATAGGCCTGCAGACCCTCGACACGGGAACACACAAATGTCCTCTCGAGACAGAACAACAAACAGTCCTGGAACGCATCCGTTGGACTAACAAAACAATGAGCCTATACTTACATTTCCCAAGTTCCATCACATCCCCACTAGTGCCTGTCCTTAATTTGATTATTATTAAACCACCAAAAATCCTCATCTCTAGAGTTAGTGTATCCTGCCGGACTTAAATACTCAACAACAACTAAACCAAGACCTCCCAGGTCTAACTCAACAAATCTCAACTGCCGGTTCACAGGACTCCCACTCAACTCCTAGAGATCTCAATAAGACCAAAGTTCAAAAATCCTTCGTCAAAACGATCAAAGGGAGAAACCTCTCCAATCAACAAAACCTAAATCTTTATAAAATTCCATAATCCAAATTCAACAATGAAATATCTTAAAAACATATGTTCTATAGAAACAATAATATTTAGAATAGTACGTTATAGATCAAAACATTTAGAGAATAAATCATTTGAAAGAACATTCAAAAATATGAAGATACATCAGTATCAGTCGACTAAAAAAGCTATCGGTCGACTGTACAGAGAGAAAATTCAATAATCTTCAAGAAATAATTCTAAGTATAGCAGTCGACTGAAAAGGGTATAGGTCGACTGTCCAGAGTGAAAAATACAATAACTTCGAGAAAATAATTCTAAGTGGTACCAGTCGACTGTTAAGGTCCTCAATCGACTGTCCAGACGAAATTTCAAGAAAAACTAAGGAACATAGCAATCGGGTCGTGTCGGTTGACTAGAAATCGTACCAGTTGACTGTCGACCTACAGACTGCCTACTTTGGTTGTGCACATTTCAACCGTCACAAAGATTTACTTTACAAAACGAAATCTATAAAAGGTATATTTTTGATATGATCAAATACAACTTATAGGATATACAAAGATCCATATAAACCAATCAAAAACCACTTGAATTGATAAAAATAATTTTTTGATGAACTTCTTCAAAATAAAACATAAATTGTGCATATAATCAAAATAGAGTTTCTAAAATTAATTGTTCGTTGAAATTGCTTCATATTCAGATCCAAGATGGGTCATAATAGAAGGACATCATGTATAGTGGAATTGACGACAGAACCGAGTTAAGGAGGATAAGACGCCCTCCACGGGAAAGGAATTTTCCAGACCAAACACTGAGCCTGGATTCAACTTTATCCAGCGTGGGCATCCAGTCAGATTTATGCAGTTTACCCCATCAGAGGGGAATGCCCAAATAAGTGATGGGGAAAGAAGCTACAGAATAGTTAAAGAAATTGGATACTTCAATCTGCCAGTTGGGGCAGCCACCCAACCAGAAGACCAAAGATTTCTGGAAGTTGATCGAGAGACTTGAAGCAAGCTTAAAACAATAAAGGAGCAATTTGAGATTACGAAGAGAGTGAGAGTTTGGTTTGGCAAAAATGATCGTGTCATCCGCATACTACATGTTAAGAACCCAATCAAATTGTTGGAGCTACCCAGCCCCTGAATGACTTGCGCTTCCTAAGCGTTGCGAAGAAGTTTACTAAAGACGTCTGCAACTAGGGAGAACAAAAGGGAAGAAAGCGGGTCACCTTGGCGGAGGCCACAATTTATTTTGAATTTGTAACCCTCCATACCGTTGATAATAATAGAAGAGGTGCCAGAGAATAGGCTGGATTTAATCCAGGCGACCCACTTGGGACCGAAGCCCCGATGAATCAGGATATCTATAAGGAAGTCCCAGCTAACATTATCGTAAGCTTTTTGGAAATCAAGTTTGAGAAGGATGCCATCGGAGTTGGAATGGTGACAATGAGAAATGATTTCTTGGGCTGACGCAACACTGTCAAGGATAAATCGGTCCTTGATGAAGCTCGATTGGGCCGGATCGATAAGGGGAGATAAAACTGCTCTGAGTCTAGCAGAAAGTACTTTCATTATGATTTTGAAGGAGGTATTGATAAGGCTAATAGGTCGAAAGTTGGTCACAGAGAGCGCTCCCACAAATTTTGGTATGAGCACTATATGAGCATAGTTAATACGGTCAAAGGAAAGGGTTCCTTGATGTAGATCAAATTACAATCGAAAAAGATCATCTTTAAGCCAATGCCAGAATTTTTGGAAGAAAAATGCGGGGAAACCATCCGGTCCAGGCGCGGAGTCACTTTTTAAGGCGAAAACCTGCCGATTTGATCTCATCCAAAGAGAAAGGAGCTTCTAGAGAAGATAAATCTTGAGACTGAGTCCCGTAAAGGTGATCCCAATCAAGGCCTATAGTAGGCAGTTTGGGGGATCCAATCAGATTTTTATAAAAGGAAAGGAAGGCACCATGAATCTCATGGTCGGAGGACAAGTTGTTGCCATTGTGAACGATCGATGAGATTCTGTTACAATGTCGCCTATGCGATGCGAAGTTGTGGAAAAAGGCGGTGTTGTCGTCACCTTCTTTTAACCATCTGCTCTTGGCTCTTTGAGCCCATTTAATTTGGTCCTGAAGAAGAATGTCAGAGTAATCATGCTTGCACGATAGTCTTTCGGATCGCAGGGAATCCGATAATGGACCCTGTTCCTCCAGCCTATCAATGGATTCAATGGAAGCTAAAAGAAAGTTTTTAAGGAAAGCAGTGTTGTTTTGTCTTTCACGGTGCCAGATTTTGCAACCAAATTTTATAGCGTGAAGTTTAAGGAGGATATTGCCTAGACCAGAGGAGCCTGAAAAGGCAGAAAGACATTCCCGAATAAGATTAACGAATAGTTGGTCTTGCAACCAGAATTTTTCAAATCTGAACGAATAGTTGACTTGCTAGGGGAAAAGGAAGCCGAGCTGCAATTAGAGCAATCCCTCAAACAGGTATCTTCTATTGTATATTACTATGTTTCCTTTCATTGCGCATTAAATTTCTATCCTTGCTGCCTAGTGTTTTTTGAGATTTTTTGCTATTTTCCTTCCTTTCCTATGAGGGTTGTCCATTCACCCTCAGTAGGGTTTAAATATATTCATTGGACCTCTCCTGAGCTGGCGTCTAAGGGAGAGGCTCAATCGAAGGTTTCTCCGATCGCTTTGGGTCTCTCTCACCCTCCTTGCTCTCATTCTCTAAGGCAGGAGTTGCCCAATTTAACTCCCAGCTCTCCCAACTTTATTTCCAATCCGATTTTCCCGATTATCGATTCTATCGATAAGCATAGGTCTTCCCCTCCTTCCAAGGTTGTTAGGAGCTCCATCTCGAGACAAAACTCTCGGGATAAGCTGCCTAACTGCATCATCAGGGCTAGCGCCCGTCTCAGGGCTAAAGTCCCTGGCCGGGGAGACCCCTCGTATGATTTTCAACATTCTCCTCCCAGACAAAATTCTCATCTCCAACCTTTAGGCTCCATCTTCCTTCCTCAGTTTGATTCCATATCCAACAGAGATATGATCTATCTCTCCCATGAAATGGGCTTCTGTTTAGGATCAGACTATTTGTCTGTGCTCAATTCCATCAGGCAGAAAGAAAGTATTAGAGTTCAGGAGCATAGAGTTTCTCATGATTAGCATCTCTTGGAATATCAGGGGCCTTAACTACCCCATTAAAAAGAAGGCAGTGTTCGACTTAATTTCCTTATCTCATTGTGACGTGATCTCTATCCAAGAATCGAAAATTGATTCGCCTTGCCCGCTCACCTATCGTGCTATCGGGGGATCCATTATCTCTAAATGGATCTCTTTAGATGCAATAGGTACTAGAGGCGGTATCATTTTCGGTTTCAAGGAATCGGTCTTCTCCCTTGTAGCGGTTCGATGCCTTAACTTTTTCCTCATTATCCAACTGCACCATTTCAATGATCTCCGTTTATGGTCCTTCCACGTCCGATAGACATCCCCTATTCTGGAACGAATTTCTCTCTCTTGAAAATTACACAGATGGTCTTTGTTTCTTCTGTGGAGACTTTAACGTCACTAGATTTGCCTCCAAAAAATCGACTTCCTCATCTTCTGACAGCCAATCCGTCAGCTTTAATGATTGCATTCGTCACCTACAACTAACCGATCTTCCCTTGAACGGTCGAGCATTCACTTGGTCTAACCTTCGGATGGTTCCCTCGTTGGCCAAACTCGACCGCTTCCTTGTTTCCCACAACTGGATCTCCCAATTCCACAACTCTTTCTCTAAGGCTCTACCTAATCTGTCTTCCGACCACACTCCTATCGCTCTTTACTCTCAATTCCCTTTTGCACATCACCCAACAGTCTATTTTGAGCACAAATTATCACAGATACAAATAACACAATAATTTAATACTTATATACAATTGGTCTTTAACACCTTTCTTTTTTACATATTACAGTTTGTACAATTTTTCAAAACTTGATATTACATATCTTTAATGATGATAAATCTTCATTTCTTGTGCAAATTACTATCTTTTAACTTTGCTTTGATTAAGTTTGTAATCTTCTTTCTCTTTTTCCTATTTGTTGTTTATTTAGTCTGTTTTACTTCTTGTAAAACCTCTGGTGATGTGTCTGTTATTTTCATTATTATTGATTTATATATTTTTTGATGGCTGGAGCCTTTTGGATCTATCCGATATATCAAAAAAACTTTGCTTTGATTAACTGATTACTTGCAGAAAACATTGTGGGTGGGGTAGCCTCAATTACTTTTATTGGATTCTAGTGAGTAACATGACTTCCCAATTATATGTTCAACAATCTGTGATTATGGTGAGTGAATAATTTATTTAATATATACATATAGACCCTAGGCGAGTGATGGTATATTGCTTGGTTCTACCACATAACAAACCATGCGTAGTATGGGGGTGTTACACGTGTCTGTGCGGATGGACAACAAGTCCGGCTGACTAGTCTGGTTCACTGACCGCCGGGCCAGACAATGTACCTAAACGATCCCAGTTCTGGTTCGATTCCATAAGGGAATGAAGAGAGCCCGAAACGGCCCACCAGCCTGGTCCCTTCGGTTCCGGGCTAAGGCGGGCCAGTCCAGGGCAGTTTTTTAAAAATTTTATTTTTTCCCTTTCTCTTAACATATAAAAAAATGTAATACTGAAAAAATACCTTAATAATTATTATTATTAAAAAAATTTACAATTGTTGTCAATAGAAATTTTACTTTTTTTTACTGGCAAAAGGTAGGGAAACCCTACCTCATATTAGCATATATTATATAAAACAGGTTAGTAATAATACAAACTACGAAAGGAAAGAATCTAAAAAACAAGGTAAGCATGGGGTGATATAGAGTTTGAGATAACTTAGAGTTAGATTGAATATAGGGCATTGGACTACTGTCGTGCACCCAAACATAACCTAAACATAGTATCTTATCGCCCTAAACTCCCTAGTGAGCTTCCGCTGCCACAAAATTGAATCACTCCAAATTATTTAGTGTTTGAGTTTAAAAGAAACTTAAAGTTTACAATTGATCTTCAATCTTTGGGAGTAAGTGAGGTTTGGTCCTTATACTTGGAGAGTTCTTGAGATGTGGTCTTCATATCCAGGAGTTTTTGAAATTTCATTTTTAGTCTTCGGGAGTGTTGCTACCGCTTGAGCCTTCTTGTATTCCTTGAGTCCTCATTTTTTCTTTCTTCTAATATTGACCACACTAGCATTTACAAAGTCTCCAGCGTCAAACAATTTCTTTTCTCATTCAATATTCTGCCATCAAAAGAAAAATAACTTTCCGATGCGACGGTGAACACCAAGGGGTTAGTAGATCATGTGTCATGTGAGAATGAATATGATATGAACCTTAATTATTTTTCCACCATAATAAAACATCAATGTTATTTTTCACTAGGCAGTGTAGGTTGTGCATTATACCATTTTTGTAACACCCCACAAAATTGCATAATGACAATTTTGCACAAGCACGTGTTATACACGTGCAGTCATATTATTATGTATAATAGCATGAATATTATTAATAGTAGTGTTATAATTATTGATATTGTGATGCTTTATTTTGCTAACTTCACAATATTATTAGTTGATTGTTTGATTCGAGCTCTTGTTTATTTTGTGTGTTTGTCGCGTGTACGTGCAATCGACATGATCTTATCTCTCTTTTTCGCTACGTGCATCTCTCACCTTGTATCCCGTGTTTTCAAACCCGTGCATATAACTACACACTCAAGAATTCTATCCCTCCTCATTTTGATGTACTCATCTCACTCAAATTCAAACCCACAACCCAAATCCACATCAAACCCAACCTGAATTCACCCCACCTTTGCTCTCCATCAATTCTGTTGGAAACCTCTTAAACTCTCTACTTTCTTACTTCAAAAACTAAATAATAACTCCTTATTGTTCCAGCTCATAACTACCCCTACAACTCTCCATTTCAACTATCACCCCCACCAAAACAGCCTCACTCTTCCCTATTTTCAGCCCACTCTCAACTGTTTTCATCCCATTCTCCCAACCAGCCCTCTAACACTCTTTTACCTATAAATACCATGCCAAACCCCTCTCCTTTTCACTTATACTGATTTTCCACTTTTCCTTCTATTGTTTTGACTTTTTAGTGAGTTCAAGTGAGAGTTAGAGCTTGGAGTTCAAGATTTCTGGAAGTGGATTTGCATCTTGGGATCATATGGAACTCGAAGTATACATCCTCTCATCCACAAGTGAAAGTGGGTAACAACTTCTAATACTCTGGTTTTGTTTTGATCATAGGTTGGATGCATGCTAGATGACTGAAGTAATGATGATGCAAACTCGATACTTGAGTTGAATAAACATTGTGAATGATAGTTAGAGTTGTTTAGGAAATTGATGAAGTAATTCTAATGTGCATAATATAATACTAGTTATATGATAAACAAAGGTTTCTAAAAAGAATTGTATCATTAGAATGCATAAATAGGTATTGTTTTGACTACTTAAATTCAATCTTATCATTAGAACTATCAAATATGCTTGAAGTATGGTTATCTAAAAAATTTAATAAGATAACATGTTGAATGTGACCTAAATGAGTTATTTTAGTTGCTACAATGTTTAGGAATGCATGTGTTAGTATTGTTAACAAAGATTGAGTCGAAATCGAATTTGAAAAAGAGCGGAAAAAAGGATTTGCAGGTTGTAGAAGTAGTCAAGGGAAGAAAAATAGCTTCTGCTTGTTGCTTTCGTAGAGCTCTTTTCTGTCTGCAAGTGCTTGCAGAATCTAAATAGCTTCCATAGGTACTTTCCGCAATATTGCATAGATTGTGCAGTTCGACTGTTTTATTGGATTTTTGATCGATTCACAATCTAATGTGTTGCTATTTTGTTTCTGTTAAGAATATGTAAAGCATATAAAATGATTTGTATCGATTATATTACTCTTCGTTTGAATTACGAAGATTTAAAGTATACTTTGCGTAGGATGTGACTCGATTTAGAGTTTGCGATAATTCGAATGTAATAGAGTTGATCTTGGACTTATATAATCTGAATTACATTCTATTTTCCAGATAGTATAATTATGTAAATTTTTATTTGTGTTAGATCGTGTGAGGTTGGGCTTCACATGAATTTTAACACAAATGAATAGTAAGATGAATAATATATGTTTTTTCATGGTTGAACCCAGTGCTTAGGAATTGGGGTCAACTGAAAGTTATTGTAAAATTATATGACTTGGTCTTTACCAAGGGATGTGTTGTGGCTTGAGCGAGGCCCAGACCTGGCAAGGTTTGGGAAGTCTGAGTGGAAAGTGGAATAGAGTCAGTATGACCATGATTCCAGTTAGTGGAAATGTAAGACCGAAATAAGAATTGTTCAGTCTGAAGTATAACTTTGCATCATTTAAATTAAGATACTGCATTACATGAAGATATGACGGAAACAATGAAGAACAATTCTGGTAAAGAGCTTAGGCTCCTAGGAGTGTTTGGGACTGAGGATACGCCCAATAAATCCATGTGCGTAAGCTAGGGGTTGGTTGGTATGATCCGTAGTTATAGGAGATCGACTCATTGAGGTTCGTGACTGAGGATACACCCAGTAAATTTATGATGTGTGGGATAAGGTTACGCCGGTATGTACTAATATCCTAGGAGTTCAACATGCGTGTGACTGTGCATTTGAGTACTAGTCATGGAGTTTAGGCATGAACAGCTAGGGATTGTATCCCAAATGAGAAGTAATGCCTAGTAGCTTGCATTTAGAAACTATGTTGTATGGGAGGCATAGCGTTCCAAACAAGCATGCATTAGAAGAGTATATCTGAATTATGCATGTTAATATAGTAAGTATATGTTTGACAATCTTGTAATTTAGTTTCACACTGACTCATACAACATTTTGTAATTGACTGTTTCCATTTACATTTAACATACACATTGATTTAGGTTTTTCTTCTATTATAATGTGTATTGGGAGTTAGTTAAGGTTGTTGGGATTCTTACCGTTGGCCTCACAAGCTGACGATCCCACAGATTATGGTTATACAGGTTAGTTTGCTTGAGGGAATAGCGTACAAGTTTAGCATCATGAGAGTCTGTCACCTTATTAATCCATGTGATTTGGACAAGAAGTAAGATTCTTTGCATTTCCTAGTGTTATATTATGTTTATGTATGTAACTGAAGTATCGATCTAGTGAGTAATGCACGATCCCCAGTGTTTGTGTTCTGGGGTGTAATAGAATGGTATCAAAGCTGACTTCAACTAGAAGTACTAAATATAATATGGGAAATGTGCTTAGGATGACACTAGATGCGTGTCATTTAGTTTAAGTTTATAAATGTTGTAGTTGTTTTGAACTTGGATTTGTGATACCTTACACATAGACTGATTTTCTCCCATTTTTCTATTCCTGTAGGATAGTGGGTCGCTATAATTCTATGGAAGACTTGGAAAAAGATGAACATTTAAGAGATATTGAGGGAATGGATCCTCAAGAGGAGAATTCTGAGGAGGAGAATCTCGAGGAGGATTACTCCTAGGGAGAGGAACGCCAAGAATTAACGAATGTTGAGTCACGCCCACTTACTCCACCTTTAGTGAATTTTTCAGACGATTCTTCGGTTATCTCTGACCCTAAGCAGAGACCAGCATAAGGTTGCCGCACTTCGACACCAACTGATCAGGTATCAGTGGAGGACAAGTAAGCTCAACCAGAAATGACTCGAAGATCAGCGACATGTCGCTTTTCTAGAAGCCGGGGTCAGGAGCCTTAAGAGATTCCAAGTCCGAGCAGCCCATCAGTTCACGCGAGTGAAGAATCTGCTTCATGAGGAAGAGAGGAAGTCTAAGAGGCATTTTGTGCAGTGCCAAGAGGAAGTGGCTAAACTGCAAGAGGAGTTCAGGAGGGCCCAAAAAGCCCGTCGTGATTGACTAATTTGATGGTTGTTTTTGGTTTAGAATATATATATATATATATATATATATATATATATATATATATATATATATAAGTCTAGACTTAAATAAATGAAATGCAATTGGAGTTTTACCTTACTTTACTATGTTTTGTTATGTAATTAATTCTTTATTATAAATAAAATGAAATTTCATGTTTATATTGATGTGATGTTATATATATTTCAACTATATGTATGTGTTGATTCCTTCGACTAAGTTGGAAATATTTTTCGTTCGAAGAGGAAATTAGCGAAGCCCATGGTAATGAGCTCAACCTGGTGACAGAACTTGCCGGGGTCTACCAGACCTTGAATACTTTAATGAGGTCCGATGTGGCCCAGAACACCAGAGCCGGACAACGGCAGGGCCGACTATCAGCTTAAGACCCGGTCAGACAGGTCAAGTCTTTCAAAAGGATGAGGCCGCCAGTGTTTTAAGGACATGATGATCCTACTGCGGCTGATGACTAGATTAGGCAGATAGAGACTGTCTCTGAGGTGTTGGAAACACCGGAGGCCAGCAAGGTGAAGTTGGCTGCTATCCAACTAGAGAAAGATGCAGGCATCTGGTTGCAGTCTGTGAAGAGGACTCTGGGTAATGCGCCAATGACTAAGGAAGAGTTCCTGGAGGAGTTCAGGGATCAATAATTCCCTTTGGACATCTAAGAGAAAAAGGCGATGGAGTCATGAACCTCCAGCAGGGAGGCATGACAGTCAGGGAGTAGGAGAAGAAGTTTAGTCAGCTCTCCATGTATGCGATAGAACTAAGTGTAGATGAAGCCAAGAAGGCTTCGAGTAGGGTTTAAGGCCAGGGCTAAGGTCTCACATGATATCCTCAAACTTAAAAGGTTTGACAAGTCGGTTCGGAGGTATGCTGCCACCAAATTAGACATGGTATAGTACTAGTTGGTAAAGAACAATAGGGACAACTAGAACTAGGGGAAAAAAGCCTGCAATGTTAGACTGTATTGGGGGACAGCCCCCAGCACATAAGTTCAAGCTGACTAGGGCAAATAGTCTTGTCATTGTTGGGAAGTCTGGAACTTGCTTCCTATATGGAGAGACCGATCATTACAAGAAAGAGTGCCCAAAGTGGAACAAGGGAGTGACTTGTTTCAAGGGTGGCAAAGCAGGCCACCTAAAGCCCAACTGCCCCCAACTCTAGCAGGGAGGGTAGAGCAAGAGGCCTGCCAATCTTGGGAAGTAGTCATACCATCAGGGATGAGTCTTTACACCCACAACGGAGGATGCAGGGGACTTAGAGAATTTCATCACGGGCATGGACCAATTTGAGGAAGATGAATGATGTTTTCTTAGTATTAAATAAGCCTTTGTAATAATAAAGATGTACGGTTGAAATTAAACAATGTAATCTTTTGCTGCAACATGACATCTCTTGATCAATAGAATTAAGGCCAAGATATTAGTCGATACTAAATTGTCCCATACCTCTGTGTCTCCACAAATTTGCATTCAATTTGAACCTAAGATGTTTCCAAATAGGGTATTAGCAGTGGCTACACCCTCAGGAGGTACGCTGACTATTGATCAATATTACGTCGGGTGTGATATCGAGATTCGAGAAAGACTTTTGGGTATATGTCTTATTGAATAGGATCAGATAGGAGTCAATGTTATTATTGTGATGACTGGATGACAATCTACAGTGCAACCATTGATTGAAAGGACAAGAAAGTGATAGTGAAAGCACTAGGAGGACTTAAAGTTGCTTTCCAAGGAAAGAAGAAATTTAAAGAAGTAATGGTATCCCTAATTGCGAGGAAGATTTCAGAAGAAGTCAAGAATATTCTAGTAGTTAAGGACTTCCCGAAAGTGTTTCTGGATAATTTACCAAGGATACCACCTCTTTGGGATGTTGAGTTCCGTATTGCCGTGCACCTCAAAAGTGCACGAGTATCCAAGGCACCTAACAGGATGGTGCCTGTGGAACAAGTAGGATCAAGAACCAAATTAAAGAACTGTTACAGATGGCATTCATCAGACCTAGTGCCTTACCATGGGGAGCACCACTACTCTTGGTAAAGAAGAAAGATAGGTCGATGAAGATGTGCATCGACTACAAGGAATTGAACAAGGTGACAGTCCTGAATAAGTACACGATACTGAGAATCGATGATTTACTTGACCGACTACAAGGAGCGAATTTTTTTTCAATGATTGACCTATGCTCAGGGTACCGTCAAGGTTTAGGTCAAGGAAGAAGATATTCCAAATACTGCGTTCAGAATGAGGCATGGGCACTAGGAATTCATGGTGATGCCTTTTGGAGTGATGAATGAACCGACTAAATTCATGGATATGATGAATTGAGTGTTTGGACGTTTATTGATGAATTCGTAGTAGTGTTCATAGATGACATTATGGTATACTCCAAGACACAAGAGGAGCATACTCATCACTTGGAAGAGGTGTTGGGAAAATTATAGAAACATGGGTTGTGCGCCAAACTATCCAAATGTGAGTTATGGAAGGAGGCATCATTCTTGGGTTACGTTCTTCCTAAGGAGGGAGTGGCGACGGATCCACAAAAGATTGAGGCAGTGAAATAATGGCCCTGACCCACGACTGTGATGGGAATCAAGAGTTTCTTGGGATGGACGATGTATTATCGACAGTTTATCCAAGGGTATACAAAAATATCAAAACTGTTAACCAAACTGACTAAGAAGAATGTGGACTTTGTTTGGACCAGTAAGTGTGAGGAAAGTTTACAAGAATTGAAGGAGAAACTGACCACAACCCCAGTACTGGTACTACCTAGGTAAGCAATGACTACGATGTTTATTGGGTTCTATTTTGATGCAAGAGGGAAAGGTGATAGCTTATGGGTCTAGACAGCTACGACCACATGAGAAAAACTATCCAACTCACGACTTGGAATTGGCAGAGGTGATATTTGCTTTAAAGCTATGGAGACACTATGTATACGAGGAGAAGGTTAATATGTACACCAACCACAAGAGCATAAAGTAAATCTACCAGTAGAAATATTTGAACCAGAGGCAGAGCTGGTGGTTAGAAGTACTAGAGGACATTCTCCCTGAAATCAAGTATCACCCTAGGAAGGCGAATGTGGTAGTGGTTGCCCTTTGTCGGAAGAGTATTTTATCAAGTATAATCAGTATGTAGAAGGAACTGATAGAAGAATTGGATGAAGATGGGATAGAAGTAGCACAACAGAGACCAGGTGCAACATTAGAACAACTGAAGCTTCAACCCACCTTAAGAGACTATATCATGAAAGAACAACATAATGACTGAGATTTAGGAAATGAAAGAGCATGTCTACTCAGGCAAGTTATAAGAACATAATGTGAAGGACGGAGTGCTTTGGTTTGGGAACAGATTGTATGTATGGGAAAAGATCTAAGAGAAGCGATCATGAGAGAGCCACATTCTACGATATTATCTGTACACCCAGGCAGAACCAAAATGTACAAGGATATTAAAATGCATTTCTAGTGGTCAGGCATGAAGAGAGACGTGCCAGATTTTATAGCCATATTTCTCACATGTCAAAAAGTTAAGGTGGAAAACCAGAAACCAGGTATACTATAACCTTTACCTATACTAGCGTGGAAATGTGAGAACATCAGTATAGATTTCATCACAGGACTATCGTGGAATTCGAGGGGAAATGACACTATATGGGTGATAGTAGACAGATTAACCAAGTCTGCACATTTCATACCGATGAAGATTACCTGGTCGAAGGAAAAGTTATCAGAGTTGTACGTCAAAGAGATCATCAGATTGCACAACACAAAGTTCCAATGACTATTTTGTCGGACCGCGATGCGAGATTCACGTCTAGATTTTCGAAGGGTCTATAGGCTGCACTGGGTACCAGATCTGTAATACCCCGCTCAATTAGAAATGACAATTTTGCCCTCATGTGTTACGCACGTGTATTTTGTACCGTTACGGGTAATATCTGTAGCGTATTTCACTATGTATTTTTGGATTCCGACTATTTATGCATTTTTTGTATTCTTAAAATCTTATTTGAGTCAACTCAAATATAAAATTTCAATCTTTGTATTTTTACGTGTTTTATACGTGTTATCAATGCACGTATCGTTTACGTATTTTCTACTGCTACGTGTAATATTTTCTCTGTGTTTCAATTTATTTCATGACTTGTTCGAATTTGTTTTATAAACGGAAATTAATTTTTCTCCTATTTTTATTAAAATATTCTTTATACGTGTGGTGCACGTGTTTTTAATGTACGTATTGATTACATTATTGAATGTGTATAATAAATATATTTTTTCTTATGTTGTATTTCGATTATCTTTTAATATTTTTCTGTTGATAAAGTCGATCTTGTATTTTGGTATTTTACGTGCGATGCACGTATTTGCGGTGCACGTATTTAGGCGTATTCGTTTTTAAAATAAAATTTCATGAAGTATGTGTGTGTGTCTATTTTATTAATGCATGAAAAGTATAATTTTTATTAAACTAATTTTTATACGCACATTATATAGATATAACTTATGTTCTAATTTAAAAATAAAAATAATTAATTTTTTGATGTGTACACAAAGCACGTACATGTGCACACGTGCAATGTGCACACCTCAAATTTGTGGCCAGCTGATTTGGGGATGGAGGAAAAAAGTATGCTTTTGAATTAAGAGAGTGGAGTTGATGGGTGATTAGTGGACAATTAGTTATTATAACTATCTCCCAAATCTCCTTTATAATCACCCCAATACCCATTCACTTTCCTCTCATCCTCCCCTTCTTTCTGTCTCTGCCGAAACCAATCTCCCCAACCAAATCCCTTTTGCTTCTCCACCTACTCCCATGCATACATATATATAACTCCTAATATATTAAACTATATACCTATATATAAATATGTATATATATACACATGTAGATATATATATGCATGCATGAAGATGAGATGATGTGCTTTACTGTTGTCTTGCCGAAATGAGGGTGTTGTGCTTTCGAGAGTGCAATTTCTGTTAGGATTCTTTCGGTGTGTTGGTGCTTGCTTTTGTAGATTTTTGGAGTTTTGTGTGAAGGGATTTTGCTTCTACTACTCTTCTTTGGGTGGGTGTTTCTTAAATCCTTTCTAATTTTAGGAGTATGTTGCATGCCAGATAATATGTAATTTAATTATTAAATTTTGATTTGTATGTTAAATGTAGATTTCATAATCCTAATCTAATTTTGTTATGATGTATTGAAATAATATTGTGATTCATATAAATGGCTAGAACTCTTGTTGAATTAGAAAGAGAAATATTTATTGTTGGAATGAAAATTTATGCATGGTAGAATGTTTTTACAATAGTCAAAATAATGTAACATGTATGAAAATAGTTTTAAAATGCTAGTATAGTGAAGAAATGGGGAATTAATCTCACAAGTATATATTTTTTGAGTATAGGAATTTTTATGCAGATGTTTCTGATGAGAGAACACTTTATTTGAAAATTGATAATATGTGTTCTCTAATACAATTTGGGAGGAAGATTTTTGTTACATTGTCAAAAATGAGAGTTTTATAAAGTTTGAATATATATGTTATATTGTATTTTGATAGAACACATTCTGGAAAAAGATTTAGATTTTGAATAAGTACAAATTGATTGAAAATCGAGTTATTTAAAGGAAGAATTAAATACAGTACGGTTTATACTTAAAGAATTTAACCATATTCATATCAGTTAGTCACTCTGGACCTCTTGGTCTTCTGGTGCGCTTTGGGTCTGTTACTGTAGCTAGCTGGAGGGGTTGATCTTGGGTTCGAGTCTGAGGGGCTCTGTTTTATTTTTAAATGTCGAATTTTCCCAAAAGCTCAGTACATTACAATATGAAGCAGTTAAGCCAGCTTGTGTCAGTTAGTCACTCGGGACCATTTGGTCTTCGGGTGCGCTTTGAGTCTGTTACTGTGCATGGGCGGGATTTGGTCTTGGCTCTGGGTTCGAATCTGACCATTGCTCTTTTATTTTCTTTTTTGATTTTTTTTTGAGTATTTAAGAGTTTTTAAGAGAAATAAAAATTGGGAAAAATTCTATTATTCTTCTTAAATTGTTTAGACTTTATAAAATTTATTTCTACAATATTTTGATATATATTGTGAGAATTGGAAGTGGATTTCGTAATAAAACTATGGGATGAAGACCTTGATAATATTTCTTAAAGTGTGGCTTTTGTATAATCAAAGAAAAATGAAAATTTGGAATGCGATTAGATTTCTTCTCGGTGAGATTTTATGGTTATTAATATTTGATTAAGATTATTTGAATTGCACACAATTCTATAAGTGATTAAATTGATAAAAGAAGTTGAATTGAATTATTTCATGTTATGAGATTATAAAGAATAGTTTCTCTTTGAGAAAAAGATTTGTGAATAAAGGAATTGAAATATTATTTTGAGATTGAATATAACATATTGTTGTTCTCTAGAATGAGATAGTTGTTGGAATCTAGAGGCTAGGCGAGACCCTAGTGACCTGCTGTATTTATTAATGAGATTTGAGAGCTAACCAATGTGGGTTGAACATCTCTTAAGAAGTAGCCAGTGTGGGTTGACTCTCTTTTGTTTGGTTTAATTCCGGTAGGGTAAGCTTGCTGTATGTTGTGATGATTTTCTTCTAAAACAAACTAAAAACTTAAGGACAGACACTACAGTGGAGATGTGATGAAAGTAAAAGAAAAACACAAGTATGAAGGCCTCGGATCTACGGTGTGAGAGTGTTCACAGGCTGTCTGCATGATGCATCATGTTATGACGTGGATACATCTCCGGAGTTATCCAGACCGTGGCGACGCTTGTGGGGTGCTTGGTGACTACGTAGTGCCATCATTCCATGACGAAGGCGAATTGTCCATAGGTTGTCTGCATGATGAGTCATGTCATGACGTGGGATTCTTCTCCAGGATGTCTGGACATGGGCTCGTAACTCATAGAATATCTAGGATACTTACCGTAGTAGTTAAACACATAGCGAGGGATTCAACCCTAAAAGATGAAGAACGTTTAAGGGCTTGCCCTCGGATTTATGTAGAATGGGATGCATAAGTTCGAACAAGTGTGCATTAGTGTCATGAAATATAAATAACTGCATTAAGGTTAAGTACACAAGCACACACGACATCAATAGGATAGTCCCTCATTAGCTTTGTTTGTGATCAAGTTTGTGTTTGTTAAAGTAATTAAGAATCGTTATACCTTTGGCATAGCGAGGATGGCCGTGTATAATAGTTCTTCGGTTGTAAGCAACTGACGTGCCCACAGTTTCAAATGCAGAACTTGGAATTTACAAGAAGATATAAAGATAAATTTGTTGCTGATGATTACTTAAATGCTAATATTGTTACAATTGTACATTTATCATTATTGTATTTTATTTATTCCATTGCGTGTTGATGTAAAAAAACTCTAATGTACATAAAGTTTTAAATTCCTTGTAAAATTGTACGAAGTGAAGTGTAAAGATCCTGTGGAACTTCGAATTCAGACTTATTTGGAATTCGGGGTATTACAAGAAAAGATTGTAGCACGACTTTCTGTCACGCCCCGATTCCCAAAAATATGGAATACGAGTATATGACATTAGCCCAGCGAATAACTAACGTCACCGATAAGCTGTTTATCCGATTAACTCAACAATATAATCAGTACAGAACAATTGCATAGGCAATAATAATCTCATGAACAATAATACTTGGAATGAAGCAATATAAAATATCCAAATGTAATAAACCAACGCCTGGAAATAATAATAGCAATATTCAGGTCAAACGCCCACAATACAATGAAATAACAATAGTTTAATAATTAAATCTCCATGACAAAGCAAACAATTTATTAAGCGGCAAATGCTATCAATTCTTTCACCAATGTTTTTCTCCCAATCCATCACGCAATTCTCCACCAACACTTGTAAACACTTCATCTAAAAAGAGGAGAAAAATTGTCCATAGAGCAAGTCGTCGACAGCAAGTAGAGAAAGCAGTGAACAATGGAATAACGGTATAACAACGATGTCAACGGATCAATATATAGGAATCAATAACATGGCACGATAATCAATAATCAATATCACGGTAATGATGCAATGGCTATAAACAATGATGCAATATCCGGTAACAGTAATAAATGATCAATAACAATAACATTTAACCAATATTCGATATCAGTAGGAACAATGAGGGAACAATATGCAATGTCGATGTTGTGTCAACTGTTAAGTCTATTATTCATTTTAATCCAAACTAACGCATGTACTACTGTATCCCATTCTACAGGTTCGATGCATACAATCAATTTTATTTAGACCGAGTGGTGAATTCTATAGATCATGTGTCAGTACGGTAATCACTGATATGATACAATATTGTTGTACAATTTATTATAATGATACACTGATACACTGATTCACTGATTCACGAGTTCAGGAGTTCACGGGTTCACGGGTTCACGAGTTCACGACACGAAAGATTGGGGTGCCGTAGTCAGCGCTCCACAATCAATCGATAAACACTGGCCGACACAGTCACTATATTATTCACTACTTAAGTTATTCTCTTATACCCCGACTTGTTAATCATTTTATTAATGCAACAATACAATATGCAATCAATGGATATTTCGATGAACGACAGTATCAATAGGGAAACAATAGGACGATAACTTAGATAGGACAATTAAAATGATGACAATAAGACACTAGGATCATGCAATGCAACATAGACACTTTAATTCATGCAATACTACAAAATAGAACAATTAATCTATTAAAATCTGGAATATAAAATTCTGGACAGCAAGAGTAGTCTGTACAAAAATGCAGTTTTCTGCTGTTTCAGAACTCAAAAACCGAATCCGTCAGAAATTCTAGAAACTAGACTTCCACACGGTTCCAACCCAAATTTAAAGTTGAAAATCCAACAATAATAGCTAGGTCAAACACACAATTTTTTACAGATTTCATATTCAGGCAGAATTTCAATATCATGTTGTTATATCTTAGAAACGGCCAAACTCAGTATTAAAATCATAAAAAAATATTTTCTAAACTCCTAAATATGATCACTAACAATCTGGAAATTATTAAAGCAAAATTTTATCATTTGATCAGCCTTTTCACTGTTTAAACATGAAAGATAAAAGAATCTGGAAAATCTGAAAGTAAAACACAGTTGTAGTAAAACAGGCATAACTTTTTCTACACAACTCGGAATTCAAAAATTCAAGAAGTTCTGGAAACTAGAAAGATAAGGCTACAATTCATATTCAGAAAGTAATTCGTTTTAAGATCATTTACTGGTTCAAAACTAGAAGTCAACATACAGGTCAGCAAGCCATGTACAGAATTTGTGTAGTTTTCTTGAAAATAAATTAATTTAAACATGTTGGGTATCAATTCTACTAGTCGATAAACATCTCAATCAACTTGAATGATATAGAAACATGATAAATAAAATTAATAAAACACATACACACGAATTTGACATCAATCAAACAACAAGCGATCAATCAAACATACCACCTAACGATTATTTCTACAATAATTTATTTGTGCCATGACTATATGTGTAACCATATTATAAATTCTAACCTGAATGCATGAAAGATTCAATCTTTGGAGTCAAAAGTGGCACGATGTCAAGAATATTAGGGTTAGCTCGTGTAAACCCTCAATAGACTCAACGAAGATAATCAATACAGCGATACGATAACGAATAGGATCTACTTGTAAGAATTTCAATAAAACTTGAATTCGATACAATTAACAATTCAAGAGGACAGAGACTTGCCTTATAAATGGTGAAAATGAATATCAAGAATAATGGGATAAGGATCCCGAAGCAAAGAACATGATCGTGTGTAACACCCCGAATTCTAAATAAGACTGAATTCGAAGTTTCACAGGATCTTTACACTTCACTTCGTACAATTTTACAAGGAAATTAAAAATTGTATACAACAATGATTACATTAACAGCAGAATTATAAATTACAACATGATACATGAATTGATTAACAACTTGAACATTTCTTTAAGCAGTAATCATTCTTTAGTCTTTTCAATCACTTTATCCTGCAAAGAAACTATGGGCATGTCAGTTGCATACATCTGACGCTATGATATAATATATCAATTTCTCTTACTTAGAAAGCACACACTTGTTACAAACACAGCTAAGGAGACTATCCTGTTGATGTCGTGTGTGAATGTGCACTTAGTCCTTAATGCAATTATTTATATTTAGATGACACTAATGCGCGTTTGTTCGGATTCTACGCATCCCATAGTACATAGGTCCGACGGCAAGCCCTTAATCGTACTTTATCTTGTAGGGTTAGATCCCTCGGTATGAATTAAACTACTATGGTAACTATGGTAAGTATCCTAGATTTTCTATGAATTACGAGCTCATATCCAGATAGCCAGGAGGGGAATCCCACGTCATGACATGACGCATCATGCAGACAGCCTATGGACAATTTGCCTCTGTCATGGGACTATGGCACTACGTAGTCACCAAACATCCCACAAGTGTCACCACGGTCCTGATAATTTCGGAGATGTATTCACGTCATAACATGATGCATCATGTAGACAGCCTGTTAACACTCTCACACCGTAGATCTGAGGCCCTCATACTTGTGTTTTTCTCTTACTTTCATCACATCTCCACTATGTGTCTAATCCTTAGATAACTGAATCATGAATAAAATTAATACTCTAGAATTAGCGTTACCTCTACATCGGTCTTAAACATCGATCATTAGCCATGACCCATTCTTGGTCTTTATTCATCACATTTCTCATTCAAAAATTTTATATATGTCGATGTGAGGACTTAGCTAAAACTCTAGTCTTAATTCTCTTTTCATGTTCATTAAAATGAGAGTATACATATTCACAAATTTCACATTTCATCATGTTTCTTTTACTTTATTTTTCCATGCACATTTTGTATAATTTTAAACAACAATCTCTTATCTAGTCTTACTCAATTTTCCACATCAAAATCTCATTTTAGAACTCTATACAAGATTTCTCTATACTCAAAAATATTTGTTGGCTTTAATTACAAAAGAAATCATATTTTAAGAAAAACATATTTCATGTATTTTTCTCAAAATTGTTTCTAATTCCCATTTTAATAAGTCAAAATATTGTAGAATAATTTTCCACGAAGTCTAGGTATTTTCTAAGATTTCTAATAATTTTTCTAAATTTTTATATAATTAAAAACTACTTAAAATTATCAAAATAGCAAAAATATCAAAAATCCCAAAAAATGGTCAAAGTCGGATTCGAACCAGTCAAACCGCCCTGCCCAATGAACAGTAACTGCACTAAATCACACCCGAGGACCAGTAAGTCCAAGAGCGACTACTGAAATATGGAGAACCTAATTTATGCTTAAAGTTTGGCTCTCGGTTTTGAGTAAAAATCGAATTTTAGAAAAAAACAGAGTCTCTTGAGAGACTCGAACCCAATACCAATGCTCTGTTCAGCTACAGTAACGCCTCCAAATCGCACCCACTGACCAATAGGTCGAAGTGACTAATTGATATAGAGTCGGATTAAAATGTTTTTGTGTCAGACTGTACTGTTTCTAGTTCTTTTTTAGTAAAACTCAATTTTTCTCAATTTATTTACACTTATAAAATCTAGATCTTTTCCTGATTATATTTTTTTTGTAGAAACAGTAACTTGTACTTTCATAGATTGTATAGAACTCATTTTTAAACATAATAGACTACTTTTTTTTAGTTCTTTGAAAAGGTGAATCATGAATACATTTCGACATAGAAAAAAATTCTTTTTGGAATAATCTTTTACCAATATATTTCCTCTCATTCATAATGAGTTCATACAATTTCTTTCATTCTTTACAAGGTCAAACCCTTTAATTTAGTCCTATTTTACAAATTAATTATTTTCTTATGTTTCAAGAGGCAACATGGATGATAATCTAGTGACTACAATATTACTCATTTATGGCATTTAAAAACACACTTTTTACCACAATCAATTTATTCCATAATCCATGGTTTATTAGTTTGCATTCTATAAATTATTTGTAGGCACACTTTTTCACATATTGCATTCTACAATTCATTCATAAACAAATTTTCATAAAATCATAATTCATCAATTCTAGCATGCAAATATACTAACAAACCATCATAACACATCTTAAATAATATATTCCAATTCATTTTACTCACTTTCATGTAGATCAATTAGAGTTTCTTTTCTTATTAGTCTCTTCAAACAAGCAAATAGCAATTTTCCCTACTTATTTCTAACATGATCACAATTTCCAGTCCTAGCATGGTATATAACTTAGAAGTTTTAGAAATCACTCACCTTATTGAAGAAACAAGTAGAAAACTCCTAAGAAGCTCCTTGAACGCAATGGTTCTCTTCTCCTCCTTTCTAGATGAAACCCAAGCTCCCCTTCTTTGAATGCAAGGCCGGCCTCCAATGGTTGCAAGACCACAGAACTCACACAACTCTCAATCTTTTCCTCACACTACTCTTTCTTTTCCTCACAACTTGTTTTTTTTCCTTTCTTTTCTCTTGTACATTTTCTAGTGTAAGCCATGAAGAAGATAGGGTAGGGCTATTTATACACAACTCAAGCTCACATGAAGGGTTGATATGAGTTTAGATGAGAGGCTAGGATGCATTTAGGAGTTAAATCAACTACCCATGATCACATAACTACTCTTCCACTCTCCTCATCTCTCCCACATCATGAAGCAAGGCCGGACACCCCTTCTTCTTGCACTTCCATGTGCTTGTGCAAAGCACGTGTCACACTAAGCACACTACAAAATTAGTTGTACATCAAAATGTGAATTTAATTACTATTTGATCAAGTCTACATTACAAGTTGTATTAATCCCAATTAAAAATAACTAATAGGTCAATGAGGTGGGCTAGAATCTATGGGCTCTCTAATTAAATTAATTAATTTAATTAATTGGGCTAGATTTAGTCTATTAGGCCTAGAGATTAAAATAGGCTTTAAATTAAAAGAGAAGAAGTGTTTATTCAATGTATAGAAAATATTTTCAAAACTAAAAATACATATTAAAATGCACGTGCAAGGCACGTGAAAAATAAAGGAAAAACTTACATTGATTAATTGAAAAAACTAGGATGTTACATCTTGACCAAAGAAACACGTGTAATCTGCGTGCAATGATCCAACCACAGCAAATCAAGAGGCAAAACAGCACACAGCAAGTGCTCCAACAGCAATACAACATAGCAAAAGTGCACAACAGCAAACAGCCAAACCGATCCTCCACTTCTTCTAAAACAGCAAACACAAATCCTTTCACCAAACACCAAACAGCAAATGGAAAAAAAGAGAGAGAGAGAGAGAGAGCAACGGTAGGAGACAACGGCTCGACGGCGGGGCAGGGAAAGGTAGTGACTTCGACGGTGGGCGGTGCTAGCGGAGTCTAGGGTGGCGACGGTGGTGGGGGTCAGGCATCGACTAACGAGCGGTGGTGGTCGACTGGTGGTCTCGGGTTGCTCAGTTTCATTTCGAAAAAGAGGAAGGGAGAGGGTAACGATGGCAGGGTGGTTGCGGAGTAGTGACGGGGATGGGATGAGCGGGAGGAGGCAAGCGATGAGGTGACGAGATGGGGGCTCAACGGTGACGTTGATGGTAGATGAAGATGGGATGGAGGAGGCAGAGGTTGAAGGAGGTCGGCAATGGTAGGAAATAGGAGGTCGATGATGAGGTGGAGGTGGAGAGGATGACGAGGAGGAGGATAGGGCGACTGGATCGATGGTACACGATGATTGTGGACTGCGGCACAGGGGTGACAGGGGGTGCAATGCGATGAAGGCAAGGAGTGGATGGGGTACTGGAGCAGGGATGGGTTCAGAGGTGGTGAAGGTCGACGGAAATGGAGGGAAGGCAACGACAGCGATATGGGGTTGAGGGTGCAGGCGGAGGAGGTCGGAGGGCGAGGGAGGCGACGAGGATCTGGGTGATGGGGTTGGGTCGGTTGAAGAACAGAGGAAGAGGGAGGTAGGGGATGAACAGTGGAATACGGTAGGGGGTAGCATAGTAGGGGGCGGCTAAGGTTAGGTTAGGGGTTAGGGTAGGTTAAGGTTTGGGTGTTAAAGAGTATTTATAGGGTTATTGGGATATTGGGTTTTGGGGTTGAAGGGTTAGGATCCAATAGGAGATTGGGCTTGGGTTTAGGGTATAGGGATCCAATAAGAAAATAGCCAAACAAAAATAGGATTATATAATAAGATATAAACTGTATTACCATATAGAAATCATTTGAAATAATTACGAATGCAATTAATACATAGAAATAGATTTCTAATAAACAATCGACAGTAATAATAATAATAACAATAATAATAATGATAATAATAACAATAATAACTATAAAAATAATAATAAGATTAAATAACATAATAGAAATTGGGATTTAACAAATTCATTAAAATAATCTAAATAATAATAATACATTTGATTTTGGCTCAAATATAAATAGCCGATCAATAAGATATAGAAAATAAGATCAAAATACACCACTATTCGAAATGAATAAAATTTTCAATTAGAAAATACTTTAATAAAATATCCAAAATGAATTTAGCACAAAATAAATTTATGAAAATCAAATTATAGAAAACACATGAAAAATACTTATTATCGGGAATGGGGGTTACACTTTCCATTCACAGACTGATAGTTAGATGAAAAGAGTGAACTGAACTTTGGAAGACATGCTTTCAATGTGTATATTGGACTTGGTTGTATCGTTGGAGAAATATCTAGCCCTAGTAGAATTTTCTTACAACAACAATTATCATGCCGATATCGAGATGACCCCATTTAAGGTATTGTACGACAGGAGGTGCAGGACGCCAGTATGTTGGTATGAAGTGGGAGAGTGGAATATGTATGGAACAGAAATAGTCCAGTAGACGAGTGAGATGATTTATTTGATTCGTCAGAGGATGAAAATAGCTCGAGTCAGCAGATGAGTTATGCGAACAATAGAAGGAAAGATGTAGAATTCTAAGTTGGAGACTTTGTGTTCTTGAAGGTCTCACCAACCAGGGGAGTAGTTTGTTGCGGCAGAGGAGGAAAGTTGGCTCCGTGGTACTTCGGTCCTTATCAGATTCTGAAGATGATAGAATAAACCGCTTACCAAGTAGAATTACCTACGAAGCTAGCACGGTTTCACCACGTCTTCTACATGTCGATGTTGAAGAAGCATGTACCCAATGTAACGCCCCAGAAATTTTAAACACATATTTTGAATTAATAAATATATTTTAAATTAATTTATTTAACTATTTTGAATTTTTAAGAAATTTTCGTTTTGCACGTGCAAAGCATGTGTAAATATTTTTGAAATGCAAGTTTTGGAATTTTGAGATGCTAAATAAGTTCTCTTATTTGTAATTGGTTATATTCAAAATTTGGGATTTTTCTAAATAAGAGAAACTGCTTTTGTAAATAATTCGAAAGAAGGGAACTTTTGTGTAAAAAGTTGTTTGGAGGCAAAATTTCATTTTCAAAATTTTGTTGGGCTGCATTTGGGGGCCAGTTTTCAGAGGAGTGATTTAGGGGATGAGATTTTATCTATTTGATTTGATTTTGATTTGATTTGGTTGGGTAAATATTAAACTTTGCAAATTGAGACTTCTAGGGGGTTTTATTTGTAAAGTGTCCCCATAGATACCCTAATATGCACCCCGACCTATTTAGTGAGCAGCAAATTTTTAGCCTCACCTCCCTTTGGATATTTTTGTGATTTTCTTGGTGTTTTGGACTGGAATTTTGCTTGGAGGAGAAGATTTCTAGTTTGCAACAAAACTTCTTGAGGTGGGTAACTTTCTTCTCTCTTAATGTGTTTTACTTCTCATGAAACAATATAGAATCAGGCTAGGATTTAGATTGTGTGATATAATATTGTATTAGCATGAATGTGGGGTTATGTTTATGAGATGATGGTAGATATATATTGTTTTTAATATGAAAAATAAATTCAAATTTTGATGCTGTGATACTTGTTTTGATCTACTTTTAGATTATGAGTATTATTGAGTGTGAAAGATCACGTCTTTGCCCATGAAATTGGATTTAATGAACCGATATATCATTGTAGATCGTTAGAACTTGTCATATGTTCTAAATATTCATGTGATCAATTATAGATGAGATCTTTGCGTTTAATCTACTGTTTTTATTAAGTAATTTTTTTAAAATTAATTTCCGTTGATTGGAGGATGGAATATTGTGTATTTGAATTGAAAGGGATCAAATATGGAAAGAACTAGCGTTCGGCAACTAGGGTTAGGGTTTCAGGTGCAACCCCACACTGCGGAACCCGAGCACTGTGCAAATCCTAGGCTACGGTTTTGCGCAGTGCTGGTTTCGGCCAGCACTATTGAGGGGGTGCTCGGGTATGTGTGTGAGGGTTTTGATGGTGCACTAGGGTTGCAAACACTAGGGTGGACATGGATGTGTATGTATATACTTATATTTGGAGACAATGTGAAATTTTGAGTGATTTATTGATCACGAATTAAAGTTATAAGTTTCAGATTTTATTAAAGATCTAGTTTTAGTTTATTAATGATTTAGAGGTTCTATTTTTGGGCAAATGGATTATAAATTTGGCAACGCAACGTACGTTTATGGAGCAAATATAAACTCATTTTTTTTATAATTGAATATTTATTTTTGAATGATTGTTCTTAAGGATAAGAAGGCATAAATTTCAGATTTGAGGAGAAATGAGTTTTTTTTTCTTTTAGTTTTTAACAAATTTGAGTTGTGATTTGGAATATATAAAACCATAATTTTATGGAAGAGATTATCAGTTTTGAAGGGAGTACACGTTTCAATTTTGAAGGATAATTATTTCAAATTTTTAAAGAGTTATTTCAGTTTTGAAGTTAATAAATCTTCTTGAAATTTGAGTGTGTTTTCAAATATGGAAAGGAGTTTGTGACTCAATTTTGAAGCGGTATAAATAAATTATTTTGTTTCTATAAACGAAGGGAGTCTTTATCACTACAACACTAATCGTCTTTATCGGCATTTTTTTTTCACATTTACCGGCATTTTTAAACGCCGCCGTAGATACCACCGACATTTCATAAAACGTCGGTGCAAGTGTCGCTGAATTGTGTGTCGTTGTATCTTCGGGACATTCACCGGCATTTTTTACGAACGCCGGTAAAGGGTAAATCTACACCGGCAGTTGAAAAACGCCACAGAAGGGGTGCTCTCGTTTGGGGTCCCGTTTTCAGCCACCACCTACACCGGCATTTTAAAAAATGCCGGGGCAGGCTTATCTTGGCGTTTTAAAAAAGCTACCCCGGCGCTTGTAAAAACGGCGGGGTAGATAATTTTTTTTTTTAAATAATTAAAAAAAAAGGGCCTTCAGCACTAAAATATGAATGAAGCAAAACCAATTGCAAAACCAATTTTGAAAATCTTCAATCCCTAAAATATGAATGAAGCATAATAGTATAATATCATCAAATTGTAATCTCATAATGAAACATAATAATGTGATCTCATCACATTCATTACCAAAATATGGAGTTCAAAATATTGAGTTACAAAGAGTGAAAAAGAATATTTTCACTGTCAAATTCAGACAAACAAGATACTAACTGAGATGAAACTTATAATTTTATAATACTCATGAGATAACTATCAATTGAAACCACAACATACGTTCAAACAGGATTATTTCATCACTAGTCACTCCTCTATAAATCATAGTATGCAACTTCAGTTACATAATCCATCTCATCATCACTTAAAACCAATGAGAAAGAACAATCTCATTTTCAAACCCAAACAACAAGCATGCATGAACATTATCTTAGAAACTGATACTCATCTAGACATCATGATATAATTGTATATAAAGTTTAGATAAAAAAATTTCCATCACTAGTCACTCCTCAAAAAATCAGAGTGTTCAACTTCAGATACATGATCCATCTCATCTCTAAATTCAGACAAAAAAGCAACTCGTGAAGCTGCACTAACCTGAAGCATGAGTTTCAAATCATACAATCCAATAACATACAAAAATCAATAACCTGAAGTAGTTTGCCTTCACTGCAAGAAAGATGAAGCTGGTTTATTAGATGAGGAAAATCATACAATCTAGTAAAACAATCCAATAACATACATTAAGTATGCCCAAAAGTTTGAGATAGAAACGTAACTCATGAGAAAGAGAGTAGCTCATGTTCATCGTCTATTTCTCTCTATTTGCCAAGTATAAGAAACGTAACTCATGAGAAAGAGAGTAGCTCATGGGTAAGGTCCCTTTTCCCACCGAATAAGTTACTTGCAATCCTACAAAGCAATTGACCTTTCTCACATTGTGAATCAATGTTTTTTGATAACTATATACGGAAATAATGTAAACCATAATGAACCACATACGGAAACTCCTAAGGGAAATAATGTAAAGATCAATTTTGTGTCTTACTCACCATACAATCTTTTCCTAAGGGAAAAAATTATTGTCTTAGTAGCTTGAATGATGCTATAAGTATACCATGGAGAGTTCATAAAAACTTGACTCCTTGCCTATATGTATCATTTGCACTTGTCAAGTATGTTCCGTCTCTTTCCTATAATATGAAAGCCCAAACAAAGGGTGTTCCAAAAACAAACAAACAAACAACACTCAAGACGTTAAGTTCATGATGCGGTAACCACAAGTATCTAACTCCAGTCCAACCTAACCTAGTCAGTCTCTTACCTTCACTCACAACTTCACTTTGTGCTAGTATACAAAGCTCAAATGATCTCTTCTGTTTCGTTTCAATTAGACACTGTCTACATTTGCACACCTCCATCTCAACTAATCATACTATACATGCAAACATCCCCATAGACTACAACAAACGATCTAAATGAAGAAAGCTAATAGATTACCCATAAACATCTTTCAATTAAAAAGCACATACAAAATCAAGAATCAACAATGCACAAATACCTACATGCTAAGAAGCACAAAGACATGACGCAACACAATAACCTATACTAGAAAATCCCCGAAGTCCTACATTAATATAGACATTATCTTATTGAATATACGTATGTGACATGACATGACTTCCAAATACTACCGATAGAAGAGCGTCTGTGCTACAGAAACTAAATCCAACAACAAACAAACACATAAAAAATTTGCGAATTGCAAAAAATCACCTCAACTCCATCTCATCCAACTTCTTCAAGTTCACCCCTTCCTCCCTCCTCCTCCTCCTCCTCCTTCACTCCTCCACATTTGCCTCAACCCTTTCCGCCCTCCTAACCACCTCCAAAACATGCGTATTCCTCTCCCTCTCATTCTCCCTAACCCTAAACCCCTCCCATCTTCCAACCCTCTCCTCGAAATCGTCCGGTAACCCCAACTCCCTCCAAACTCTAAACACCGCTCTCATCGGCACCCTCCCCTCCCTGCTCATCATCGCCACGCTCCTCACCCTCTCCATCGTCTCCCCCTCCACCGCCGTTGCCGCCGCAGCAGCAGACTCCTCCTTCACAATCTCCAACGCCGCTGATGTCAGCCCTAGGGTTGAGGAAGAATTGGAGGAGGGGGAGACGGTGAAGATGTAGGGGTATGTACGGACGAAGTGGTGGGCCCCCTTGGTGAGGCGAAGGCAGTAGAGGGTGGGGCCGGGAGCGAGAAGGGAGTGGGGGAGGGAACGGGAGGGGAAGGATGAATGAATTGGGGATCGATGGGGTAAATTTATTCCCAATGTCTACACTGGCGTTTTAACCGAAAGCACCGGTGTAGGATATACCAACACCGGCGTTTTCCAAAAAATGCTGCCTTATGTTAAGGTGATATTTTAGGCCTTACATTCACCGGCGTTTATATAAAAAAATTCCGCCGTATGTTATTCTACGGAAGCGTTCGTTATAAAATGCCGGTGTATATCGTTCGGATTATCAGCCCCTTTCAGGGTCTGACTCTACCTCAGCGCGAAATACAAAATGCCGGGGAATAAATGCCGTTGTAGCTTGTATATGTTGTAGTGTATGGAAGTAAAATGTTTATTAAATGATGAGTGAGTTATTATAGAACGATTATGAATAAATGAATGTTTGTATTTGAATTGAGAAAATCTTGATTGAAATGTTTGTGGAAAAGTGTCACGCCCCGCTTTCCAAAAAGGAATACGGATTACATATACGTAACAAAAGCCCAGCGAATGATTTTCATCATCCTTAAGCTGTTCAAGAATCTTTGCAACACATCATAGAAATAATCAGAGTCGGAAGCAAAAGGCACAACCATTCATACAACATTGAAACAAATTACCAACAGAAATTTCCTTGAAACCAAATACAATATTCTCAAATAAATCAGAGTCCAAAGAAAACAATATCCTGGGTCACATCGCCCAAATACAAATAATATCCAAATAACCAAATACACTTTACTCAATGTTCAAGCAACAACTAATAATAATAATAAGGCAGAAACTCCAGCACTAATACATCATCTTGCCAATACCTTCTAGCAGCTGACCATCCTGATCTGCAATTAGTAAATTTGCAGGAAAAGGGAAAAAGAAGAAAACAAGTACCTATCAATTGCAAGTCGCGGGTCACAAATAATGTATGATACAAGTACATGGGGAAACTAACTAGCAACATGGTATACTAACAGGTACAGGTAACATGTGTCAAGTGTCAAGTAAACAGGTAAGCATGTAAACATGTATCAAGTATCAGATAATCAGTTAAACAGGTAAACATGTAATCAGGTGACAGGATAATCAGGTAACAGGTATACAGGTAACAGGTAATCATGTATCAGGTAAACAGGTATCAGGTTATGTCATGTCAAATCTTGTTATTTTACTATCTATGTAGCACTTCATGCATCCCGGTTTTTACTACATGGTTGCTACAACAAACAATTTCGCTTTAGATTTCATAGTGGAGTCCATAGTGCGGTGTACTTAGGTATAGGAAACAAGAACACGTAGAACCTAGTGGTTCTCTTCCGAGTACACCTTCCTAAGGGAAGTATGCAGTCAGGTACAGGAAACAGGCATAACCTAGTGGTTATCATTCGAGTACGTCTTCCTATAGGGAAGCATGCAATCAGGTACAGGTAACAGGATAGTAAATCATGTAGTCATGAACACGTAACAGGCAGGCAGGACACAGGTCCTCTTCCAAGTACACGTTTCTAATTTTTCCACTACTAGATCTTTTCCTTAACCCTGACTTGGTTACTTTTATTATGGTCATCAAACAGGCATGAATGTATACAAACTAAGGCCAAACTAACATGGTATAATCAGGATTAGGTTCAGGAAAACAAATATACAAGCATGGATGATATACATTCACATAAATGAGAAAAACAGTATATGTTCATAATCAGGACAGCATGATAGATCAGTACTAAAACAGTGAATTCCGTCACTACAGAAATGCAAATCTAGATCCTTCAAAGGATCTGAAAACTAGAAATCCACACGAATCCAACGAGTACAATTAAGTCAGAACATCTTAACTCAAAACAAGCTCGAAGACAGAAAACATGTTCAGTCAGAAATCAGGAAAACGAATTCAAGAGCATGGAAACAGCATGAAAACACATCAAATAAATCCACGAAAAATCTGGGGTATTTCTCTATATGTCTAGAATCAAAATAACAAGTTTCATAATATTCCAGTAAGAATAGATCAGCCATCAAAAATACCAAAGCATCAAGAAAACATAGTTTAATGAATCTGGAAATCTCAACACTGCTGTACGAAAACTAAGATATCTCGCAACTAGTGAATCGAAATCCAATTCCGCCAAAAGGATCTGAAAATAGGTAAAATTTAATAACTTTCACATCTCACACAAAATTTTCATACAGTATAAGGAATCATAGTGAAAATAGGGTTCTTTACTGAACAGCGTGCAAAATACAGCATGAGAAGATTTTAGAAAAGAGCATGAAACACCACATAAAACTTATCAACAAAATTCATAAAAATTCTGGGTAGTCCCCAACTTCATAAAGAAATACTGACAAAAATATTAGATCAAGGTAATATGTATAGAATAGTTCTTGAAAATAGTTTGTTAACAAAATCAACCAAAAACTGAATCTGGAATAGATCGACACCTCTATACTAAAACAGTTATAACTCAGTCATACGAAATCCAAATCAAGCAAAACCAGTGGGGTTTGAAAATAGACAAAATTATATAAAATTCATCTTTTATATTAGAATCAAGATACTGGCTGTAGCATAGACGAAAACAGTAAACAAAACAGAACATCCAGAAAATACAGATTACACACTTCAAAACAAAACATCATAACTTCAAGAATATTGATCCAAACACATCCAAACTTGAAATACAACCTACCAAGCATCTAAACATCATGGTTTAGGGTTATTAACATGTCCACACCTATTATTTCACATGGGTCTTAGTCCAAACACAAATTCACACAATTATTCACATACATGACTAAAAATCAAGAATTGGGCAATTCCTAGGTTATCATCTATCAAGATTGGTGTCATAAGTAATCTATGGCCAAATTATCACAATAGAGACAAAATCCATCAAGGAAAATACAATCTTTGGTTGTCTCTAGTTCCAACTACACTATAGGTGAACTTTTTGGCTTGTATCAAACCAATGAATTGAAGTACAAGTTACTTGCCTTAGTTAGGGGATGAAGAACGATCCAAACGCGAAGAGAAGCAAAACCCACGAACGAAATCCGCTATAAGCAACGAATCCAAGCCAAACGGATGAGAACTCCACCCACGAACGATCTCCTTTGAAGCATCGAACAAAGTGGCAAATACCCACTTTGAGAAACAACAAGAAAAGAGATGCAAGGATGTTGATGGTGGTTCTTGGTGGTGTCGGCTAGGCAATCAAGCAAGGGGATAGGTGTGGTCGGGTTGTGAGGTGATGGTGTCGGAGATGTGGGGATGTGGTGGCCGGCTATGGGTGTCGGCCTAGGGAGGTGGCATCGGCTGATGGTGGGGCTCGGGTTGGGAAGCAAACCGGGAGTACAAGAAGTAGGGGAGGAGGCCGGTTTGTGAGAGAGAGAGAGATCTTAGGGTTAGGGTTTTGAATTAGGGGTTTGTGGTTATTTATATAGGGCTTTAATGTAGGTTAATGGGTTGTGGGTATTAGTATGTAGTAATAGGTATACAATTGGGTAATGGATATTTGGTCAATAACAAATGGGAATACAATCTAGGAGTGAATTCTATGGCTCTAGAAAAAATTTATTAGGAGTCAAAATCATAGGTTTGGAAAATCACCACCAAAATTCCATCACAACACCATGGAAAATTAAAATAAAGATAACGAAGCCAAGAAAATGAGTAAAAGAATCAAAACGATGAAAAATGAACAAAAGTGACGAACAAACAACACCAGGAGCTCAAAATGCAATAAAATGAATATATATTGAAAACAAATCCAATATACGGTTCAGAAAAATACAAGATAGATAAAATACACAAAAATAAAAATTACACTCCAAAATACATAAAATGAAAAATAGGGGTTACAAAAAGTGATGTTCCCAAAGATGAGTAAAAGAAATAATATTTTGTTTGATTGAACCAAGTGGTGCTTCGTGTTAAAAGTTAGGGTCATTGGGAGAACTCTAGAAAGATAAGGTTGATATATTTTGTGTTGTACGCATTACGGGCTGAGCATGACCTAGGATTACCGGCAGTGGATTATTTGAATTATACGAATTAGCCAGGAAGGGCTAGTGTGCCTAGTTTGTGGATTTAAGTCTGGTAGGGTGGATCTAGCTCTAGGTGGCTTAAGTTACTTTTTTTGTAAGGACATACACTAGTGGGTGATATGATGAAACAAGAGTAAATGTGAGTTATGGACTCCAGGATGATCCGCGGAGTGAGACAATCCCCAGTATTCCAGGATGAGGTATGAAAGAGGCCCCAGAATGATCTGCAGAGTGGGATTGATCTCCAGTATTTCGGGATGAGAGCGACGCTCATGGGATATTTGTGCAATGAGGACTCCAGGATGACCTGCGGAGTGAGACAATCCCCAGTATTCCGGGATGAGGGATGAAAGAAATCCTAGAATTGTCTACAGAGTGGGATTGGTCTCCAGTATTCCAGGGCGAGAGCCAATACTTGCAAAGTGTTTAAATCTCGTAGTAGTCATGGTAGTAGGTTGCATAATGAGGGATTAAACCCTATAATATGGAGGACGGTAAGGGCTTGCCCTCGGACTTATGTAGTATGGGATGCACAGAATCTGAATATGTACACATTAGTGTGCATCGTGTGCATTGTGTTTTCTTGACATTGTTTTATGCATTTCTCTTTGTTTTCTCGACACACACTCATTCACTTTGTCGATTTATGAATCATTTATTGTTTCTTTATTTTATATTATGTGGCAAGATTGTGATTATGAGACTTTGAAATGCTACTGTTGCTATAGTATTTCGTCGGTTGTATTTAACTGATGTACCCCATAGTTTGTTAGTTTTTCATGATTTGCAAGTAAGTGGCTTGAGAAAAATTAATGCATGGATTTGAGATGGCAGAAGTTTAAGTGTTGAGATGTGTTGTAATAAATATGTTTAATTTTTCGTTGTGCATTGTAATAAAAAACTATCGTAAAGAAAAGTTTTATTTTTTTCTGTATATTATACTGTGTTTGGATTACATTGAAGTAAAGATTCTTGAGTTGTGTTTCTTATTTCTATTATTGAAATTCTGGGCTCTACATTTGACCCTACACACATACTGCTAAAGACACCAGAGGATCTCCAAGTGAACATATCCTACAAGGAAACACCAATGCAAATTGTGGATAGAAGGGAGAATATTTGAAGGACCAAGACTATTCAGATGGTTAAGGTTCTCTCGAGAATCACTAGGTGGAGGAAGCCACTTGTGAGTCGGAGAATAGAATGATGAAAGATTATCCTGAACTTCAGGGTTAATGTGGGTGTGTTCCAGATACGAGTTAATACCCAAGAAAGTTCTTGGGAACATAACTTTTTCTCAAGGGGGAAGAATGTAAGACTTCGCAAAATTGCATAATGAAAATTTTCCCCTACACTTGTTATACACTTACAGTCATATTATTATGTATGATAGCATAAATATTATTAATAGTAGTGTTATATTCAATGATATTGTGTTGCTAATTTTGCTAACTTCACAATATTATTAGTTGATTGTGTGATTAGAACACTTGTTTATTTTGTTTGTTTGTCACATGTACGTGCAATTGGCATGATCTTAATTCTCTTTTTCTCATGCATCTCTCACCATGCATCCCCTCTTTTCAAACTCGTCCATATAACTACACACTCCAGCAATCTATCCCTCCTCATTTCCCTGTGCTCATCACTCTTTCCCGCCTCACTCCAATTCAAACCTGCAACCCAAATCCACATCAAACCCAACCCGAATGCACTCCATCTTCCCTTTCCATCAATTCAGTTTGAAACCCCTTAAACTCTCCACTTAATTCAAAAACTGAAAAAATAACTCCTCATTATTTTAGCCCATAACTACTCCCACAACCTATTTCAGCTCTCACCGTCCACCAAAACAGCCCCACTCTTCCCTATTTGTTGCCCACTCTCCCAACCAGCACTATCACCCTATTTTACCTATAAATACCATGTTAAACTCCGTTCATTTTCACTTATACTGATATTCAACTTTTCCTTCTATTGTTCTGATTTTTTATTGAGTTCAAGTGAGATTTAGAGCTTGGAGTTCCAAATTTCCAGAAGGGGATTTGCAGCCCGAGATCGCGTGGAACTCAAAGTTTTCATCCTCTCAGCCATGATCGAAAGTGGGTAACAACTTCTAATACTATGATTTCATTTTGATCATAGATTGTATACATGCTAGACGATTGATGTAATGATGGGGCAAACTCAATAGATGAGTTGAATAAACAATGAGAATGATAGTTTGAGTTGTTTAGAAAATTGATGAAGTAATACAAATGTGTGGAATATAATATTAGTTGTATGATAAGCAAAGATTTCTAAAAAGTTGTATCATTAGAATGCATGAATATGTATTGTTTTGACATCTTAACTTCAATCTTATGATCACAATTGTCAAATATGTTTTAAGAATGGTTATCTAAAGAAACGAATAAGATAACATGTTGAATGTGACCTAAATGGGTTATTTTAGTTGCTACAATGTTTTTGAATGCATGTGTTACTATTTGGGTTCATCTTAACTAAGATTGAGTTGAATTCGGATTTGAAACAGAGCAGGAAATTTGGTTCTACAGGCTACGGAGTCAGTTAGCGGAACCAAAATTGCTTCCGTGAGTTTCTTTTACTGGACTCTGCTCTGCGTCTGCAAGGTACTTTCCGCAATATGCACAGATTGTGCTCTTCGACTGTTTGACTGGATTTTTGATCAATTCTCGATCTAATGTGTTGCTATAAGATTTAGTGAGCACATTTGTCTCTATTAAGAATATGTAAAGCATATAAAAAGATTTGTATCGACTATATTACTCTTAGTTTGGGTGACGAAGATTTAATGCTAAATTTGCGTAGGGTGTGACTCGATTTATAGTTTGCGATAATTCGAATGTAATAGAAGTTGAATTTGGGCTTATATAATCCAGAATGACTTTCTGGATTGCAGAGAGTAAAACTAAATTTTTATGTGAGTTAGATCATTTGAAATTAGGCTTCACATGAATTGTAACTCAAATAAATAGTACGATGAAGAATACATGTATATGCATGGTTGAACCAAGTGCTTGGGCATTGGTGTCAAGTGAATGTATTATTAAAATTATATGACTTGGTCATTACCAAGGGTGGTTTTATGGCTTGAGCAAGCCTAGATCCGACAAGGTTTGGGAACTTCGAGTGAGGAGTGAAAACGGTCGGTATGACCAAGATACCAGTTTATGGAAATGTAAGTTCGGAATAGGGATCATTCAGTTTAGAGTATAACTTTGCATTATTTAAATTAAGATCTTGCATTAGAAGAAAATATGATCGAAACAATGACAGACATGTCCATTAAAGAGTTGAGGCTCCTAGGATTGTTCGAGACTGAGGATACGCCTGGTAAAATCAACGTGTATGGGCCAGGGGTTGGCCGATAGGGTCTGTAGTTACAGGAGATCGACTCGGTAGGGTTTGTCACCGAGGATATACCCGATAAATCCATGATACGTGAACTAGCGGTAGGCCGGTCTTTTCAAATATTCTAGGAGTTTGACTACCATGTGACTATGCATTGTAGTACTAGTCATGGGGTTTACGCATGCATAGCGAGGGATTGTATCCCAGATGAGAATTAATTCCTAGTAGCTTGCATTCAGAAACTATGTTGTATGGGTAGCATAACCTTCCAACCAAGAGTGCATTAGAAGAGCATATCTGAAGTGTGCATGTTAGTAGGGAAAGTATATGTTTGACTCTCTAGTAATTAAGTTCCACACTCACGCATATGGCATTGTATAATTGGCTATTTCCATTTACTTTTAACATACACATTGATTCATGTTTCTCTTATATTCTACTGTGTTTTGGGAGTTTGTTGAGGTTGTTGGGGTTCTTACCGTTGCCTCACAAGTTGATGATCCCACATATGTGGTTTTGCTACAAGTTTAGCTTCTTCAGAGCATGTCACCTTATTAGTTCATGTGATTTGGACATGTAGTAAGATTCTCTGTATTTCCTTATGATATATTATATTTATGTAAGCAATTAACGTATCGATCTTGTGAGCAATGCATGGTCCCCAGTGTTATGGGTACTGGGGTGCTACAATTTTAATTCATTTGGTGCATTTGCCTGAGGTTTTTAGATTTAATAAGACTCCATACTATTGATGCTGATGCAATACCTTTACATGTGGAAGAAGAAGATGATGTTGTATATTGAGGAGTAAATGCAACATAAAGTATCTAATATTGACTCAAATGTTAATATATATTCATCATAATCATAATTTTAGTCTTCAACCATACTATAATACAAAATAATCAAACCCTTCGCACCATCTAACTTGATATGAGGATCCATTACACTTGCAACCCAGTATAACATAGAAATATGATAAAAATATTTCATGAATTTTCCGTAACCAGGTATAACAATTGTACTAATCAAATGGTCAAATTTTATTTCTTGGAAAGTTTGCATCATACTAACTATAGTAAATAAAGCATAACTAGAAGTGAAATAATAAAAACTAGAAAATTGAAGAGTTGCAACTTGAACAGATTTTGAACATTTTAACAAACTTTCGGTATAATTCCAAAAACTCTTGATTCATGCAAAAGTTTTCCATGTGTTTCAAAATACAAAAATCATGTATAACATCTTTGTATATACTGACAGTTGTGATCAATTTGTAAGTAGAATTTCATCTAGTTTTAATGTCTTTAGGGAACTTTCAAAATTTTATTCCGCTAAGACCACATCATTGTTGGAATTCTTGAAGATTAGGACCACTCAAATTAATAAAATACACACAATCTTTTATTGCATTAACATATGGTTCAACTATCTTCAAAACATCTTGTACACACAAGTTGAGGATATGACATAGACATTGAATACGAAATATTTCAAGCAATGGAGGCATAAACACATCAATTAATGAAGGAACTATTTTTTATTATTTGCGGCATTATCAAGGCTAATAGAAATAATTTTATCTTCAATACATACTATTCGGCTATCTTCAAAGCATCCTGCACACATAAGTTGAGGATATGACATCATATTTAATATGAAATATTTCAGGCAGTGGAGGCATAAATGCATCAATTACTGAAGGAATCCTTTTTTAATTATAGGGCACATTATCATCGCTAATAGAAATAATTTTATCTTCAATAAAAAAAATAGTACATGCTTCTCTAATTTGTGATGGGATAGCCGCACCATTATGGTGATACATCAAATAACAAAATTGTATGATTTTTTTTAAGGATCCAATCACTATCAATCCAATGACAAGTAGTGCACATAACAGGAATATCATTACAATCTTTCCAACAATCACTAGTCAATGCAATTTCAGAAGGTCAAGAAGACAAGCAACTAAAATATCTTTAAGCTCATTATATATTTTGATACAATCAAATTTAATGGTGTTTCTATGATTTCTTTTTCTTTTTTTTTTTTGAAAAGGGGTTTATATTGAGTTGGTTAAACATTGCTAGGTTCTTACTTTCAAAATAAGTAAATGGTAACTCATCCTTAATAACCAGTTCAACCATTTCCCTACAGACAATTTCATGATCATACCTAAAATTATCTACTTGATTGGTCTTCGGGTTTATTTTCTGTTGAGTAAGATCTTGTTGTGTTTTCTTGTGTTTACTATACAAGTTGCGCTTAAGTATACCCATCCCGCTACTCACTTTCCATTTGTAAGCCTTTGACACTTGTTGCATACCATATTTTCCTCATTCGGATTGGACGCAAATGAAAAAAATGTAAAAAAGGTGCACATCGGAAGTTTTCTCTAAATTTTTGGGAAGAATATGGGTCTTGGTATTTTTTGTTTCGGTATCAGCTACATGAATTTCATCATCATTGTGGGGAAGGCTTAAAAAATCAAAATCATGAATGCTTGTGGTATTCAACTATCTAAGCTCACCGATATCTAAATGTGTAACATAAACATGGTGAGATTGATAGACGCTTGTGCACTATGACAATGTGATAATGTCATAATTGTATGCAAAATTAAATATGAATGTTAAAGAACTAACAAATACTGAATTATAAAAAAAATACCGCACTAAAAGAATTCTAAAATTTATGTTGTGAATGGTACTAGAAGAATTCTAAAATTTGTGTTGTGAATGGTTATTGAATGTTGATTGATTCTAAAGAGAACTTCAAATTAAAATTATTCCCTTCTTGAGACTTTGAGGTTCAACAAATTGCAAGAATAAATTGAGAGAGTTGAAAGAATTGTTTGGAATAATTAAGAGAGTTAGGGAAATTGTTTGGAAGTTTTGGTGCCAAAAAAATAGTTTGGAAGGCGACTCTATTTATATAATTTCATATACTTTTGTGTTTCCTAATTTACCAACAGGAACTAGTCATTTATAGCTATTGGTAAGGGTATAACGCCATTTATTAACCCTAAATTTTAAAAAGATAATAAATATATAGATCGATCGGTGCTACCTCGCCATGTTGGTCTAACCGGTTACCGTCCCAGCTTGCCCGATTCATGACCTGGCGGGTCCCAAGTTGTGGTTCCAAAACGAAAGGACTAGATTGGCTGGCATAGGACCACATTGCTACAGTAGCAGTCTGGTCTGGTCCAGTCCGAGCTACAGTTTTGGCCAAACTGGCCCATTTTCTAGCCCTACGTGTTTGCTCTTCTCAATTAATGCATTAAAACCTGGTATAAATGACTTACAAAGTAACATGTGCTTCAATCACACAAGCAACAAGCAGTCAATACTACAAGATGCCTAGTGCAACACTTGTCCAATGCATTACGCATCCTATACTACATAACAGTCAGATGCAAGTGTCTTAGCATTTCTCCAAATATTTGGATTAATCCCCGATCCACACATCCTACCTTTGCGTGACTTACTTTGGGTCTCGATACCGCTGACTACCCTATGGGTTTGCAACGCCAGCCGTGTGGCGTATCACCATGCGTCATGTTCATCTACACTCATCAATGAACATCATGCGTCCTATGCATATGCAATCAGCAATGATAGGTACTCCCCCCATACCACCCCGACCAGGAGGACGACAGGGTACCCTTATCCTATTTTAACCTTGAGGTCACCCGCGGTTGATAATGGAAGCATTCGATTAATACCCCCCATCGGGCGAGTATGAGGTTGCGCATTCTGACTCCATGATACCGCAATATGGTCATGCTCTGCCATCATCCGTCATCTGTTCAGTCACTAACACCTACCTAATGTATTCTACAAGCAAATGAATGATCCCTTGACCCATGTCTAGTACTCTCACCAAGTTTAGTCTTCCGCATGAATTCATTCTTCAATCGAATCCCCAAGATCCGGCCCCCATATCCACAATCAGCTACATGAAGGACAACTGCCCAAAGTGAGATCGACCGCACTTATCATCTCGCCAATCCGGAGAGCATGGCAGTCAACTATTTCACTTGTACAGTCGACTGTCCATATTTGTTGTTGTTGCTGTCTTGCTTCCAAACCTATTTCCAACCACCTCGATTCCTCTCATCGCTTTCCCGTCTTCTCTTCACATCAAATATAGTATTTATGACATATAACCCCAACAGAAAGAACATAGTTTTGAGAATAAATGTTATCCCTTTGTTGGTCCTCGCTATTTTTGCTGATTTTCTTCAAAGATTTTTTCTTCACTTCAGAAATCCAACCTAGAACCTATGATAGTTCAACTTATGTCATAAAAATTGAATCTTTAAGAATTTCAAAAGCAAAACCGTAGTTTATGTTTCTCTCACCTTTTGATCCTTGACTACACCTTCATCCTATTTCCATTGTTGAGATTAATTTTCAAATTTGGTGGATAGTGGGTAGATTGAGTAGAAAACGGCTGGTTTGGCTTCTTAATTGAGAGGAAAGAAAAGTTTTGGGGATTAAATGAGTAGAATGAGAAAGCGAGAGAGGGGCGAGTGATTATAAAGAGGATCGTTTTAACATATTTTTCATCATATACCTCATCTCAAACATGAGACACAATTTCCACTACAAATGGCTAGGGCTGTAACGGTGTTTTTTTTAACCTATTGCGGCATTTATAAACGCCGCTATAGATAGTAGCGGTGATTCTAACAATGTCGTGTGTAACGCCATTGTATCGCACGTCGGGACAAATCATGGGCCTATAACGGCGTTCTAACAGACCGCCGTTACAAGTCGTAGAGCTATAACGGCGCTTTTGGAACGCCATTATAGACTTTTTTCATTTCCATTTTTAATATATAATGGCATTTCGCAATGCCGTTATATATTTTTAAATAATTTTTGTTATCTTATACCGGCATTTTGGAAATGCCGGGATAAGGCTTGGGAAACGCTGGGATAGGGTCAATTAAAATTTTTTAAATTATTTACCGCATTTTGGTGGCTCGATATCTATCCCAACATATTTTTCAAAACGCCGAGATAGGGGGTTTCAGGGTTTTCCAGTTTTCTTACGAATGGGTCACAAATAATTAATCACAAATTAAAAATATCTGTAGTCACATCAAATTTAAATGTTCAAATCTTAAAATCACTAATAGCAGCATAATAAAAAACCATATAATCATGGACCACAATAAACAATAATTACTTGTCTAAAAACTACCATACAAAGAGTTAGAAATATACATGTTATACATCAGTTTCTTATAACAAAACATAAATAAAGTTTTGACAAAACATAAAAAAACTGATGTCCAACTACAACTAAACTAAGGCGAAGTCTCCTGGTGTGGCTCGGCGTTGCTTTCATTCCCATCCATATTTCGCCCAGTTGTATGTTCGTTACTAGAAGTCAATGGAATTCACTGGCCCTGTATAATTCACAATAGTGTCATTTATTAGTTTATTCACCACACCAGTCAATTGCAATAGTTAAATTTCATACTGATATCATAAAATTTTGCTGATTACTTATAGTTCCATGTACTGGATTCTCAGAGTTGAGGTTTTGTTGGGAGATTAATGAAGCAATCATATCATTTAGATCAATCTCTGCCTGCATCTTGAACATGTCCGGATAGGATGTACGACTGGAGGTAGATGCACAAGGACCAAATACATGTGATTCAACACCTTAAATTAAATTATCTCCAACGATCAATTGAAAAAATACTTCTTTTAAAACAGAATAGATAAATTATACGTGTTATAAGTTATCAACACAGAATTCTGCTGTGCTGATATCTTTCTTTTAAAACAGGTTGGTCAATAACACCTATAATCTGAATAGATAAATTATAGTAGTAAGAGAAGAAGCCCCAGCAGTAAAGTCTGAACTTCTAAAGAATATACAATATAGCAGAAAAAACATTCATTTCATAATTCTTTTGATATTGTGAAGGAAGGGTGTATAATGCATGTGTCAGCAAAAAAAAAATATCATGAACCTATGAGTGCAAGAGGTATTATACATGTCTCTCTGTGCCAAAAAAGATGTTTGAAATAAAAAGAACATAAGCTATTCAAAGCAACATTATCTCGAGTTTCAATGACGTATAAACTATGTTATAATAAGACTGCAGCAGTAAAATGAGTAACAAGGAAACTTCCAATTATATATCCATAGTACGAAAGCAGCATTATCTCGAGTTCACGCTCTTTAGTACGAAATCTAAAACCGTTGTATATTTATTCATTGTATCTTTTAACCATTTTATGGGAACCTTTGGCAAGAATCTTTACTTCACATGACACATCATCATTACCCAACGAGGAAACCTACAATTATATAGTAAACAGTATTAGCATAAGACTTTAAATTATTTTTTGTAGTACTTTAATTCAAACCTTTGTTGGTCACTTACTTTGTTGGTCACTTATGTGAGTTTCAAACCACTTGTGGAATTGCTCATTCATTACTTTGTGTTGTTCACGTGGCTTCAAGTTTTTTGGTCTATGTCTTCTTTTCATTTTCCTGATAAATTTGTTGGAACAAGATAGGAACGAATGTAAATTAAAATTTAGGTTAACTACTCCGTAATTGACAGAAATAAATTCACACTACTGAAAAATCCAACTTACGCTTGATAAGGCTCACATGATGCATGGTGATCCAACACATGTCGATGTGCTTGTTCCCATGTTAAGTCATCTAACTCAAATGCATCGATTTTTCTGAAAGTAGTGCCCGCAGTCTGAAAGAGATATTTAGCACCATTAAGGTTGGAAAGTCTGAATTTCTTCTTGGTCTAGTCAAACATGTCTCCACACTCTGAAGATACCTTGAACAAAAATTGGAGGACTCCTCCAAAAGATAACCTTCTGCTATAGAGCCTTCCGGATAAGCTTAATTTCTAACGTAACCCTTAAGTCGGTAAAGGTACCTAAACAAGAATATTTGGATTGGAAAACGTTTGGAAATTACACACCTAAAAAGTACATAATTAATGAACTTAATGAGGGATGAAGTACTACCTCTCAATGGGATACATCCACCAAAAATGTACTGGTCCACCAAGTCTTGCTTCATCGGCTAGGTGGATTATCAAGTGAACCATTATAATGAAGAATGATGGGGGGAATATCCTCACCATTTGACAAAGTGTCAATGCAACACGCTGCTCTAATTTTTCAATATCTTCAACATGTAGCAATCTCGAGCAAAATCCTTTATATAGACTACATAAATCTTTCAGGACGAAAGTGACTTGCTCATACATTGAAGACTTCAGAGCAATGGGAAGGAGATCCTGCATCAAGATATGGTAGTCATGTGACTTTATACCCTGCAACTTTTTATCCTTATAGTTTACACATCTTGATATATTAGATGAATAACCATCAGGGACCTTAAGATCATGTAACACTTTGCAAAACATCGCCAGCTCGCTTTTTGACATTGAGTAGATTGCAGGAGGAAGTCGTACTCTGCCATTGGGTAATTCTTCAGAGTGCAACTCATGCCTTATGCCCATTTCTACTAAATCAAGACGAGACTTAAAATTGTCTTTTGTCTTCCGGTCATCCCCCATAACTGTTCCTATACAATTTTCACCAAAGTTTTTTTCAAGATGCATCACATCAATGTTGTGGCGCAATAATTTGAACTCCCAGTACGACAACTTAAAAAATACTCTTCTTCTTCCATGATCCTAAACCGATAGGACTATCACATTCATCTGCATCACATTCATCTGCATCACATTCATCAGTGTTCTGTTGCTCATCTCTAGCTTGCTTCTTGGCAATTTTAATGACTTTGGGTTCCTTTGACAAAGTGAACTGCTGGCCTTTTAGCCGTCTTAACACATCTGACCCAGAATTAACTATAGGAGCATGTCTCCACTCATCGATACCATCAAATGTCGTTGTTTCAGCCTTGAAAAAAATGTGTGGTAGGCAACCATCTCCTATGCCCCATGTAGCGGAACTTTCTGCCTTTATATAGCCACTTTGAAATAGTTTGCTCAACATAACAAGGACAAGCATAATGTCTTTTCGCGCTATAACCAGATAAATTTCCATATTCAGGAAAATCATTGATTATCCAAGTCAATGCAACCCGGAGACGGAAAGTTTCTTTAGATGTTGCATCATATGTTGGAACACCCTCCCACAATAGTTGCAGTTCATCAATCAGTGGCTGCAGATACACATCTATGTCATTTCCAGGAGATTTTGGTCCAGGAATTATCATGGACAAAATGAAGGATGACTGCTTCATACACAACTAAGAGGGTAGATTGTATGGAATTAACACAAGGGACCATATGCTGTAGGTGCTGCTCATTTGCCTAAATGGGTTAAAACCATCACTGGACAATCCATGTTTCACATTCCGAGGATCTGCAGCAAAATCATGATATCTTTCATCAAAATTTTTCATGATTCGGAATCAACTGGGTGCTTGAGAATTCCATCATTCTTGCGACCTTCTGCATGCCACCTCATATCAGAAGATGTCTTAGATGACATGAAACAGCCTTTGTAGCCTAGGAATTAGAGAAAAATAACACAGTATTTTTGCCGGCTTCTTTTCCCTATTTTTTGTAATTGGCTCATCAGTTTACTCTTCCTCCGTCGGCGTTTTCACCCATTTTTAAGTACCACACACTTCACAATCTTCAAGAGTCTCCTTATCCCCTCGGAATAGCATACAATCATATGGACATGATGGTATTTTCTCATACCCTAAATCAAAATGCTTGAGGAATTTCTTTGTGGCTTGGGCTGAAATGGGGATACAGATTTGAGGAAAAGCTTCATTCAACAATTCAAGAAGCAAAGTGAAGGACTTGGCAGACCATTCATTTAAACATTTAATCTGAAACAGTCTAACAATGAATGAAAACTTAGAGAACTTGTGACAATCACGATACAGAGGAGTATTTGTATCTTCTAACAACTTGTAAAAGGCTTCGTATTCTTTATTAGTTTCAGGTCTGGGCATTTCTTCTGCAACCCCTTCGCCTTGATGTGATGTTTCTACTAACTCGTTCTGGACTTGATTGATTGGATTATTTATGTGAGCTTCGAAGTTATGGAATCCCAACCCATCCCGCACTAAAGAGTGCATTTCATTAACAATACTTAGATCATTTGTAAATAAAGCCTCGTCTTCATTCACAACCGGACTAGTAGAAGCTAAACGAACAGACTCTCCATGACAAAACCAATGTGTATACCCTTGTAGAAAACCATTGCAAATCAAGTGTGTCTCAACTACGCCGCACGTCCCCAAATCACAGTTTGAACATCGGACGCATGGACATAAAATCATGTTCGGATCAGGAGAACTGCTCTTTGCATAATTAATAAATTCTTTAACACCATCCCGATACGCTTTGGATAATCATGGCTTATTAATCCAACTTTTATCCATTTGAAAATATGATTCAATCTGAAATATAAGTATTGTAGGATCAACATCATGATTTTTTCATTATCCTAAATCAACATCACAATAGTAAAAAGAGGTTTTCTTCAAAAGGGTCCTTTTATTTACATGTACTTTCTATTAGGTCCCCCACATAAATGCTAGATGCTTGTATCTATTTGGTCTCTCAATTTGTTAAGTAATTTAAGAAATGTCCCTTTAGTCTATGCATTTCGATCGACCTAAACTCCATCCAAATTAACTCTTAAGAAGGGGGAACAAAAAGTTTATCGTTTCATACTTTGCTTTAATTTCTAACTATGGGTGGGTCAAGTTTAGAAAGAAAGAAAAAACTAGAAGGGAAATAGGTAAATTGAGGATCCTACAAGATATTCGCATTTATTTGGGAACTAATAAAAATACTTGCAAATTAGAGGGCACATATGGAAGGGGAAACACCTAGTAGAAAACTTAAATATGAACACTTCAGCATATTTCAGAAAAAATTGTATACAGGACTACTTGCATACAGGGTTTCACATCTCAGAACTTTCTTACACATCAGTCTTCATTCAATATCTTTGTAGTTAATTACACATGTCATTTTTCCCTATTCTAATCTATTAGGGGTTTTCATCTCAATCAAATTATCCCATTATCCACCATTATTCTTCCATAAAAAATGGGGTTGCTATGGAGAGAGGCTTTTTTGAAAATCTGATTAAGTTTTACAACAGGTTTTTTGTCAACCTAACATAAATCCTCACAACACTAGAACAAACATTCCAAACTAAAAGACTAAGGACAACAGAAGGAATCACCTGGATCCTAGAAAGAAAAAATTTACGATAAATCAATTTTGAGTCTATACCAAAATCTGTAAAATTATCAAATGCCCTAAATCATTCACCAAACCACATCGACTAAGGGGCGTGGACAAAAGAGGGGCATGATAAATTTGGAAAAAAAATCAAATGCACTAAAATTTGTAAAATTTTGAGTCTATACCAGCGGAGGGAGGGGCGGCGGCGATGACGCTGGCGGCGACAAAGGACACACGACAACGGAGGGAGGGGCGGCGGCGATGGACGAAGCGGCGGCAGCAAGGGAAGGGCGGCGGCGAATGGCGAATGGCGACTAGCGAGATTGAGGGGGAGAGGGGACGAGCGGCGAGATTGAGGAGGAGAGGGGCGAGATTGAGGAGGAGGAGAGCGGCGAGTGGTCAGAGAGAGAGACAGAGTTCGCGAGATGGAGAAGAGGGGCGTTTAAGGTTATAGCGTTTTTGGGTGGCAAATGAATAGTTGGGCAGTGGGACGGGAATATTATTCAACACCCTATAACGGCGTTCCCAATAAAGAACGCCGTGGCATACATCCCATTAACTAGCGTCCCAATACGGCAGTCTATAACGACATTTTATATTCATAAACATCGTTATGTAGTATATATATAACGACGTGTTACAACAACGCCGTCATAGACATTCGATATTGAAAAAAAAATTATAACGACGATTTATCCCGGCGTTTGGGAGTACACGCCAGGATAGATATGCCGTTATATCCATTGTGATTAGTAGTGTTCCCACCATTGCATGTAGAGATTACTGGAGTGAGGAAATTATTAAACTAACAATTTTCTAATCTTAACCAAATATCCACCATTAGTCTTCACTACGCACATCTTGAGACAATCTAATGGCTCCCCTTTTCTTTTATTACACTCTCTTAGCACTTATTATTTACATTACTTAATATATTATCTGTTCTGTAATTCTTTGTGTATGATGTGTGCTATTTTTCTTATATCTATCTTAGTTGTCTACAATCTACGATCAGTCGTTCAAAACCAGTATTATATTAAACTTTTACAGTAAAAAAGTACAGGGTGTCGCATTACCTATAAGAGTCTTGCAGGAGTTACAAAAATCGATGAGATAATGAAGGTGAGAGAAGGAATCAAATGCATAATAAGCTACAAAATCTTCCCTCCTTGCCAAACTTATATATGCTTGTCACAGCCCGCTTTCCATAATACGGGAACACAGACGCATAACTGAGGTCCAGCAAATGATATAAGTATGCCAACTAATATCATCCATAAGTTGCACAATTCCAGTAAACTCAACAATGCAATAATAATCACATAAATGAGAATATAATACAATAACTAATATCTGAGATACAAGAACTTACCGAATAGCCCGAGAATATGCAATGCAAGAACAGTTCGACGAGTTCTCTTAGTAACCCATCGTCTATACCTATAAACCATAACTCAAAAGAAAGATGGATGGAGCACCTGTTATAGCAAGTTGCGGGCTGCAAGTAGTACAAGCAAAAAATGGGAACAAGAACAAGAATATAACAGGGAACAATAAGAACTGGGAATTCAAATACGGATAGAACATGATAACGAGAAACAACATATATAACAAGAAAGCAACATGGACTGAATAAGAAGGGATGCAAGAACTAGAGATGCAATTGTAATACAACATATTCAAGTGAAATGCAGGTAATAACAGGAACTGGCCTCAAAATATAACTAATTGGGAATAAGGAAATATGTAACAGAAAACATGAAAACGTGTAAATGGGAATCATGCAAACTTGTAATGGGAGTCATGTAAACTTGTAAACTGGGGTCATGTAACTTGTAACAGGAATCATGTATACTTGTAAACTTGTAACAGGATCAGGAAATCTTGTACATGAGAATCAAGTAACTTATAAACAGGTAACATATAACTTGTAAACATGAATCATGCACGTGTTCAGAGTTAATCTCAAGTCTAGCAATCTTTTATAAATTCTAACTAATGCACACAATCTTGCATCCCATACCACAAGTCGGGTGCATACAATCAAGTTAACATTTAGACTCTAATGGTGAATTTTATAGGGTCATGTACTCGGGTCTTGTAGTGACTTTAACAGGAATCATATCATATCATGTAACCAAGAATTATATCATGTAACCAGGAATCATATCATGTCATGTAATCAGGTAATGGATTCTACAGGTGGCCCTCGTCGGCTCGGGACATGACACTTAGTTCCATATAACTTGTAAATAGGAAAACAGGTGATCATGTAATCATGAGTTACTATCACGAGAAACACGGGTCTCCTTCCGAGTACACTTTCCTATATTTTCCACTACTAGATTCTTTCCTTTATTACCCCGGCTTGTTACTCTTTTTACAATAATTATACATGAACATGAAATAATTAGAGCGAGTATCAAAACATGATCAAGTAAGTATAAAGGCTATGAAATGCATGATATACAAGTTTGATTAATTAAATGCAAGATATAAACTTATTTTCAATCAAGGACATGAAGTTACAATGGTGGACAGCAATATGTTGATGTACAAAAACTCACTTTCCCATTGCTACAGAAAAGCGAATCAGGTACCGTCAGAGGTTCCAGAAAGTAGACTTCATGCCGGTTCCAACGCATATACACAAAATATATTAAAAATATGATAGCTAGGTCAAACAGTCAATTCTTTACAGATTTCATGTTTAGGCAGCATGCCAAGGTCAAATTCATATATATAAAAATTAACAGTAAATTTATTGAAAAATCTTATAAAAATCATAAATCAACTCATAAGCATGTTTAGTAACATACTGAAAAATATAAGGTCTTAATTATACTTTTAACATGATATTTAAATTAGTTAATCGAGAAAATATACTTTAAAATAGTAATCTGGAATTGAAAACAACACAGTACTAAAAATAGCATATCTTGCAATCTAGACATCAGATTTTAGATCCGTCAAAAGTTCTGAAAACTAGACTCAGGGTTCTAAAACTCTTATTTATAATGTTCTAACTGATTCAAAATGTAACCGGGTCGAATCCGTTTACAAGTCAGAACAGATAGCAGGGCAGAAATATACAAATTGATATCTATGATCTTTTGATGGGCATCGAATCACAGAAGCAAATAGACTTATTCAATTCAACATACATATCGACTGATTTAATCATGGAAGGATTTCAAGGCATAAAAAAATCAATGGTTCAATCAAATGAAATTTATAAAGATATTTTTCATGAACATGGACGAGTATCAAAACACGATAATCAAGAAAAATTACTAATTGCAGGAGGTCAATGCTTGTACGGAATAATAAAATGTACACAGCACTTGCCTTATAGACGATGAATGAAAGCGAGACGAACGACGGTGGCAACACGGGTGACGCACATAACAGCAAAGCAGCAACACGGCAATAGTAAATCAACCTAACAGAAACCAGCGAGAACTCCAAACAACGAACACCAAATCACACACAACAACAATAGAGTAACTGAAGCATGTGCACCACAGAAAATAGCAAAAAGCAAGGACACTAATGGCAACAGCCAAACAATTAGAATGATAACGGCCACATCAAGAGCAGCAACTCAGCAAGAGATATCTACAATAACTGCGATGGTCGCAGGAAACGACAGTCAGTGATGGAAGGCAGCAGAGGGAGGTCGGGGATTGCTGTCATGTGCTATCGATGGTGCGATCGAGTGCTCGGAGTTCAGCAAGGAGAGGAGGAAGAACAAGAAGAAGTCGATGGTGATCAGCGGTGGTGGGAGGAGGTTCGGCGATAGAGTGTCGGTGAGCTCTGTTTCAGAGCAGAGGAAGAAGAAGGCTGGGGGCTTGGAAGGATCATCCAGGGTGGCGATGGGGAAGAGGGGAGTGGTCTCTGGCGGTTGCGGTGGAGATGAGGGAGTGGTACAGTCGGTGCTCGAGTGGAGTGGAGACGAGGGGATGCAGAGGTGCGGCAGCAATGGCGATGGTAGGGAGCTTCGGGGTGAGTGAGGTGCAGGGAGATGGCAAGGGCGGGGTGGAGGTAAGGGAGGTCAAAGGTGGTGCTGCAGGGGGTGAGGGAGTGGAAAGTGGTGGAGTGCGATGGCAGGGTGCAGCAAGGCAATGGCGAGGGCACTCGGCAATGGCGATGATGGGTTCGGGAGTGTAGCGTCGAGGTGTGATGATGCAGGCGATGAGATGGGTTCGGAATCAGGGGAGCCGTGGAGGAAAAGGAGAGGCGACGACGGGGGAAATGGTGATTGTAAGTGGTAGGAAAGCAGCGGTGTCGGTGTTCGAGAGAAACAGAGGAGGAGAGAGGAAGAGAGGGAGAGGGAGAGTGGGGGTGTTGTAGAGAGTAATTAGGGGTAATTAGGTTTTAAATTAGGGTTTAGGTTTTAATTATTATTTATAGAGTTAATTATTGGGGTTTCGGGTTAACGGGTGCGGGTTAACGGATTTCGGGTTTTAGATTCAATAGGAAAATAAATAGAAAATACAATGGATAAGTTATAGTATCCAACATAAAAATTTAAGTAGATTGTACAAAGTTTTTAGGGTTCAACAAAATAAAATTAATTGAAAGAATACAATTTGGGTTAAGATTGAACATCAACATTTATTAATGGGCTCATTACAATCAGAAAACTAAAGATACAGAATGAGTGAAATAATTGCAGTAAGAATAAAACAGGCTTCGATCAATTAATATAATAATAAAATAATTATAATATGGACTAGGAATTTAGTATGGCTTACAAAGTAATTAAAACACAGTATTGGTTAAATTAGGATTGTGCTTTATAATAATAATAATAGGTTTTGGGTTTAACACATTTATTGAAATAATCCAATAAGACAATATATTTGATTTGGGTTAAATAATAAACTGAACAAAAAAAATAAACTTACAGAATGGGATAAGATTTGTATTAAAATATATAGTCGTTTGAAAATAGCGACAAATATAATTAATGAATAGAAATGGAATTTATTAGGGGATTCAAAAATAAATTTCAACAAAAAGAATGTAAAAAAATGGGAAATGATTTATAAAGAATCAAATTACTAAAAATACATAGAAAATATGTATTTGCAGGAACGGGGGTTACAACACTTAAATGTTTGAAGCTCATAATGTTGTAAGTGTCGTAGTAAAGTGTAAGGGGTGAATAAGGTGATTGGAGGAAATTAGAAAACTTAAAGTAAATTCGTAAAATAATGTGAAAGAATTAGAGAAAGAAAATATAGCAAAGAGGTAAGACACATTGATTTAAGTGGTTGGGCCCCCCAGGCTTAATCCACTATCTCCTGCTTGCAGCAATTCTCCGCCGCAAGCGCTCCACTATACTTAAACCCCGTACAATGAGTTATTGGTATTCAGGCCGAGATATATAAGCCCCGTAAATCTTCTTGATCTAAAGCAAAAAGAAACTGAAAAACAAGATCGACGTCTTGACTAAGAAAACAATAAAAGTGCTATTCTCTCTTGATCTTTAGCAAATGATAGTATATAAGTCAAAAGAGATGAAGAATACTCTATGGATTTTGCTATATTTAAAGAGTTTGAGATTATTCCATTCCAAAAATGTATATATATATAAAAACCATATTCTCCTTTAGGGAGATTAAAGCCAACTGCTAATTTAGGCAGGCGGCTGTGATTTTCTCCAGACCAAGGTCAAGAGGAAATGACTGTCGACTACACCAACTACAACTAAAATTGAGAGTCGACTGCAATTGTTGCAGTCGACAATAATCTTTTTCAGACTTAATATTCGGTGAATCCACTTTATATTCATTCCATAACTTCATTTACCAAAGATTGTTTTACTTATTTATTTCTCACAAATAACGCAGTGAATAATCAGTTGATGCACGTGTGGATTAATTGCATCTTTATTCTTGATGAATCTTTCATGATATTTGCTATCTTTCATATTTGCATGACTTTTTTAATTTTTCTTTGATTCTAAAGATCTTGGTATTTATTTGAACTTCATTCTATATTGCCCTGTAATGACCTTAGATAAAATCATTAGATATATCTGCATGATTTGTATAGACTAAACATAGTGTCAACAATCTCCTCCTTTTGGTGTGGAAAAAATATGCTAAGAATTTAAGATAAAGATCACCCCTTAATACTTGAATACATTGTAAGAGCATATGAGTGTGTTTGAATGAGATGATGTGTCTTATATGGGGAAAACATACAACCGCAAACTATAACAATTCTAAAGTGAAACTTTCTGAACTACATTTATTAATAATATGAATTTAACATCACATATTTCAATTCAATCAAAGGAAGTTATACATAATATAACATTTCAAAGATCCAGATGTACTTTGATAAAGAAATACAAAATACAATATAAGTTCCAAGATATTAAAAAAACAAGTATAGATAAAAATTCTTCAAGTCCCAAAACTCTCCATCTTTTTGGAACACACCAAAAGAGAGCTACCAACTTTCGTCGTCCTCATCTTCACCGCCATCATCCTACTCCACATTGGTATCCTCATTTCCATCCCCACTACCTTCACCAATGTTGCTCTCTGTTGATGGATAAGGAAGCAGCTTCCATCACACTTTGCTGCTCACATAATCTAGCATGTTAAGATAATTTTGTGCATGAGATCCTCCATACGGTCAAAATGGTTTATTGATCACATCGAAGGATTGTTCATGAGAGATCTCCGGCCATAGTCAAATCGTTTATTGATCAAGTCAGAAGATGCTTCAGATTTCTTCATTAAGAGATCTTCTGGCCATAGTCACCCTAATACCCATTTGAGAGTTTTGATAACGGGTTACCAAAGAGAGTTGTAGTCAATGGGTTACCAAAGATAAGGAATTTAATGAGAAATTCTTCAGAATAAAAAACCATGTTAGCATGAAATTGATGAGTAACAAACTCGAAGTGGATGCTATCGGTTGCTAGATATTTCTCTCACCTAAAATATTTAAGAATCCTAACATCCCCTAAAATTTCTCCCCAAGTTCATCAAGATTTAGTATCCGACTAGCAACTACGGATTTATTGGCAAGGAGATTGAAATAAAGCTCGACACAAGATTCGTCCCTACACACGATATCATCAATCCCCGCAAAGTTAGAATTATAGGTCTGTTAACCCTTAGATTTGAAGGATTTAGGAACGGAGGAAGACAAAGAAGTACTATGATTGGAATGCCTAGGATTGGAGGCCATATTAGAAAATTCGAGAACCTTCAATAGAGCCAAACAAAATTTGAAAAAGAATGTAAGAAATTTGAAAGTTTTGACTGGTTTGGAGAAGGAGGCTAGGGTTTGAGAAATGAGGGTTGTTGAGAAGGAGGAGAGGTATATAAAGAGAATTCCAGGTCCCTCATGTCATATAGAGAAGAAATAAGGAAAAAAAAATCAAACCAAATTAAAAGAGAGTTGATACTTGCAGTTGACTACACAAAAGAAAAAAAGAAAAAATAGACTGGTGAAAAAAAGTTACACTTGACTTCTGAATTTGCAATCTACTATCAATTTTCACAACTAATTTTTGAATTTGACAGTTGACTGGTATTTTAGCAGTAGACTGCAACTATGTTTATCCCTTATTATTATAATTACTATTAATTTTTATTTATTATTATTTTGGGACAAACATGACCAACAAAAACACACACACAAAAAATCGGAAAAACAACATTTAATCAAGCGGAAATATCAATACGTTCAATTCACATTGTAAATAATGAAACATTTTTTCATCTAATAATTTTGTGAACATATCAGCTAACTACAAATCAGTCAGAACATATTCAAGAATGATGTCACCTTTAATGAAATTATCCTTAATGAAATGGTAACAAATTTCTATATTCTTTGTGCGACTATGTTGGTCATAGTTCGGAATCATGTGAAATGTGCTAGTATTATATCCTTTAATTGAATATGATCGAGAAATACCTAATAGACCTCCAATAAGTGTTTTATCCATATTACATATGCACAACATGATCCTACAGCTACGTATTCGGCTTCTACAGTGGATAACGTGCTAGAGTTTTGCTTCTTTGACGCCAATGATACTAAATAATTCCCAAGAAAATGACATGAGCCACTTTTTTTTCTCTATCAGTTACTTCCAGCATAATCTGTATTTGAGTATCCTACAAGAGAAAATTCGATGTTTTTCGGCTACCAAAGACCCACATTTGAAGTACTTTTAAGGTATCGAATGATACGCTTAATCGAAACTAAATTGTGATTCTTTGGGATACGATTGGAATCGTGCATATACACAAACACAAAATAATAATAATACAAATATAATATCCGACTGGGATATTACAACACTCCCTCCTTAGAATAGTTCTGTCCTCAGAACTGCGTTTAGACAGGAGAATAGAAAAAAGTCCACACAATAGATAAATCGGGGGAAGAAAGCTTATATAGCTTTCCGGCTCCCAAGCGACTCTTTCACGAACTGGTTCTCCAAAGAACTTGACCTTGTTCCCCAAGACTGCCTGCTGACTGCCAAAATCGAGACGTAACTCTTGAATCTCGGCCAGAACTACTGACGATGGTACTCCATGCTGCTTCCTTACACCTTCAATGTGGACTTACGCTAATTTGTCTAGCGATTAAGTCATTTTTATCGGAAGAAAAATGTGCAGACTTCGTCATCTGGTCCCCAATAACCTAAATTGGTCATTCATTTTTGAATTTCTAGGTAATCCCATGATGAAGTCCATACTGATGTTCTCCCATTTGTACTCTAGAATGGACAATGGTTGCAATCAATCTCCGGGTTTCTGATTTTCTTCTTGAATCTTTTGACAAGTAAGGCATCTAGCCACAGATTCTGCCATAGCCTGCTTCACTCTTCTCATAGTTTCCTTCCTCTGGTATAATTAGCCAACTCCTGTATTGCGGTTCACCTTCCATTGACGTCCTATTGTAGGCTGGTAATCTTTAATGTTAGGTTCACAAATTTTCCTCCTCGACATCTGGTTGCAGCTTTGCCTTCTGGACATTCGGTTGCAGATTTTGCCTTCTCGACATCCAGTTGCAGGTTTGCCTCCATCAACATCTGGCTGCAAATTCGCTTCCTTCATGATATTCTTCCTTGGTTCCTTATCCTTCGGCATAGATAACTTGTTACCAAACCCAAGTGATCCTTCTTCCGTACAAAATTCTGAATTTCTTTTCTTCATTTACCTACTGCTTCAGTGTTTCAATCTCTGCATCTTCTACCTGAGCCTTCTTACTTCACGGTTTTGGCTAGGGCTAATCCTTCACTGCCTCAATCTTTTGCGGTTCGGTAGCCACTCCCTCCTCAGTATAAGACATGGCCTACGAACACCACTTCTGACTTCCAGGATTCATTTTGACAATTGCATAAAGCTGATGCTTCCGTAGTTGCTCAGAACTGTAGTCAAATGCCCAGCATGCCCTTCTTCCATTCCTGCAAGGTACCACTCTAACAAATCTATACTTAGGGTCTTTCCTCCGATTTGGAGTTCACAACCCATATAGCACACATTTGTAATGAGGATTTCTCCAGATGGTGTAATCATCAAAACCAAATCTAGAGTTGCCTCCCGCACGCATCTCAACTTCTTGAAAAATAATTCTGACAAAAGAATATGATGAACCAAATTTGAACAAAACGGCTGCTTGGATTTCACATATATATAAATCCATTCGGTTACAAAATTGTTACATCATATATTACTTTTTAGTCTAAATAAAATTCAAAGTACAACTTTTAAACTTAGTTGCAGTTCCATATGCACACACTGGTAATGGATCTCTTGCCTTCTTCAGCTTGCCTTTAGTAAGTGCGAACTCTTACTCTTGGTGAACAGGCTCCTTTCCTTTATTGTTCATCTTCGAGGCTAATTTGCCGTCATTCTTATGAAGCTGGAAATAATTCGGTATAATATGACCAATCTCCTCACAATTGTAACATGTACGGGTCTCCACCTGAGGGTTTTTCTCTGAACATTGGGACATGTAGTGTCCTTGCTCACCACATAGAAAACATCTTCCTGGCTTGGCGCCTCTAAGTTTGCCCTCCGTTTTTTGAATCTTCTGCTTCTGACTTCGGTTCTTGAACCCTGATGCTGGTGCAGATCTTTTTCCTTGTAGTCGTGGACAGACTGATTTCTTGTGCCCAGCCTCCTCACAGAAATAGCATACTACAACCCTGGTGGTCCCCTGGACTTGCTCCCATTCATGCTGCAGTCGTGCCAATCTGGAATTAAAGTGTTCCTGCTCCACCGCTAGGCCTGCTAATATAGCTCTGCAAGCATCACCCAGTTGCTTAGCTCGACAACTTTTCCTGGTCTGTACTTCCTCAGCTTCCTAATTCCTAATTTTATTCTAACCTCTACCACTGTGTGTTGGTCCACACTTACCCCTACGGTGGTGAAGGTGAGTCCGTCTTGAGGTTAGTTTGTAGTAAAATCTCCTTTGACTCTTCGCTCAAGATCATCCATTGAAATCGGTTTACTCTCTTCCATCAACACCTCCTCGGTTAGGATATCCTTGAATACCATCCTTCAAACACATATACTGGAATTAGTTCAGATATAGAAAAATTATAAAACATAAGTTGAAAGAAACAACAATATGAATTATAATTGTATACAACTAGCTAAAACTCGACTCCTATAAGGCATCCAAGTTTAATTTTCCTACCGTGTTGGACTGTAAATTGAAGTCGGCTCTAATACCACTTTGTAACACCCCGATTTCCTATACCGGAAAACCGTGACATAAGCCAGAATCTTTTCCTTCAATTAGCCACAATACACAGAAAAAACGAAATATTTAAAATTTTTTATTCAATACAAATGTATTACAAGTCTGAATGTTAAACAACTGCAGTACATTACATCAGTTTTACCATAATGCCTTACAAGCCAAGTGTTAAAACTTTCAATAAATTTACATCAGAGTATAATGAATAATAAATAACACTTGGTACTTCACTTGGATGCTTCCCAACATAAAATAAATTACAACATATGTTACAATTGGAATTAAAAAATCAACACGTTGCTTCTCTTGCCTTAAGTCCTCCTGAATTCTGTACCTGTAGTTTTGCAATCTAGTACCTATTTCAGTGGAGACGTCAGTACATATACTGACGCTTAAGGGCAGATGTCTAGCAGCGAACCACAACTTTAAACAAATATAATTTAAGCATGGTAAAATGTGCAGGTGTAGTTTAAGTGTTTGTGGGTGTTATGACTTAGAATCTAATACAATGTCAACTAAGGCTAGGATGCACTTATTCTAATGCAAGTAAAACTCTGGACAGTAAGCAGGCCATAAATACATACGTCCATATCAAGCCGTTTCTGCATATATAGGGATTTGAACCCGCGCCATGAATTCTACTCTTGTAATCAACCTATTCCTGAAGATACAGTGTGACTAATGAGGTTGCTCTAAAACGGTCTAATCTCGCCATCCGCAGTGATATAATGGTGTCCCTGTTTGCCACTATTTCCCGGCGTACCGGACCTCACTCAAAAATCAGATGAACACCCAGAGTTTACTACAACACAGGTAAGCCCGAAGCATCCCCTGTGGTCCTTAGCTCATAAACTGTAGTCTAAGGCCTGTTCACTTTTCCTGATATAGAACATGACAGAATTCTGGGGGTCCATCCCCTTGTTCCGACAGGAAAGCTTCCCGTTCTTATCATGGCACTTCAGAAATCAACAGACGAGATATGAATTCTGTGCTCTCAACTCGTGAGAAGGCACAGACCGTATCCCTTTGACAGGAAGGGTACAACCAATGACACCACCTATTGCTGGCCTATAGGACAAGTCGGATCATAAGGTATCACCCCTAATACCAACTCTTTCCCTTCGGCAAAGTAATAGATAAAAATGTTATGTAACTATAGTTACCAGTTACTACCCTAACAATGTCACTAACCCTAAACAATTCGAGGGATGACAACAGTACTAACACAACATGCTAGGTCTTAAGTTAGACTTCGCAAGATAACTTTTCTAGGTGCTCAATCTAGACTTACCAGGATCACCAAGGATCCGGTTACAGCCTATCGATCCAAGACTCCGGCAATACAAATTTATTCGAATGCTACTACCAAGAACTTGGATTCCGTCTACGCTCCCGGCCCGCGATCAACCTACACCGGTTAAGATCTGACGGTGCACAAGGGGTGACTCGTCCACAATCCCTGAGGAGTAAAATAAATACACGCCTTGATGGTCGATGGCCCCTAGGGCAATGATATCACCGTAGACGAGCACAACAAGCTGCGTACTAGCTAATAAGCTATGTATGAGCAAAGAAATCTCATACGAGCCAAATGAGCTACACATGAACAAACAACTATATACGAGCCAGGTGAGCTATATATGAGATGGACCAATACTTATTACATGACTTATGAGCACAAGGAATACTTATTACTCATAATCAAGTGCATGATTCAAACCATTAACAATTCACGACAACTCTAGTTAATATGAACTTGAATTTCGTGTATAAGCTTACTAACATGAACTAACATGCATGTTAAGCTTACTAATTTAATATACAAGATGAACATTCAAAACATAATCTCTTACCAATTTATACTCAAGATGAAGATTACTGATATGATTAGTCTAAGTTATTCTATAAAACAACACCATAAAAATGAGTTCTTTATCAATTAGAAACCATAAAACAACAATACAAAAAATGGGTTCCTTGTATGTATCAACTAAAACCATCTACTTAATAACTTGATCTCTTCTACTTAGAAGCAACAGAAGAATTTTCTAACAACCTAGGAGCAATATAAACATGCTACTAATGAAAACTTGATCTTTATAAAAGCAACATAGAATTCTTCTAACAATCCTAGTAGCAAAATAACATGTTACTAACAAAACTTCTAAAAATGGGTTCTTTTGCAACCTATAACATATACCATTATAAAGTTTGGTTCTTTCAACATACTAACTCAAAAATGAGTTCTATTAACATATTAACAAAAAAAAATGGGTTCTTTATCAACTTAACTAGAACAACAATTGCTACGCTAACCAGAATCTCACAAATTTAGACTATATGGAAAGGTAGAAACCTCTACTAAAATTCTCTAGTTGACAACCTCCCTAAATTCAGCCAACAAAAGGCGAGAAAACTCCGAGCACCCTAAACAGTGAGCTTCAGCCAAAAGGCCAGCTGCTGTCGATTTGTAAGAGTCATAACTCATGCTACGCTTATCGAAATATAACAAAATTGGGCTTTTTGGAAAGCTAAGAACATCTACTACAACTATCTAGTTGATAACTTTTTCAGGTTCAGTCAACAAGAGGTCGAAAACTCCTAATCTTTCCAAACAGAAACTCAGCAAGTGAAAGTTGCTGCTGGAATTTTGTAAAGATCATAACTGATGCTATACTTATCAGAAACTAACAAAATTGGGCTTGTTGGAAAGCTACGAACATCTACTACAACTCTCTAGTTTTCAACATTTTCAAGTTCAGTCAACAAGAGGTTGAAAACACCTAATCTTTCCAAATAGAAACTCAGCAAAGAAGGTCGCTGCTGAAATTTTGTAAAAATCATAACTGCTGCTATACTTATCAGAATCTAACAAAATTGTACTTTTTGGAAAGGTGGGAATATCTAATACAATTCTCTAGTTGACAACCTTCTCAGATTCAGTCAAAAAGATGTAGGAAAACTCCGAACACTCTAAACAGTTAGCTTCAGCCAAAAGGCCAGCTGCTGTCAACTTGTAAAAGTCATAACTCATTCTACGGTTATCGGAATATAATAAAATAGGACTTTTTTTGAAAGGCGAGAACATCTAATACAATTCTCTAGGTGACAACTTTCTCAAATTCTTTATGAAAATCAAGTTTCCTGATTTTTAAACATATGCCAAAATCAACAAAAAACAACAGTTTTGTCGAAAGCTTGTAAAGCTCATAGCTCATGCTACGCTTATCGGGATTCAACAAAATTAGATTTTTTAGAATTGTGGGAACATATACTACAACTATCTAATTAACAACTTTTTCAAATTCCATATAGAACTCAAGTTTTCCGATCTCAAACACATGTCAAAATCAACCAAAAAACATTAGTTTTGCTGAAAACTTGTAAAGCTCATAGCTCATGCTACGCTTATCGGAATTCAACAAAATTTCACTTTTTGGAAAGGTGAGAATATCTACTACAACTCTCTAGTTAACAAGTTTTTCAAATTCCGTATAGAACTCAAGTTTCCCGATCTCAAGCACATGTCAAATTCAACAAAAACAACAGTTTTGCTCAAACTTGTAAAGCTCATAGCTCATGCTACGCTTAACGGAATTCAACAAAATTGGACTTTTTGGAAATTTAAGAACATCTACTACAACTCTCTAGTTAACAATTTTTTCAAATTCCGTATAGAACTCAAGTTTCTCGATTTCAAACACATGTCAAAATCAACAAAAAACAGCAGTTTTGCTGAAAACTTGTAAAGCTCATAGGTTATACTATGCTTATATGAATTTAACTAATTTAGAATTTTTAGAAAGGTGGGAACATCTATTACAACTCTCTAGTTAACAACTTTTTCAAATTATGTATAGAACTTAAATTTCATGACTTCAAACCCATGTCAAGATTAACCCTAAGCCAGCAGCTTTTTTTATGCTCGCTGTTTTGGGGGAAACAGTTTTTTTAGCCTCGTAAATTAACACAGAAAAATCTACAGAAATTAGAGCTTGGTAAGAACATGTATGAGAACCTCTCATATTAATTTGGAGTCAAAATTCCAACTTTAGCATAAGTAATTAATTCTAGCCATCATAACAACATACTATTTATTAATGGTTGAATCTTTAGTGTTCTTGTTAAGTTCTATCCCTTCAATCTTTTTATTTTATGTAGATATTCTCAATCCATCTATTCCCATATGCATATGATTTAGTCCAAGTTCTTCAATTTATTAACAATAATAACAATAATAACAACAATTAAAATCAAAAGTTGATAAACCCCCACCCAAAATTGGTTGGAAGAACTAGCTAGCTCCTTCTCCTTCCTTGTTCTTGCTCCTTTTCTCAAGAACAACCCATGAAAGAAACCCACTCTACTTTTGAATTATTTGATCTCTCTTTCTTTTCTATCTTTCTTTTCCAAAAATCAAACAAAACAACTAGAAGAAGGAGAAAATGTATGAAAGGAAGAGAGAAAGAGATGAGAATGGAATGAAACAAAAATGAAAGGGTATAGGAGGAAGAGGGGTGAGCTTGTGGGTGAGAAGAAACCAAGTGTCACCCCTTTTTGTGGTTTAACAATTTGATGTTTCATTTGCAAATTAATATTGCAATCAATACCCTAATCAATTCCTAACCCTCCAATTGACCATGATATTCAAAAATAAAAGAAATTTTCCCAAAATCACATACTACATGATTTCGTACAAACGTACGAAATCGATACAGTATATATACATACATATATCTATATATACAGATAATTTTTATTAAGCAAACCCAATAATCTGTACAAAAATAATTTAATTCGGAGAATAAAATAAAATAATAATAAAAATAATTTTATACAGACTCGTATATATATATACAGATAATGTTTATTAATTAAACCAGATAATATCCACAAAAAATATTTCAATTCTTAAAATAATAATAAAATTATTATTTTTAATATCAGACAGGGACATTACAGATATTTTCTCAAAAATGCATGTTTCATGATTTTGTACAAGTGCACAAAATTAATATAATACACATATATACTTACTAGTATATATATATATATATATATATATATATATATATATATATATATATATATATATATATATATATATATATATGTAATGATTATTAATTAAAACTAAGTAATTTCCATAAGAAATATTTTAATTTTAAAAATAATAAGAATACAAATATAATATCCGACCGGGATATTACAATTCCCCCTAATACCCGCAACCATCTGCCAAAGAGAAGGACCAAAGAGTTCTTTCAACGTCGACAAGGCAAAGGATACATTAAAAAAAGAGATGAACATCAAAATTTCACGACCAAGAGTAACTCCAAGTACGCAAAAACAATACACAAGTGTTAATAGCAATGAAGCATTTTTCTTCAACAAAAAAGGAAGATACAAGGATGCAGTGTCTAGTCCGCTACATAGCATCATACAAAAATTGAAAGAAAAAAAATTTTTTAATTAAAAAAATTAAAGCACAGAGGATGAATCAAGTATCCACCTGCCTCGGCGAGACTAAGGGCAGGGAGCCCCCAGCCGCCTCCTTCCCCTTGCTCTTTTTGCCCGAGCCTCTCTTCGTGCCCCCCACAGAGGTGCCGTCTCATCACCTTCTTCCCTATCTTTATCCTCCGTGGGAGCCTCTCCAGGATGGAGCATCATGTGGTACTCTTTTCTAGTGAAGCCAGGAACATGATCCACCGTGTGAGAGATAGCCTTGGCATCAAACCTATTAATCACATTCTGAAATTGGCGTTGGCCTCAGCCTCCACCTTGGCCTCTGCGGCCTTCACCTCCAATTCCGTCTCAGCCCTCGCCTTCTCCAACAAAGACACAAGGTGCAACCCTCTTCTCCAAGGCCTCAAGCTTCATACACGACTCTTCTTCCCTCTTTTCCGATGCCTCCAGCTTTAAGCTTAACTCCCCCCCTTCTTGTTCAATGCCTCCAACTCCGCCTTGGGCCACTTTACGATGGGTTTCTTCTCCATATTGGCATGGGGGACCAGCGCCCTCAGCTACTCCTCAGCGTCATCAAAATTGTCCATGTGGTCGAAGTGGCAACCAATCCAAATTGCGAAGAAGAGATTTCAAGACATTAAACTACAAATGGAAAATACGTAAGTAAAACTTCAAAAACACTAGACGTACCATCATCTGTGCTTGAGCAAGCTCTAAAATGGATCTCTCAGGTGGCTCCATCTTCGGCCTCTCCCGAATTTGCTCGAGTAGCGAGATGGCGAATCCCATCCAAGCAAGAAGTTGAGTTTCCAAGGATGCTCTCCTGCTGCATCACACTTCTGTAGGGATTGTAAATCATCTCCCGCTCGTCACTAAGAATTGCTTCAGCCTAGGCGATCAGGGGGAAAGGCATAACAACCACTATGATAGCCACCAAGGAAGAACCCCCTGCAGAAATATCAAACGACACTCCCAAAGTCGTCTCTGACGGAATGGTCGGGGCTGGAGCAGAGGGATCCTTCAACGTCATTGGAGTAGGGGTATGGTTCGCCGTCCTCTTGCGCTTCTTAGGCTCGTCGGTCCTTTTGTTGTGAAGGGAATCCTGATCATTGATCAAGTCATTGAGTCCATCCATGCTTTCCATGCAAGATGAAACACAATCACAATGCAGAGCAACGCAAATAGCAAAGACATGAACTAAGCAACTAAAATATGAACGGAAATAAAAATGGTATATCATACTAGGATCTACTTGTTGGTGTATGCCCTAGAGGCCAGCCTTATATCGACCTTGCTAGTTTACATTGTATTATGACATTTATTACACATATGAGATATTTTATCTATTGTGTTATTTATTGTGATTAAATGAAGATAATAAAGACCATAGAATAATAGGTTCAATACTATAAGACATCAAATGCATGACTGTATTATGGGATCCTATTGGTTAAATCAGAACACTATTCTTAAATGTTCCTAGTCAAGTATTATTGTAAATTATGACAACAATAATATATAGAGACTAGTATGTGTGTAGACTGATGACCATATCTCACGGGTCATGCATATGAGATATCAAGTCTTCACATTGGTACATATTAGAGTAATAATGTACTAGACTGACCCACCATGAGAACGCTGCATGGATCGTTATGTGATTGTCATGAGCGATTCTCACAGTAACCATGGTGTACGTGGTCGTTTGACTTGAAGTCACTATGATTCCCTACATGAGAAGCTATATATTTTAATACCGTCAAACGTCGCACGTGATAAGGTGATTATAAAGTCGGCTTTTGGACAGACTATGAATCATGCAGAGGAATGTGAGTAACTTAGATAGGATTTGTCCCTCATAGCAATATCTTCGGGCCCCTTGATTGAGTGAGACTACAAAATGCATGGTCGTGCTCAAATGAGTCAATATGAGATATTGATCTCATTTATTTTAATAAGCCTACTCGGACATCCAGAGACCAAAGATTGAACTATACAATGGTGATATGCTCCATGCCTTGTGGTCAATTAAGATATATGGAAAAAAGGACTAGACTACATTGTAACATTGGTCACGGATAGGTTATGTCAAATCACTGATACGTTTTATGGTTTTTGCATGGATCCATGGCTGGGTTTCAGATTTTTTTTTTTTATATTTCCGCTGCCTATTTACTCTGTGATAGACTTCAAAACCCAATACTACAAGGATAAGAACACCCTCGAAGAGGATATCTTTAGTGATATATCGCCATGCAAACATCTTCTGCACGAGAAGAGCACCACTAAAACTCTTCTTTGTCGCGGTCACACCAGTTACACCTTTAGCATCGGCAGAACAGTTCTTCTCCATGTCATGGGAATTCCCCATGGTTTAGGACTACGAACGATTTGGAACTTCTCCCTCCAACACTTGATCTAGTTAGAAACATCGATCACCCCCTGATTACTACGTGGGAAAAGATACCACTGTTCCTCCAATTTGTTTAGCTGGGCAATCATGAAATGTCGCATAAAATAGTTAAACTTGGTTCGGCTCCGAGCGTACGACACTGTAGGAAGATTACTACTACTTGCCTCCACGCTTTTAGCATAAGCTGCATCGGACTCAGCCTATACCAATTGAGCACCTCTCTAACAAAGGGGTGAAGAAGCAAACGAAGCCTCCGTAGAAGGCATCGCAAGGGAAGAAATAGTTCTCATCAGACATTGTATAACATGCCCTAACTCCGGGACCCGGCAAGAGTAACCCACACTCGGAGGGGATCCCGAAGGACGCCCTAATCATGGCAAGCTCTTCCCTTGTGAGAATAGCGATGGCAAAATCAACCTCAGTGGTGTGAACTTGCCTCAATGACCGTCTCCACTATAATGGAACGACCAGCCATGCCCTTCCCTTTCTCCTTCTTGGTGAAACGACAACCGAGTTGGTTAAGCTGGGATACAGGTACTAGATTATACATCACTATCTACCTCTAAACAGATCACAGCATAAGAAGAGTCGTTTGACGAAATGCTAGATATAACTGACAACAATCACAAAATTAGTTACCTGATCAAGCTCATAAGAACACCAAAGATACAACAGCCTCTACCAGCATCGTCAAAACACCAGGCAAACCACTAGTACCGCCCAGTAAAACACGCCCAATCTAGACAGAGAAGTTCTAAAAAGAATTGTAGGGAGAGAAAGTGGAAGAAGAAAATAAGAAAATGTGAGAGAGAGGGGTGGGATTGGGTCTTATTTATCGGACCACCAAGATCTAATTGCCATGTGGCAGTATCTGAGCCATCCACAAGATCAAAAGGTCGAAGCACAAAGTACCCAATTCAACAAGAGCACTTGTCCTACAAAGAAATGCTCGATCGACAAAACAAGTGAACGACACAATGCATGGTCGACGAAAGAGCGACTAGATGAGCTAGACCGCTCAACAAACACTTGGTGCATAAAAACTCTGGGAGTGTCCTGAACTAATTTTGATGATCACCAATTTGTTAGAAGCTCGAAATCAACTAGGGTTTTTTAACTCAATGGGATAGGCTGCTCAACAAACACTTGGCTGGAAAAAATGCAAGACCTTCAAACCAAGCTCAACAAAGCACCGCCACCAATCCAACTCAACTAAAAGCTACAATTTGATCACTGATAAAAACCCTAACTCCAACTCGACAAAAAGCTTGATATTTAACGAGAGATCAAGTTGACATTAAGCTTCGAACTGGCCAAAACTCAACTAACACAAAAAGCTCCAAGTTGGCCAAAACCCTTGCTCAATAAAACCTGAGCTCAACCCAACACAAGCTCAATAAATGTAGCACCCCGATTTTCGTACACAGGAAACTCGAGACACAATCCATAATCTTACTTCAAATGAGTTCATAACATAGAAATACACAGGAAATTAAAAACTTTTATTGCCATAAATGTTATTACAGTGTACAAAATTGTTCAACATAAGAAAAATTCCAACATGAATTACATCAATAAAATTTATTGAACAAAATTTATAATCTCCACTTGGACGTTCCATGCAGCTCAAGTCCTCTACTCCTATGATTAGCAGTCCCTGCAACTAATCAAACTGACGCACGTGTTAGTCATGTTTGGCTAATATGTTAGTCAGGTATGGCTCTAGCCAGGTTAACTCAATAGTATGTGCACCACGTTGATCACATGAACATGTAATAACTTTCTTAATCTTGATACTAATCCTATTCGATCCATATAAGATCAAAAGTTATTCAAGTGAATTAACATTTGGAAGGGTTATTTTGATTATTTGGAATGAATTGTTTATTGAATGTGCTTGATTAATTCTCCTAAAAAAATTTAAAATTAAATAAAATTAAAAATAAATAAAAAACTATCCCGGCATTTTCAAATGCCGGGATAGCTCAAAAAAAAAATAAAATACATAGCCTACCCCGGTGTTTCCAAATGCCGGGATAGTTAAGAAGTCTCCCCCAGCATCTGCAAATGCCAGGAAATCCATTTTGCATTCCCGACGGGGGTATCCCAGGCACTTGCGGAAACCGCCACCCGTATCAAGCCCGACGTTTAGAAACGCGGGAAATGGCCAAAAAACGTGTCGAGATTGCCCTCTTCGTTTGTAGTGATAAGTTTAACACTGAACATGTTTTTAACCAAGCTTACCAGGAACTAAGATTTCTTTGGTAAACATACAAAAATGACAACACAGATTGCTACATGATCTAAAAATGTCCTAAAACGTGGTCTGCGTAGTTTATGTCACTTGATGAGAATGGAATATTTATCCTGAACGTAGAATGATTTTTATATAGCTGCGAAGGAATTGTGAGTATTGATATTATATATAGAGAGAGGGTTGATCCTATGCGAAATGGTTCGCACTCAATCAGCAGCGAACTCCTCCACAGACCGTTAGATCTCTTCATCTATCATTGTAATATTCCGAACGGATATTATATTTGTATAATTATTATTTTTGAAATTAAAATATTTTAATTGGAATTTACTAGGTTTTACTGATAAAAAGCTACCTGGATATATATACTAGTAAGTATATATATGCATTGTATCAGTTTTGTGCACTTATGCAAATTCTTGAAAAACGCATTTTTTGAGAAAAATATCTAGAAAATTTAGGGCAGATATTAAAAATTATTATTTTATTTTTATTTCTAGAATTGAAATATTTTTGGTGGATATCACCTGGTTTTGTTAATAAAAATTATATATGTATATATACTAGTCGGTATACGACTGTTTTGTATCAAGTTGATACTGGAATCTTTCGAGCCAGTAATAAAATTATTTTATTTTATTTCTTGAAATTAAATTATTTTTGTATTGATTTGTTCATTTTCACGAACAAAAATTATCTGTATATTCAGATATATGCACGGATTTGAATCGTGTCGATTCCGTGCATTTGTACAAATCATGTAGTATGTGATTTGGAAAATTATATCTTATATTTTGATTTATCATGATGAGATGGAGGGATGAGATGGATTAGGGATTGACTGCAATAATAAATTGCAAATAAATCTTCATTTGTTTCTAACCACAAATGAGAAAGCCATGTGTTTCATTCTCCACCATAAACTCTTCACCCCACCTCCTATTTAACCCCCTCCCTTCTCAAATGGCCGGCCCTTCCCATTTCCCCTAGGGTTAGAAGCCTTCTCTTTTGTGTTTCAATTCCCTTCTCAAATCTCATCTCATCCTATTTTCTACTTTCTATTCAAGAAAGATTGAGAAAGAAAAAGAAAGAGAGATCAATCAAAAGAAAAGAGTGGAGTTTTTCATGGGTTTTATTTCATAAAGGTGTTCTTGGTGTTCTTGAGAAGAGGCAAGAACAGGGAGTAAGGAGGTGAAAGCAAGTCCTTCCTACACGAAATCAAGGTGGGGGTTTCTCATCTCATGCCTTGTTTTAGTTATTTATTGTTGTAGGTTGTTGTAAATTAGACTAAAATCATGTGCTTGTGGTTGTTTATGAACTAGAGTAGAAGGCACATGAGATTGAAGTGATAGAACACTAAAAAAATAACCCTAAAGATTCAATCTTGGTGTTTGTAGGGTTAGATTAACCATGTTAAAAGAGGAATTTTGACCCGAAATTTATTGGAGATGTTCTTAGGGGTGTTATTATCATGCTAGATTTTTTTTGGATTTTTTGGAGTCATTTTGATGGGTGAAACGATCGTTTCTCCCAAAACAGCGAATGGTTGAACCAAAATAGAACGCTCGCTGTTTTGGGGTTAGTGTCACAGTAGGTTCAAAGGGATAAAACTTAGGGTTCCTCTCGAAATTTGAGGAGGAGAACAACTAGGAGGTTGTAGTAGACGTTCTCTCCTTTCCGAATTGGCCTCTCAGGTTAAATTTCGATAAGAGACGCAAAAGTTATGACCGTTACAAAAATAGGAATTAGATGTTTGGCTGAACGTTGCTGTTTTGGTTGCTTGATACTTTTGAGTGTTTTACTGGTTGAATCTGAGGTTTGGGCCAACTAGGGAGTTTTATTAGAGATCCTCACCTTTCCGAATTGGCCTCTCGGGCTAGATTCCAATAAGCGAAATAGGAGTTATGGTATTTGGAAGATGCAACAGCCAGCCTTGAGCTGAGTGTACTTTCTGTTTTGACTCTTTGATGTTTTTGAGTAACTTAATGGTTGAATCTGAAGTGGAGACCAACTAGTAAGTTTTAGTAGACATTCTCCCATTCCCAGATTGGCCTCTTGGGTTAGATTCCAATAAGCGGAGTAGGAGTTATGGCCTTTGCAAAATAGCACAGTCAGCTTTGGCTGAAGCACTCACTATTTTGCTTCTTTGTTATTTTTGAGTGCCTTACTTGTAGAATCTGAGGAGGAGACCAACTAGAGAGTGGTAGTAGACGTTCTCCCCTTTCCATATTGGTCTCTCGGGTTAGATTTCGATAAGAGACGCAAAAGTTATGGCCGTTGCAAATCAGGACAACGAGTTTGGCTGAAAAGCTCACTTTTCTGTTTGGTTCTCGTTTTTGGGCCTCTTACTGGATGAATTTAAGGAGCCGACTAACTAAAGATTTGTAGTAGACATATTCCCCTTTCCGAATTGACCTCTCGGGTTAAATTCCAATAAGTGGAGTAGGAGTTATGCTTTTTACAAAACACAACAGCCGGATTGCACTGGAAACTTGTTATTTTTGCGCTTCTTTAATGTTTTAGAGTATCTTACTGGTTGAATTTGAGGTTCGAACTAACTAGGGAGTTGTAGCAGAGACTCTCCCATTTCCGATTGACCTCTCGGGTTAAATTCTGACAAGTGGAGTAGAAGTTACGGGCTTTGAAAGTTTTCGGCTTGGTTGTGTATTTGGTGGGTTGGAATTGTATCTGTCTTGATTCCTTGTAGTTTTTAAGTGTCTTACTCGCTGAATCTGAGGATCCGACCAACTAGAGAGTTGTAGTAGACGTTCTCACCTTTCCGAATTGCCCTCTTGGGTTAGATTCCAATGAGTGAAACAAAATTTATATGCTTTCAATGTTTCAGTTTTCCTTTCTCAAATATGCTGTTTTATTACTATTTGCGTGTGTTCGATAGGTAGGAACTTGGAGTTCCTTACAGAATCTGAGAAATTAGTCAACTGGGAAGTTTTTGTAGATGTTCCCACCTTTTCAAATTGCCAATTTTCGTTAGATTCTGACGAGTAGAGCAAAAGTTACAAGCTACAAAGGTTTTGTTTTTTTATTGAAAATCTGTAGTTTGGTAATTGTTTGCGTATGTTCGAGGTCAGGAATTTGGAATTCCTTCTGGAATCTGAGAAAGTGATCAACTGGGAAGTTTTAGTAGATGTTCCCACCTTTTCAAATTGTCCAGTTTCATTAGATTCCGACGAGTAGAGCAAAAGTTACAAACTATAGAAGTTTCATCTTTTTATTAAAAATCTGTAGTTTGGTAATTGTTTGCATATGTTCGAAGTCAGGAATTTGGAATTCCTTCTAGAATCTGAGAAAGTGATCAACTGGGATGTTTTAGAGGATGTTCCCACCTTTTGAAATTGTCCAGTTTCATTAGATTGCGACAAGTAGAGCAAAAATTACAAGTTACAGAAGTTTCATCTTTTTATTGAAAATCCGTAGTTTGGTAATTGTTGTGTATGTTTGAGGTCAGGGACCTGGAATTCCTTATGGAATCTAAGAAAGTGGTCAATTAGGGATTTGTGGTAGATGTTCCCACCTGTTCAAATTGTCCAGTTTCATTAGATTCAGATGAGTAGAGCAAAAGTTACCAGCTTGTAAGGTTTCAGCTTTTTATTGAAAATCTGCAGTTTGGGTAAATTGTTTGCGTGTGTTCGATGGACCGGATTTTGGATTCCTTATAGATTCTAAAATAGTGTTCCACTAGAGATTTTTGGTAGATACTAAAAAGTATATTGCTGTTAAAATCCGATAAGCGTAGCACTGGTTGCTTTTAGGCTGTCGGAAGGCTTTTATGTCGCTTTTGGGGTTCTCATTGGTAGAATGCCTATTTTTAGATTGTTTGTAGATTCTTCTATTGCTTCTAATTATAGAAGATCAACTTTTGCTAGTAAGCATGTTTGGTTGCTTCTAGGTTGATTACCTGTATGGTTATTTTTATGTGTGATTTTGCTCATACATAGCTTATTTTGGCTCGTATGTATGTTGTTGTTTCATACGCAGCTCGATTGGCCCGTATGTAGCTGTTGGTCTCATACGTAGCTTATTTGGCTCGTATGTATGTTTTAGTCTCATACGCGGCTCGACTGGCCCGTATATAGCTGTTGGTCTCATACGTAGCTTATTTGGCTCGTATGTATGTTGTTGTCTCATACGCAGCTTGTCTGGCTCGTATATAGTTGTTGGTCTCATACGTATCTTGTTTAGCTCGTATGTGTTTTTGGTTACTCGTATGTAGCTTCTTAGCTAATACGCAGTTTTTTGTGCTCATCAAGGGTAATATCATTGCCCTAGGGCTATCGACCATCAAGACGTGTGTTTACCTTACTCCTAAGGGACTGTGGACGAGTCAGACCTTGTGTACCATCAGATCTTAACCAAGTTGGTTGATCGCGGATCAGAGTGTTGACGAAATCCAAGTTTAGGGTAGTAGCATGTGAATACGTTCGTATTGCCGGGGTCTTGGATCGATAGGCCATGAACCGGATCCTTAGAGATCCTGGTAAGTCTAGGTTGAGCAACCTAGTAGAGTTATCTTGCGAAGTCTAACTTAAGACCTAGCATGCTGTGTTAATACTGTTGTCATCCCTAGGACTTTTCAAGGTTAGTGACATCGTTACGGTAGTAACATATGTCTATTACTACTTAACCTTTACTTATTATCATTTTTTACCGAAGGGAAAGAGTTGGTGTTAAGGGTGATACCTTATGATCCGACCTTTCCTATAGGCCGACACTAGGCAGTGTTATTGGGTTGTACCCTTCTTGTCAAAGGGATACGATCTGTGCCTTCTCACGAGTTGGGAGCACGGGATCCGTATCTCGTCTGTTAAATTCTGAAGTGCCTTGATAAGCAGGAGCAATTACTGTCGAAGCTAGGGGGATGAACCCCCCGGAACTCCGTCTTGTCTTGTATCTAAGGGCGAGAAGCCATAGACTACGGTCTAGCTAGAGCGCGGCAGAGGATGCTTCGGGCTAACCTGGTAACCAGCAGAAACTCTAAAGATTCGTCAGATATTTGAGTAAGGTCCGGTGCGCCTGGCGGGATTAGACCGTTTCAGGGAAACCTCTTCTATCATGTAATATCTTCAGAAACAAGTCAAGTACAAGAGTAGAATTCATGGCACGGGTTCAAATCCCTATATATGAAAAAACTGCTTGATATGGGGCGTATGTAGTATGGGCTGCATACTGTCCCAGAGTCTTACTTGCATTAGAATAAGAGCATCCTTGCATTAGTAATCTTGCATTAGAGTCTAAGTCATAACATACATTGACACATCAAATATATATACACGTTCCTCTTTTCATCAATCAGTTTGCTATAGTTAAGATTCGCTGCTAGTTATCAGCCTTAAAGCGTCAGTATATGTACTGACGTCTCCACTTCAATAGGTATTGGACTGCAGAAGTACAGGTACTGGATTGCAGAAGTATAGGTACAGGTTTCAGGTGGACTCAAGGCAAGAGAATCAAGGAGTCGATTTCATTTTAAGTTTCCGCTAAAATATATGTTGTAATTTCATTTGTAACAATTATTTTAATTTATTCATTGTTGTAATTTGTTTATTATTGGGAAAGCATACAAATAAAGTTATTCTTTATTCATTGTACTCTGATATAATTTGTTGAAAGTTGTAACACTTGGGATTGTAAAGGTATTATTGTAACACTGTTATAATGTATTACAATTTTGTAACATTCGGACTTGTAATACATTTGTGTTGAATAAAATTTTTTAAATTTTTCTGTTTTTCTGTGTATTGTGGCTAATTGAAGAAAAGATTCTGGCTTATGTCATGACTTCCCAGTGTATGAAAATCAGGGTGTTACAATCATGATCTACATCTAACGATTTAAACATACCCCTCTCGAGCAAGGGTAATTTTTTTCATTTTCCTAATAAACCCTCCCTTCTAGCCCCTACTGTCTTCTCTTCTTCTTCACCATTCGATAGCCCATCGACACTTCCCCCGATCTTCGAAACCCTAACCCTAGCTCTCCATCCCTCGATGCCCCTCTAAAACTCTCGAATCCATCTGAGCTCCTCCTCTAAACAAAGCATCAAACCCCAAACCTAGCTTTTCTTCCCATCCTCTCAAAACATATACCCTAACCTTCAATTTTGATTTTCTCGATTTCGCCATTCAATTGAAGCTTGCTCTTGTTTCAATAAATAAACCAGGTCGAATTTCATTTCTCTCTAATTTTTATCTTATTCTAATTATTATTTGACATGAAATTGGTATCCTAGTGTTGTTAGGGTTTTCTTTTTATTATAATATTATATGCATCATGGTATTATAGATGATTGATGGTTGCCCTTTTGTTTATCAGGTGATTTGAATTGTTGGGGTATTTGTTAGATGCTTAAATGAGTTAATTTTGATTAGGAATTACTCTTATCATAGTGTTCTAGATGGATGATTAATTGTGGTTGTTTGTATATATGATGAGAAAGATTCCTAAAGTTGAAAGTGTTTTGTGTAAGATTTTTATATGTTGCTAACATTCCCCGGGGGGACGTAATTTGGAATTAATGAGCGTCGTGATCCTTATGTTGTGGTCATATTTGGAAATGGGGTTAATTTTTAGAAAAGAACACTATTAGTTGCAAAGTTTTAAAATTTTATCATTGTTTATGATATGGCTAAAAATAGGGGTTTAATCGAGACCGTCCAAATTGGGCACGAATCCTGAAGTCCGGGGGTAAGACAGTAATTTCACTTACAAACGGGCCAGAAGCGGGTACTGGGTCTCCTTCTCATAGATCCAATAAACCCGCGAACGGATCCACCTCAACCGGGTGCAGGGTTTCAACCCGCAACAAACCCGGTCCAGCAGGATAGAATTAGGGTTTCTGATTAACATTAATCAACGGCCCTGATTCATATCTATCCTTTCACTGGGGATTGGGGATTACATTCCTTATCTATACACAGGAATTACATGCCTAATCTGTTCCCTAAGACGCCTATAAATAGCCCCTATCCATCTCCATTAAGAGGTAATCACTCTTTCACCAGTTTTTGCGCTCTTTCATAGTCTTCCAGATTACTGACTTGAGCGTCGGAGGGTGCGTCGCTGGGAACAACCCTGGTGTCTCGCACTTTTTGCAGGTGTACGGCGGGAGCGACGATCGAACCCCGACAGAACCTCCCGCCAACACCATCCGGGCGAGCGATCTCCTCGCCACCGGTACTACAGGTCCCCCGTCCGCAGGGGGAGGAAAGAGTCCCCCGAGCATTACCGAAGAAGGCACTCCCCCGCAGGTCGGCAACATCCCAGGAACAATGAGGCACTAATCACCCGTGCCGAGTTCCAACAGTTCCAAGCGACCGTCCTGCAGGCTCTCAACCTCCGTCAAAACCCTAATGAGCCGAAGGCCCCATCTCCTCCTCCAGTACGAAGCCCTCGCCGACGGTCCCCATCTCCTCATCCTGCTCTTAGCAACTCCCGACGTACCCCAAGTCCTCGTCGCTCCCGAAGTTACCATCGCCATAGCCCTCGCTCTTCCTCGTACGAAGACGAGTCTAGGGGCTCGGCTGATTACCGTCGGAGGGATGACGCCATGTACCGTCGTCTTCATGAAGTAGAGAGGCGCCTGGGCCAGATAGGCCGAGAAGAGGAGCTTAGGGGGAGGACCTTACGTCCTAGCCGCCCCCCTTTCTCCCGAATCATAGTGGATGCGCCTGTCCCGTTCGGCTTCAAACCTCCCCAATTTGAGACTTACACCGGGGAGACCGATCCAGTTGATCACATCGAAAGCTTTAAGACTTTGATGCTCCTCCATCAAGCCTCCGATGCCCTCCTCTGCAAAACCTTCCCCGCAACTCTCAAAGGACCAGCTCGAGAATGGTACTCTCGCCTTGCCCCCTCCTCAATATTCTCCTTCGAGCAGTTCGAAACCCTCTTCGTCACACATTTCGTAAGCAGCCATAGAGCTGAGAAAACCAGCATCTCCCTATTGCACCTCCACCAAAAGAAGGGGGAGAAACTGAGAGACTATGTGAAGAGGTTCACAGCTGAAGCCAGGACCATAGCGTCCCTCGACCAGTCGATCGCTACGGCAGTATTTCAATCTAATGTCCTCAATTCCAACCTCCGCTCCTCCCTCACCAAGAAGCCTCCACAGAACTTTTCCGACCTTCTCCTTTGCAGCGAAAAGTACATCCGGGCCGAAGAGGCCGAGCATCAACCCAACTGGGAGGGCTCTTCCTCTGGGTTTAAGAGAAAAGGGACAGAAGAAGAAGGGGCTAAGAAGCTCCAGAAGGATAATACCGGCCAGCGCCGACCTCCCCCCAGATTCGAGAAGTTCACTCCCCTCACCACAAACGTCTCAACAATTCTGATGGAAGTCGAAAAGGAGGGGATCTTACCTCCAGCACCGAGGATGAACACCCCCGCCAAGAGGAGGGATAAAGAAAAATGGTGCCGTTATCACCGGGACCATGGGCATGACACCAACGATTGCCGTGCTCTGAAAAATGAGATCGAAGCCCTTATCCAGAGGGGGCAGCTGACGAAGTTTGTAAGAAAGGACCGAGCCGAACTTCCTCCCCAGCCTCGGGGGGCTAACAAGCGTCTGGAACGAGAAGAGACGCCAGACTTTGAGGAAGAGCGAGTCCTCCACCTCATCCATGGGGGTCCAATGGGGGGCTCCTCGAACTCCTCTCGGAAAGCATTTATAAGATAGGTCAACTCAGTCCGAACCACCCCTCCTCCCAAAGGCCTCGGAGTGCCAGTCACTTTCTCTGACGAAGATCTTGAGGGTGTCCGCACCCCTCATTGTGACGCACTCGTCATCAGTCTCCACATGGCCAACTTCAAAGTGGAGAGGATCTTGGTAGACAACGGCAGCTCCGTCAACATCCTCTTCCTCGATGCTTTTAAAGGCCTAAAACTCTCGCGGGACAGACTCAAGCCCGCCGGTTACACGCTCCACGGGTTCACGGGAGTGCCAGTGTCTATTGAAGGGGTGATTACCCTCGACGTAACCGCTGGCAAAACTCCTACTACCCGAACGGATTCGATGGACTTCATGGTCGTAGATGTCCCAACAGCCTACAATGTCATTTTGGGTCGGCCCGGCCTGGCCACCCTTGAAGTCGTCCCTTCTGCCTATCATCTCAAAATGAAATTCCCCACTCGGGCCGGAGTAGGAGAAGTAAGGGGCAATCAGGAGCAGGCCCGCAAGTGTTATATGTCCTCTACCCTCGGACCCATCCTCTCCTTAGAAACACTGGAACTCCCCAAGATGCTGCTCGGCCGACTTTCGAGCCGGTGGACGAGTTGGAGGAGGTACTCTTCTCTGAGCAGGAGCCAACCCACAAGTTCTTTGTTAGCAAGACCCTTCCGTCCGCCCTATACTCAGATATTGTAAAATGCATCCGAACCAATCAAGACCTCTTCGCATGGTCAGCAGCAGATATGCCCGGTATCTCCGAAGAACTCTTGGTCCACCGCCTGAGCGTTGATCCGGGGTCCAAACCGGTTCAGCAGAAGAGGCGCAAGTTCACCCCCGAGCGTCAGCTCGCTATCAAAGAGGAGGTGGACAAGCTGTTGAAGGCCCGATTCATACAGGAGGTAAACTATCCTGAGTGGTTGTCTAACGTAGTAATGGTGAAGAAGTCCAACGGGACTTGGAGGATTTGTATTGATTTCATCGACCTCAACAAGGCCTGCCCCAAAGATCCCTTCCCTCTGCCGAGTATTGACACTCTGATTGACGCAACCTCGGGACATGAGCTCCTCAGCTTCATGGATGCTTTCTCAGGTTATAATCAGATAAGAATATTCCCCCCGGATATCCCGAAGATCTCGTTCGTGACCGACCAGGGGCTCTATTGCTACAGAGTCATGCCGTTCGGTCTAAAGAATGTGGGGGCAACATACCAGCACCTCGTCAACAAGGTTTTCCAGGCTCAGATTGGCCTGGAACATGGAGGTGTACGTTGATGACATGCTTGTGAAAAGCATCCGAGGCACTGATCATGTGGCTGACCTCCAAGAAGCATTTGACGTTCTGAGAAAGCACAATATGAGACTTAACCCGAACAAGTGTGCATTCGGCGTCTCATCAGGGAAGTTCCTCGGCTTCATGGTTAGCCAACGAGGAATAGAAGCAAACCCGGAGAAGATCAAGGCCATACTGGACATGGCCCCTCCTAGAAATGTCAAGGAAGTTCAGAGGTTGACTGGTCGCCTAGCTGCCATAGGGCGCTTTCTGTCGAAGTCCGGGGAGAAGTGCCTCCCGTTCTTCAAAGCCCTCAGGGGGGCTAAAGGATTTGAGTGGGGGCAGCAGCAACAAGACTCCTTCGACCAGCTTAAAGCTTACCTCGTCAATCCACCTCTTCTCAGCAAACCAATACCTGGCAAACCACTCTACCTCTACCTGGCAGCTTCCGAACAGACGCTTAGTGCGGTCTTAGTCAGAGAAGAAGAAAGGGCTCAGAATCCCATCTACTACGTCAGCAAGGTGCTTCGGGATGCCGAGCTCCGGTACCCGAAGATCGAGAAAATGGCCTATGCCTTGGTAATGGCCGCAAGAAAGCTTTGCCCCTACTTTCAGTCCCATTCGGTGGTCGTTCTTACCGACCAGCCGCTGAAACAGGTTCTTCACAAGCCCGAGACTTCCGATCGCCTTATGAAGTGGTCGATCGAGCTGAGCCAACATGATATAACTTATCAGCCTCAGACCGCGATCAAGGCACAGGCACTAGCCGAATTCATAGTTGAAACTACTATCCCCAAGTCCAGCCAAACAACGAAGGTACCACCCGTCTGGTCGGTCTATGTCGACGGGTCCTCTTGCAACGAGGGAAGCAGGGTAGGGGTCATCCTGGCAGGCCCAGATGACTTTGTCCTCCAATACTCCCTCCGTATAAACTTCAAAGCCTCGAACAACGAAGCTGAATACGAGGCGCTCATAGCCGGCCTTGGAATGGCCCGAAATGCAGGGGCACAACGCCTGCGGATCTTCAGCGACTCTCAGTTGGTCGTCAATCAGGTCCTCGGCGAGTATGAAGCCCGCGATGACAGGATGGTTAAATACTTGGATAAAGTCAAAAGTCTCATGGCACTGTTTGAGGAGGCTCACATCCAAAGAATCCCCAGAGAAGAAAATGCTCAGGCCGATGCCCTATCCAAATTAGCCTCCTCTTCCCTTCCAGGCCTCGAACAGATTGTTTTGATAGAAGTCCTCCTAAAGCCGAGCATAGAGGACGATGCACTCGACTCCATTGAAACATTGCCTGTCCTCCTCAAAGACAATTGGATGAAACCCCTCGTCAAATTTCTAAGAGACGGACTCCTCCCCCAGGATCCGAAGGAAGCACGAAGAATAAGAGCCCGAGCCGAGCGTTATACATTAATCGAAGACATCCTATATAAACGCTCCTTCACCCAGGTAGACGGTCGGCCTTACCTAAGGTGCCTCTCCCCCGGGCAAGCCGACTACGCCCTGCAAGAACTTCATGAGGGCATTGGCGGGGCTCATTCTGGCTCCAGAGCCCTAGCGCGCAAAGTGTTGAACTACAGGTATTACTGGCCCACTCTCCTATGGGACGCCGAACGCCACGTTCGGCAATACAGCTCCTGTCAAAAGTATTCCGACATCTGACGCCTTCCACAAGCACCGCTCACCTCCCTATCAAGTCCGATCCCCTTCGCAATGTGGGGGATGGACTTACTGGGGCCATTTCCTGTCACGCCCCGCTTCCCAAAATACGGAATACGAGTGCATGACGAAGCCCAGCGAATGATCTTAACATCATTCATAAGCTGTAGGATCGACTCAGCATCACAACAAGAATATAACAAGAGAGATATATAAAACCAAGCATGCATGAATAATCTATTAGCAACAGAAACAACTGAAATATAAATAAACATCCAAATAGTTTCAAGTCTGGATCAAGTTAAACTCGGGAACATCAGCCCGTTACAAGTTCTTAAATTTGCAAGAAAATAATAGTCCAAGAAAACAAATAATGCAGGAAGTAAATATTCAAATCAAGTCCTCCTTCACTTGGAGGCTAAAACCTTTGCTCACCAATTCTAGCGGGTAGCTCATCTCCAAAGTCTGCTTAATAAATATAAAACAAGAACAGGGAAAAACAAGAGAAAATGCCCTTAGTGCAAGCTAGGGCCACAAATTGTAAAAACGAGTACAAGTATGGGGAACAGGAATCAAGAATGTAACATGGACATAACAAGTAGTGGAGGAACCAGGAACTAGCTAACAAGAAGGATAACTCAAGTAAATAGGCTGGATAACAAAATACTAGTGGTGAAACAAGTAACAAGTGAACACATAGGGTATCTAATCTCAAGTGATACGCATCTAGTTCAAGTGTCAGGTATCTAGTCTCAAATCTAGTGTCAAGTGTCAGGTCTCAAGTATCAAGTTGTCAAGTATCAGGTAACAGGTATCAAGTGTCAAGTATCATGTATCAAGTCTCATGTATCATGTCATCAAGTATCAATAACAGGTGTCATGTTCAAGTTCCATGTATCAGATATCAGGTAATCAGGTAATCATGTAACAGGATAAACATGTATCAGGATAATCAGGTAACAGGATAATCATGTATCAGGTATTAAGTTCAAGTCTTGTGTGATTACTATCTAGGTAGCACGACATGCATCCATCTTTTTACTACATGGTTGCTACAGTCAAGACAATTGCGTTTAGACCTAGTAATGGAGTCCATAGGGCGGCATACTCAGGTATCAAGTGTCAAGCAAGTGATCAATCATGGACTCTAGAGGTGGCCCCCGTAGACTCTAGAGGTGGCCCCCGTCACCCATGACGTGGCACTTAGTTCTACGTGGCACTTAGTTCCATGTGATCTCAACCATATATCATGTAATCATATAATGGACTCTAGAGGTGGCCCCCGTAGACTCTAGAGGTGGCCCCTGTCACCCATGACGTGGCACTTAGTTCTACGTGGCACTTAGTTCCATTTAACATACATCATTGGGAAACACGGGCCCCCTTCCGAGTACACTTACCTATGTTGTCCACTCTATAGTCCTTCCCTCAAACCCCGGCTTGTTATATTTGTTCAGGCAGATTTTGTGTTCTTGTATTTATACATGTGGATCAGGGTTGAAATAATATAAATTAATTCTAAGAATAATTGGAGATGTCCTATAGGGTGTCCAGCAACTACATATAAAATTTGGGGTCAAACGCTCGCTGTTTACACCGCTAAAATAATTCTCAAAGTACAGGTGTGCAGCAGTTTTTGCGAATCTGTGTCTACCGACACAGCTGCATTAAATCTGCAATAACTCCTAGACCGTAACTCCAAATTCGATCATTTTGGAGTCTATCGATATCTACACATCCGGATCTACAATTTCTATTCAGGGCTCGGGCCCAGATTCCAAGGATAAATGGGTCAAAACCGCAAAAGAATATTCAGACAGCAACACTCAGGATTTATTTACTAATGTAGGTTTCATGGAAATATGTAATTTGGTGTCTAAGTTGTTAAGTATCATAAATACATAATCATAGAGATCAAAACAGAAACTAATAAATATTTTTCAAGTCATAATAGTCGCAAATTCGTCAAAATACTAAATATATATGTAACTACAAGTTTTAGGGCTCCTTAATTCATATGTCCATGTGATTCATGTGTTCAAGGGGGTAAAAGAGTCCAATTGATTATTATTTAATACGAGGAAGTTTTGTGACTCTTGGATTTGTGGGTTTGAAGGTTCAAATTTGATTTACTATGATATTTCAAAGGGAGTCACAATCTAACTATATGTGGTATTTTCAAGAAAACTTGTACTAGAGCAATAAAATGTACAAGATGAATACTTGCCTTAGATGACGATGATGAACTCCACTTGTTGTAGCAATTTGAATAGAAAAATCCCGGAAGGAGTCCTCAAAAAGCGCGCGCGAAAATCAACTGTAGATCGAGTTTTCCCCACGCCGGATCAGCCCAGAACAGCAAACAGCGAGCTGGGATTTGCTGCGCCAAAACACGGAACACCAGATCGCACCAATGGGGTTCTTTCCTATGCAGCGGATCGCCAGAACAGGAAACAGCCATCGAGGATCTGCTGTGGGCACAACACGGGATAGCGATCTCGATCGCACGGATCATGAAGTGATCCGATGGTCGAGATCGAATCCCGCCCAGTCCACTGATTTTCTTCTTCTTCTTCGTTCTTTCGACCGGCGGAGAGCGAGGAAGCGACGGCCTGGGCTCGCGCGACCGCGGCGATGGCTTCAACGGTGACGAGGTGGGGCTCACGACGCTGGCAGCGGCGCGACGTCGAGAGGGAAACGGCGTCGCACGGCGACTCTGTTCTGGGTCGAAAACAGGGGAGGAAGGAGAGCGGGGTTCGGGGTGTTGGTCGGCGATGGTGGTTGCGAGGCAGTGGGGTAGGCGAATGAGGAAGACGACGAGCGGCGCAAAGGTGGAGAGTTTGAGGCGAAAAGGTGGGGAGAGGGCGATGGTTACTGACGTCGAGTAATGGTAAAAATGGGTTCGGAGCTTTGGGAAATGGCGGAGGACGGATGAGTGACTGGCGACGATGACGATGGGTTTTCGGAGGCTGGAGAGATGGGGAAGATGACGATGGTAATGGCGGTGAGGTTGAAGGGTCGGAGAAATGGAGTTTCGGGGGAGGACGAAGCTAATGGTAATGGTGGAGGCGATGGGTTTCAGGAGTTGGGGAGTCGACGGCGGGACGATGATGGAGTTGACAAGGGCGAGGAGGTGGAGAGGAGGCGAAGGCGATGGGCGAGGGGATGATCGGAGTAAGGGAGCTTGGGGTTGGTTGGGCGCAGCGAAAGAAAATGGAAACGAAGGAGATGGAGAAATGGGGAAGAGAAGAAGGCGGCGGGTTTTAGGTTAGAACAGTAGGTTGTTAGGGTATAGGGTATAGGGTTAGGGGTTTAAATAGTGTGGGTTTGCGGGTTTGCGGGTTCATGGGTTTTGGGGATCCGTTTCAAAAAGAGCCCAACAGAAGAAATGGTCAAAATGCACAAAAATGGGGATTAGAGAGATAAACGAGAAGAATCGGTCCATTTCTCATGAAGAACGGTACAAATGGCACACAATTGAATTTGATAAAAGGACCCACAATTGAGTTGAGACAAAAATAATGATTTTATTCGAACTGAAATAAAATACGGGATCTCAAATAGACAAAAGAGTACAATTGAGAAAAAAATACGGTATAAAATACAAATACGGGAAAACAGGAGTTACATTTCCGCCAGCTCCCGGACAGTTAAAGTTCCTAGTCGTGGCAGTCGACTATTTCTCGAAATGGATAGAGGCCGAGCCCCTGGCTACAATCACCGAGCATAAGGTCGTTCAATTCTTCTGGAAAAATGTGATCTGCCGATTCGGCATTCCCCGGGTCATAGTTACAGATAACGGAATGCAGTTCACTGGGGCTGCCTTCCGAGCCTTATGTGAGGACCTTGCCATACAACACCGCTTCTCCTCCGTCTCTCATCCTCAGTCAAATGGCCAGGCCGAAAATGCCAACTGACAGATCCTCTCAGGCATCAAGAAGAGACTAGACAAGTGTTCCAAGGGCTTGTGGGTCGATCAGCTGCCCAACGTGCTGTGGAACTACCGCACCACAAAGTGGACCCCAACAGGCGAGAGCCCGTTCAATCTCACCTACGGGTCCGAGGCCATCATTCCCCTAGAAGTCGGAATACCCTCTCCTCGTTTGATAGCTTTTGAAGAAGAGCAGAACGCTAGAGAGCTCAGAGCAAGTCTAGACTTGATAGACGAAATCCGAGAAAGAGCTGCCATACGGCAACAAAGCTACCGAAGAAGGATTGAGCAAGCATACAACAAAAGAGTCCGCCCAACGGACCTCAAAGAAGGGGACCTAGTCCTCCGAAAATTGGCCATCTCGTTCCCCGGACAGAAAAGCAAATTGGCCCCCAATTGGGAGGGACCCTACAAGATCTCAAAAGTGACCCGCCCCGGCGCATATAGACTAGAAGATCTCGAAGGCAGGGAAATTCCCAGGACTTGGAATGCCGACCATCTCTTAAAATACCAAGAGAGAGCAACGACGCCTCTCTAAGTAATTCGAGATGTCGAACCGTTCCTTTCCTGTTACTTGTAGTAATTTTCTTTTATTTTTCATTGTAATAACGACTAGCAACTTTAGAAGCAGCCGACCATTGGATATTAATAAATAAAGTTTTTTCGTATCTTCGCTACTATTACATCTCTCTGCCTTTAACTCTTTAATCTCACGATGGTTCGGAGTCCAGCACTCAGCTCGACTCTTCTTCCTCAGCTCGCCCGTAGACGAGCCAGAAGTAGATCGCCGTTCGAAATTGCTCCCGCAGCCATTGAATGGTTCGGAGTCCAACACTTGGCTCGATTCTACTTCGCAAGTTCGCTCCTAAGCGATCTAGAAGTAGTTCGCCATTCGGAACTGCTCCCACAACCCATAAATCAATCTCACGATGGTTCGGAGTCCAGCACTCGGCTCGACTCTTCTTCCTCGGCTCGCCCGTAGACGAGCCAGAAGTAGATCGCCGTTCGAAATTGCTCCCGCAGCCGTTGAATGGTTCGGAGTCCAACACTTGGCTCGATTCTACTTCGCAAGTTCGCTCCTAAGCGATCTAGAAGTAGTTCGCCATTCGGAACTGCTCCCACAACCCATAAATTAATCTCACGATGGTTCGGAGTCCAGCACTCGGCTCGACTCTTCTTCCTCGGCTCGCCCGTAGACGAGCCAGAAGTAGATCGTCGTTCGAAATTGCTCCCGCAGCCGTTGAATGGTTCGGAGTCCAACACTTGGCTCGATTCTACTTCGCAAGTTTGCTCCTAAGCGATCTAGAAGTAGTTCGCCATTCGGAACTGCTCCCACAACCCATAAATTAATCTCATGATGGTTCGGAGTCCAGCACTCGGCTCGACTCTTCTTCCTCGGCTCGCCCGTAGATGAGCCAGAAGTAGATCGCCGTTCGAAATTGCTCCCGCAGCCGTTGAATGGTTCGGAGTCCAACACTTGGCTCGATTCTACTTCGCAGGTTCGCTCCTAAGCGATCTAGAAGTAGCTCGTCATTCGAAACTGCTCCCACAACCCTTAAACTAATCTAACGACCGGATCTCTCATATGGCTCGACTTTATCTCACCGGCTCGTCCTCAAATGGGTCGGGGTTGGACGGCCATCCCGACCTGCCCCCACGACTGTCGAGCTGAGCGGACGAGGTACCGACCCTCGTATATGGCGAAAAAACCTCCTGAGACGAAACCACCGTCAGACCATCTCAGAAAGTGTGCTAGGGCGTGATGAGCGGATCTAATTCAGCCACGTGTCCACAAAACGACAAGATAGCATTTTCTTGGGAACTGGACCCGCCTCAAGATTCGTGCAACCATCTAATGGCTCTGATCGCTTCACTACGCTCGGCAAAAGTCACTCCGGTCATCAATCTACGATTAGGCCACGCGGCCACAACATAGAAACAGCTGCACCTTAGCGACCGAACCGAGCCGCACCTGAAGGGGCCAAGGTGCTCGACGAAGCAAACACTCGCCTCACGGTTCATTTTGAGCCTACCCTAGCTAGCGCAGTTACAGCATAATGAGAAGACAGCAGAAAACAGATCGGATAAATCAACTCCAATTTTATTAAAAACTTGGACAAAATTACAAAAAGATTACAACCAAAAGAGTTCGAAAAACAGTCCGAAGGACGGTTCTAAAGACATCCAAGGATAAGACACGACCCGTTTACTGCCTCCGAGGAAGAGGTACGCTCCGGTTCAGCGATACCTTGGGTCGGCGCTTCTTGACCTCCGAGCTCGTCTCCAGACCAACGAATCGAGACGCCTCCTCGCCGCTGACCCTGACAGTCGCTCCAACCGAAGCGCCACTTGAAGACACCGCTATGCCACTTTGGGCGTCGGCTGCTGACCTGCCTACGATAGGAGTCCGGCTCGCCGCTTGATAGAACGTGATCCCTCGCTCAATCTCTTTGCGAGTGCACGAGGTGCTCCGGATGTTAGCCCTCACCGGCTGAGGCTTGAGCCGAGCAACCTCTTCCTCCAGTTCGACGATCCGATCCTTCAATGTATCATCCTTTACTATCACTTTAAACCGAGGAAGTTTGGCCGAACCAGGGTACTCTGCGCTGTCGGATATAATGCAGCGCAAGTGTGTCACCTCGATGCTCTTGTCGACCGTCACCCTTTGCAGCTGTTCTACCTTCTTCGCAAAGTCATCCCGTTCGGCCGAAACTCGCGCCAGTTCCTCCTCCTTAGCAGATAGTTCGGTCTCGACTATCCGTAGATGGTGCAATTCGGCCAACGCCTCACTATGCCTAATCTCTAAGTTGTAAAGTATCCTCCTCGTCAGGTGAACCTCACCCTCGAGACGATCCTCTCGAGATCGCTTAAACAACTCGGCTCGGCGCCGATCAGCCGGGGTGATAAGAGTCTGCTCGGCAATCTGAAATGAGAAAGGGATAGCATTGAAGTACTATATTGCCAAACCAAACACTTAGACAAAATTTCAAAGTCAAAACATTTTTCATTCATTAAAAGCGGTGGCCAGTCCGCAAAAGGCATTACAATGCTCGGAAGAAAAAACAAAACGAAAACTACAAAAATTTAACGAGGGGATCAGGGGTCCACCTGCGTCGCCGCTTCGACCACGGGCGCATTGACAGATGGCCCCTCGATCCTCCCCTCGACCTGGCCGTCCGCCACAGGTGGGTCGGTCCCCTCCTCCTCGTCTTCACCTTCGGCCTCGTCGCCTTCGCCTTCCTCCCCCTCGTCGCCTGAAGGCAACCTTGGCTATAGTCGGTAGCCGACCCGCTCGAAGCCAGGGATCCGATCTTGGACATGATCAAGTGCCCTTTGATAAGACAGCTCCATGTTCTCGGCCATGTGCTTCTTCGCCTCGGCCTCGACCTCCTTCTCCACCTCGGCCCTGATCTTCGTCGCCAAGGCCTCCTTCTCCGCCTTCTCTTCGGCCAAGGACTTCAGCGCCGCAGCCAGTCGGTGGCCTTGGCAGCCTTGGCAGACTCCGCGTCGATACGCCCCTTGGCTTTCTCCAGGTCGGCAACAAGGTCGGCCACCCGGACTTCCAGGGCCTCGGCCCGCCTCTGCTCGGCCTCAAGTTCCTTGACCGCCCTGACCTTTGCCGACCTGTCTTTGTCGCTGGCGGCCCTCAGCTCCTTCTCCTGCACAGCGAACGTCTCGAGGAGGTGGCCGAAGTGGCAAGTGGCCTGCAAAGACAACTATCAGAGTGATGCGCAAGACGAGCAACAAACTTAAAGAAATTCGCAAGAAGACACTTACCGACACGAGTGACCGAGCGACTTCATAGGTGTCGTCGCCGACCGTCCCCGCCTTCAGCGCGGCCCTGTCCTTCGGGGTCGCCAAGTGCTTGACGACCTGCACTGACATCTGAGAGTTGCCGAGGAATCCGTCGTGATTCCTCACCCGCCAGTTCGGCACAAACAACTGCTTGTGCTGCTCGGTCAGGATTTCCTCGGCCGCCTTGGTCAATGGCGGAGCCTCGAGCGCCAGAGCCGCGTTGACATCAAAGGACCCCTCTATCACGGTCAGAGCCACAGGGGCCGAGGCCTCCTCGACGACAGCCACCTCCGAAGGCACCTCGGTAGGCGGAGGAGGCGGGGTGGTGGCAGAGGCGACAGTGGGCTGCGGAGTCTACGAGGCAGCCTCGGTCGCCCTCTTCCTCTTTCTGCCCCCGCCCAGCTTGGACCTATCGGCCATCATAGAGTTGAAGTCAATCTTCATCGCTTCTGCATCGGACAACAAAAAACAAATCATCAAGACGAATTAAAGACTTGAAAAACGAAAATAAATGAGATGTCAGGAGCATACTCGGGTCGATGGGGCTTAGGCCGGACCCGAACAACACCTCCTCCGTCAACTCCCTCCAACTCAACAGTGGAAGGGCCATTATCTTCCTCGCCACCTCCTCCTCGGCCTCAGACAATACAGGGTTGGCTCGCGCAAACTTCGGCACCTCCACTTTCCACCGGGTCGGAATATGCCGAATCGCCTCGCCCCTTATTATAAAATACTTCTCTTTCCAACCCTTAATTGAGTCGGGGATTTCTATAATCCTAACACCCTTCCTCGGCCCCAAGTAGTATCGATACTCTGTCTTGTGCTGCCTATTTATCCGATACATTCCTCGGAAGACCGTTAGATCCGGCTCTACTTCGGCTCTGTAGCACCGAAGCAAGAAAGCGTTCACGTGACGCCATGTGTTCGGCATGAATTGGGTCGGCGCGAGGCAGAACCAGCCGAGGATCTGAAGGATGAAGGGATGCAGCGGGAAACGTAGCCCGGCATTCAAGGAGTCAAAGTCGAACATGCACATATCCGACGACGACAGCTTGGAATTCGCTTGCATCTCGGGACCGGGGAGCATCAGTTTGTACTCCGGAGGGATGGCGAAGGCCTTTCTAATCCGAAGTAGATCCTTCTCGGATAACACCGAAATGAGCTCGTCGGCTTCGGTGGGAAGGGCCGGGTTAGGCTCCTCGACAATCTTCGACTTCCCATAGATCGCTTTCTCCAAAAGGTCGCCCTCGTACTGCCTGACACCCGAATGCCCGGACAGAACAGAGGGATATCGTCCCATCTTGGGAGCTTGCTTTGGGTTTTGCACGACCACCTCAACCACAGGGGATTGGGTCTCCACCCTCCTCTTCTTCTTCCCCTGCCTCGCCTCGGCTACAGACGGTTCGGCAACCTGTTTACCCTTTCTACGGATCTCCGACCTCCTCCTCTCCTCGGCACCATCATCACCCGAGGACGAGGCCCCACTCCCCGAGTTCACTCGTGACATCTCTAGAAAAAGGCTAAGACTAAGTAAACTGACCTTTGAAGTGACGTTCTCGGTCGGAATACGCTCGCCGGAAATTGCCTGGCCCACGCGACAGCTAACAGCACTGCCTTGGAGCGAAAGTCGCCGCTAGCAGAGAGCTTAGAGAACAAAAGTGAAGTCTTAGGAGTAAAGAGTAAGAAATGAGCTTGGGAGTGGGGGTGAAAACTTATAACCCCTGGAATGTTGGGCCTCCTTGGGAAACGTAAAAAGCCCACTAAGAAGCCAAAGCGACAAGCGGAAAGTTGCGACGTTACGAGAAGCAAAAAACTCTTCAAATCACTAAGTCGGCGACTCAGCCACCGGTCTGCCAAGCCGAGCTATCGAACAGCCCGGCTGAGCAACCGAGCTACTGTGCCCCTTCAGAACAATGAACTCAGCACCTCGGCCAAACAGCCCTGATGCGCCGAGCCGAGATGACGAGGTACCGACCCTCGTATATGGAGAAAAATCATCCCGAGGCGAAGTCACCGTCGGATCTCTCCAAAATTCACGACAGAATCTGATGGACGGTTCAGATTGCGCCACGCCCACAAAACGACAAGATAACGTTTTCTTGTGATCTGAACCCCATCCTCGTGATGCGCGCCAAGATGAACGGCCCAGATCCGGCCACACGTATCTTCCGAGCTGCCTGCCATCGGCTTGCCCAGCCGAGCTACCGAACAGCTCAGCCGAGCAGCCGAGCTACTAGGCACGGAAGGGTGGAACCCTCAAGAGACATTCCCTTCAAAACGGCCAACTCAGCACCTCGACCAAACAGCCCTGATGCGCCGAGCCGAGATGACGAGGTACCGACCCTCGTATATGGAGAAAAACCATCCCGAGGCGAAGTCACCGTCGGATCTCTCCAAAATTCGCGACAGAATCTGATGGACGGTTCAGATTGCGCCACGCCCACAAAACGACAAGATAACGTTTTCTCGTGATCTGAACCCCATCCTCGTGATGCACGCCAAGATGAACGGCCCAGATCCGGCCACGCGTATCTTCCGAGCTGCCTGCCATCGGCTTGCCCAACCGAGCTACCGAACAGCTTAGCCGAGCAGCCGAGCTACTAGGCACGGAAGGGTGGAACCCTCAAGAGACATTCCCTTCAAAATGGCCAACTCAGCACCTCGGCCAAACAGCCCTGATGCGCCGAGCCGAGATGACGAGGTACCGACCCTCGTATATAGAGAAAAATCATCCCGAGGCAAAGTCACCGTCGGATCTCTCCAAAATTTGCGACAGAATCTGATGGACGGTTCAGATTGCGCCACGCCCACAAAACGACAAGATAACATTTTCTCGTGATCTGAACCCCATCCTCGTGATGCGCGCCAAGATGAACGGCCCAGATCCGGCCACGCGTATCTTCCGAGCAGCCTGCCATCGGCTTACCCAGCCGAGCTACCGAACAGCTCAGCCGAGCAGCCGAGCTACTAGGCACGGAAGGGTGGAACCCTCAAGAGACATTCCCTTCAAAACGGCCAACTCAGCACCTCGGCCAAACAGCCCTGATGCGCCGAGCCGAGATGACGAGGTACCGACCCTCGTATATGGAGAAAAATCATCCCGAGGCGAAGTCACCGTCGGATCTCTCCAAAATTCGCGACAGAATCTGATGGACGGTTCAGATTGCGCCACGCCCACAAAACGACAAGATAACGTTTTCTCGTGATCTGAACCCCATCTTCGTGATGCGCGCCAAGATGAACGGCCCAGATCCGCCGACGCATACCTTCCGAGCTGCCTGCCATCGGCTTGCTCAGCCGAGCTACCGAACATCTCAGCCGAACAGCCGAGCTACTGGGCACGGAAGGGTGGAACCTTCAAGGAACACTTCCTCCAAGACGGCCAACTCAGCACCTCGGCCAACAGCGCGAAGATGCCGAGTCGAGGTGCTGAGGTGCCGACCCTCGTATATGGCGAAAAAACTCGCCGACCCATATCAGCCGTTGGATCTCGTAAAAAAGCGCGCTCGTCATGATGGACGGTTCAGATCTTGCCACATCCACTAAACGACAAGATAGCATTTTATGGGGATCCACGCTGAGATGGACGGCCCAGATGATGCCACGTCCCTCAGACCCTCCGAACCGAGGCACCGACCCATCGAACCGAGGCGTTGGTTCTCCGAGCCGAGGTACCGAGGTGCCGACCCTCGTATATGGCAAAAAAACTCACCGACCCATATCAGCCGTTGTATCTCGTAAAGAAGCACGCTCGTCATGATGGACGGTTCAGATCTTGCCACGTCCACTAAACGACAAGATAGCATTTTATGGGGATTCACGCTGAGATGGACGGCCCAGATGATGCCACGTCCCTCGGACCCTCCGAACCGAGGCACCGACCCATCGAACCGAGGCGTTGGTTCTCCGAGCCGAGGTGCCGACCCTCGTATATGGCGAAAAAACTCGCCGACCCATATCAACCGTTGGATCTCGTAAAAAAGCGCGCTCGTCATGACGGACAGTTCAGATCTTGTCGCGTCCACTAAACGACAAGATAGCGTTTTATGGGGATCCACGCTGAGATGGACGGCCCAGATGATGCCACGTCCCTCGGACCATGTAATACCCTGATTTTTCAATTAATGAAAAATTATTTATTTTGCACGTAGTGTGCACGTGCAATATTTTGTTTGGATTATTTTATTATGATGTGTATAAATATTTAAGTATGTGTTCTCAAATTATTTTTGTACAAATAGCCTTTCTTTAAATAAATAGAAAGTCTTATTTTAATTTAATTAAAAAGGTCTTTTTCTTAAAGCCCAAAATGTATTTTATTTTATTTATTTTAATAACACTATTTTGGCCCAAAAATAAAGCCCATGGATTAATCTTCTTTTTATTTAAACTTGTCATGTAAAAGACTATTTTATAACTAATTTATTTTTATATAAAATTAAAGTGTACAAATTTGGGCCTAGTTGCATGCACGTGCACTACACGTACACGTGCATTGCACACCTTTCTCAAGGCCGGGTTGCATTCTTTTTGGAGGGAGTTTTGAAAATAGTCATGGTGATCATGAAGGTGGTTTTGTGGATGTGGGTAGTTTTTATAACTCCTACTCTAATCTTGGCCCTCCATCTTTCAACCAACTAATCAATCCTAGCCATCCATTTCACTTGTTTTCTAGTATAAATACCCCCCCCCCTCTCATGGCTATATTCATATGCAAATTATATCTTTCCAAATTATAGTTTTATTGTAGTAATAGTGTGAGTTAAAAAGATAGAGAGATTGTGTGGGATTGCTTGCTTGTTCCAAGGAGTAGAGGCCGGCCATTGCAAGAGGGAGCATTCGGTTTGCTTGGTGGCTTGGAGGTGCGCGCATTCGGCTAGGAGAAGGTGCATCTTGTTGCAAGGACTTGGTTGCTTTGTGTGTTTATTTTCTCTCCATTCAAGGTGGGTAAACATTTCATATTTCTAATATAGGGATCTATGCTAGATTCAACTATCAAAAATATGCATGAAAAATACTAATAAGAACACACTTTAATTGAGAAGTTAGTTTATGAATTGATTGAAATGTGGTGATTAATTTGTATGTGGTTCTAGTATTAAATTAAATTGTGTGTAGAATTCTCCATAATTATTAGTATGAAGTAATGATGGTGATTAAATTCCCTTAAGAATGTTGCTAGTATGATTTGAGACATGATGCATGAATAAGAACGCTTGTTAATTGTAAAGTTGAAACATGGAATTTATTGAGAAAGAGTACACTTTAAATTGAAAAGAGTGAATTTCTTGAATGATTGAGATGTGATTATGCAATTTAATAAGTGATGATATATGTTGTGACATAGATTGATTAATGGAACTACTTTGTTATCATTAAAAAAAAACTACTCATAAAGTTAGTAGTTGAGTTTTGCCTATTCATGTGCTAAATAGACCTCTATGTTGATATGGGTATGGACAAATTAAAGATATATGTGTTGGTTGAATAAAGAGTTAATAACAGTAAATTATTATAAGCAAATTTGAATAAAAAGATTGGGAGATCAATTGTTTAGCAATGTCGAAAATGAAAAATATATTAGTTTTAATGAACGATTCATTGACTAGTGTGAAAAATATAATTTATTAGTACAAAAATTATTTTTATCTTACTGGTATGAAATTCATATGAATGAAAATTGATCTGGAGATTTTCAGTAATTTTTTACAAAAGCAATAAGAAACAAAGTTTGGTTGAACATCGAAATAATTTTATAACAGTGGGAATTAGTCTAAAAGGAATTTAATGCACACTGTAACAACCCGAGCATGTAGCTCGAGTGGTCACAGCGTCACGTTGGGTTCTCTGCCGTGACCGGTTCGAATCCCAGGATCAACAATATTTTGTTTAGTTTCTTTCAAAATGATTAATCAGCGGACTGAGAGCATTTATAGCTCTCAGTTGCCTTTTATACTGTGGCACAAACCGGCCTAGTGGCCTGTGCTTTGGGCTTTGTTGGTGGCGTGCTGGGTTCGAATCTTGCTATCGGCAAGATGGAAAAAAATATTTTTTTGGGAGTTTTATGTATCGAAAAATTATGAAAAAAAATATGTATATTCTCCTTAAAATGTAAGGGACTTTCTAAAAATAGTTTGAGGATTATTTGAATGAATTTAACTATGGTTTGTAGTTAAAATGCATAAATAGACATATGGTTCTATATGGATTATTGATATGAAATTATAACTTGAAAGAATAAGTGAATTGACACATTAAGAGTTGATTTGGCAAAAAGAAATGTGGTTATATGACATGATACAATTATTTTCTCACTTGTGGAACAATATATGAAGTGTGCATATTGTTTAGTAATGTGGAATTATTGTGATGTGATAATTGATAAGTATATGCAATTTATGTGCAATGATGGACTTGTGAACAAAAGTGAAATCATGAATTGAAAAGAGAATATACATGTGAGTATGAGAACTCAACATGGAAAATTTATAAGTTGAAGATTGTGAAATGAAATTTGAAATAGAGTAGCTAAGTCTCCCCGGCATCGAGAAATGAAATGAAATGAAATTAGACCAAGGTTGGTCATGATGAAATGAATGAATAAGTCCGGTTGATGGAGAGGCTAACTCTAGAGATTAATTTTGTTCATGATTTTTTAATAAAACTAAGGACTAGTGCATAGTGAAGATGTGATGAAAGTAAGAGAAAAACATTGAGTATGAGGGCCCTAGTTAAATTATTTGAATGAATTTAACTATGGTTTGTAGTTAAAATGCATAAATAGACATATGGTTCTATATGGATTATTGATATGAAATTATAACTTGAAAGAATAAGTGAATTGACACATTAAGAGTTGATTTGGCAAAAAGAAATGTGGTTATATGACATGATACAATTATTTTCTCACTTGTGGAACAATATATGAAGTGTGCATATTGTTTAGTAATGTGGAATTATTGTGATGTGATAATTGATAAGTATATGCAATTTATGTGCAATGATGGACTTGTGAACAAAAGTGAAATCATGAATTGAAAAGAGAATATACATGTGAGTATGAGAACTCAACATGGAAAATTTATAAGTTGAAGATTGTGAAATGAAATTTGAAATAGAGTAGCTAAGTCTCCCCGGCATCGAGAAATGAAATGAAATGAAATTAGACCAAGGTTGGTCATGATGAAATGAATGAATAAGTCCGGTTGATGGAGAGGCTAACTCTAGAGATTAATTTTGTTCATGATTTTTTAATAAAACTAAGGACTAGTGCATAGTGAAGATGTGATGAAAGTAAGAGAAAAACATTGAGTATGAGGGCCCTAGGTAGCGGCGAGAGCGTATCCCAGGAATTCCCATAACGAGTCTGGGTGAGGATGCTGCTCCAGAGTACCGTCCCAGTGGCGACGCTCGTGGGATGTTTGAAGACTACGGGTGGTGTCATGTCTATGGTGAGAGCTGAATTACCACAGGATGTCTGCATGATGAGTCATGTCAGCGATGGGATTCCCTCCAGAGTGCCTAGACATGAGTTCGTAGGACAGAAAACATCTAGGATACTTACCGTAATTACAGTAGTAGATTAAATCATAACGGGGGATTGAACCCTACAAAGATGAAGAACGAATAAGGGCTTGCCCTCGGACCTATGCAGTATGGGATGCATAGAATCCGAACAAGTGTGCATTAGTGTCATGTAACATAAATAAATGCATTAAGGATTAAGTGCACAACACAACACGACATCAATAGGGTAGTCCCTTTAGTTTGAATTGTGACAAGTTTATGTTTGTTAAATATGGAAAGTTAAGTTATACTATTTCCGGCATAGAGAGGATGGCCGTGTATATAATGTTCGTCGGTTGAATAAACTGACGTACCCACAGTCTTATATGCAAGTAAATGACTTGTTAAAGATTAAAGAGGAATGGATGCTTAAAGATTATACCATGCTGTTGTACTTTTATTCAATTGTTGTATTTTTTTACTTCCGCTGTGCAAAAGAAAAGTGTAATATTAATGTAATCTCCGATGTATGATGAAAAGTTTTAATTTCCCTGTAAAATTGTACTAAAGAAAGTGAAAAGATCCTGTAGAACATCTCGAATTCAGTGTATTTGGGATTCGGGGCGTTACAGATCATCCGAACCGAGGCACCGACCCATCGAACCGAGTCGTTGGTTCTCCGAGCCGAGGTGCCGACCCTCGTATACGGCAAAAAAGCATGCCGAGGAGCAGGGACCGTCTGATCGTTAAGAAACTCGTGCTTCACCCAGATCGATGGTCCAGATTCTCCCACGTCATAAATAGGTATTTAAAAATCAATTTTTATTTATTTAAATCGTTTTATTTATTTAAAAATTGCGAAAAATTGCTAAAAATTCGGTAAAATTAGCCAAAAATTCTAGGAAATAATTAAAAATTCGGGGGGATATTTTTGAGCCCCCGAACGGATAATTATTGCCTAGAATATACGGCTAAGACCCCCGAACAATTAAGTTAACACATCGCAAAATTAAATAAATAGCCCGAAAAAATAGATAAAAACTCAATACACCATATTGCTTCAAAAAAGAAGGAGGAGTTACCTTACCACCCACTTCGGGATTCAAAAACACCCATTCCGACTCCGATACAACTCCACTAGCCACTAAAATAGTCAAACTACTCCACAAAGACTGATTACCCTCAGCCTTTAGGAGTGGGGGGCTCGTGATATGGCTAAAAATAGGGGTTTAATCGAGACCGTCCAAATTGGGCACGAATCCTAAAGTCCGGGGGTAAGACAGTAATTTCACTTACAAACGGGCCAGAAGCGGGTACTGGGTCTCCTTCTCATAGATCCAATAAACCCGCGAACGGATCCACCTCAACCGGGTGCGGGTTTCAACCCGCAATAAACCCGGTCCAACAGGATAGAATTAGGGTTTCTGATTAACATTAATCAACGGCCCTGATTCATATCTATCCTTTCACTGAGGATTGGGGATTACATTCCTTATCTATACACAGGAATTACATGCCTAATCTATTCCCTAAGATGCCTATAAATACCCCCTACCCATCTCCATTAAGAGGTAATCAATCTTTCACCAGTTTTTGCGCTCTTTCATAGTCTTCCAGATTACTGACTTGAGCATCGAAGGGTGCGTCGCCGGGAACAACCCCGGTGTCTCGCACTTTTTGCAGGTGTACGGCGGGAGCGACGATCGAACCCCGACGGAACAGGTATACAGGTTTACTATTCAGTTTCCCTAAGAATCCACAAATACTATCTGTTTTCCCCCACACCAAAATTAGCGGCAACAGTTTATATGAGAGCTGGTCGAGTGCGTACTAGTTTGCACATGATCAGCAGCAAACTCCTCCACAGACTGTCTAATCTCTTTATCTTTCATGATCTGCATCTAACGGTCTAAACATACCCCCCGCTCAAGCAAGGGTAATTTTGTCATTTCTCTAGACAATACCCCCCAAATCCTGAGGTTCTCCGACTTCGAGTATTTATATTTCTTCTGCTTCTTAGACTGTCTACTACCTGAATCTGATTGCCTTGGTTGCTGATGTATACTAACTAGATCAGCTTATGATATTTTTGGCAATGAGATTGTTGTTGCTGACAATTTTTCTGACTCTAGGTAGTATACATAAGCAACAAAGGCAACCGGATTGCCTTGGTTGCTAATGTATACAGTTTGAGAGGATGAGAAGAAAATCTAGGGTTGGGGTTTGATGCTTTGTTTAGAGGGGCGACGAGGGATGGAGAGCTAGGGTTAGGTTTTCAAAGATTGGGGGAGGCATCGAAGGGCTATCGAATGGTGAAGAAGAAGAGAAGATAGTAGGAGCTGGTAGGGGGGTATTTAGGAAAATGAAAAAATTACCCTTGCTCGAGCGGGGTATGTTAAAACCGTTAAATGTAGATCATGATGGATGAAGAGATCTAACGGTCTGTGGAGTAGTTCGCTGCTGATTGAGGGCGAACCAGTTCGCACAGGATCAACCCTATATATATATATATATATATATATATATATATATATATATATATATATATATATATATATATATATTGTCTGTATGCGTACATATGATTGCAGTGTTTTGTTTGGTCTTGCTATCGTTGGTGTGCGGTTAGGATTACGGGGCGGTTCATGAGGATGGTTGCATTCTGGACGATGCACGAGAATGAGAAGGACCGATATTGATATAAACACTAGTTTTTAGTACGATGCCTATACAAATATATCATCGTATGATACTACGATGGGTATATCTTGCGAACACTCAATAAACCTCTCATCTCTCATCTAAGAACCCAATTAAGGACTAAATAGTGCAGCCAACCATTGTATCCTAAACCAATGGCTTAAGACCATGGTTTTGTACCAAAACCACCCTAAACCTACACCCCTACACCCTAAAATCCGGCCCCCTCATTCCTCTCTCTTTCCTTACTCTTTTCCATTAAAAAACCCCATCATTTCTTCTCCCAAGTTCTGAAATCTTCAGAACTCAAACCCAAGAAAAGAAAAAGAAGGAGAGAAAGGAAGAAGGATTGAAGAGGAGCTCTTGGAGTGAACTCTTGGAGAAGTGAAGCTCAAAGCGATCATTTACTCTACAATCAACTAAGGGTGGGGAGTTTATCTAAACTATTCTTGTTGTTTCGTGTTGATTTCTTAAATGCATGAGAAGTAGTAGGATTTAGAATGATTGTTTAGGAGATTGGAAGTTGAATCTGAAACTAGAACCTGAAATCTTGATCTGCTTGGCATTTTCTAGAATTTCCTGAGAGCAAACCACAAGGAATTTGATAATGGAATTTTCACATATTGTTCCCTTATATGTCTAGATGATTCATGAATTATTTTGGATTTGTTTGAGGTTGTTTGGTATTTTAATAAAATCCATTTGTGGAACAGTGCCGTAAGGCAGTAGCAGAAATGGTTTACTGTGATACCTGAGATTGTTGGACTTTTCATAATTAATTGGCACATGATCTTAATCTGAAATTTTTACCATGTTTTCCCACATGTATCTAGACTCTATAGAAAAATCAAGAAATTAATTTAATGAAGTTCCAGGCATGTTCAAAATTAATCTATAAACAGTGGTTAGAACAGTGACTGAAGAACAGGATGATCTTTGTTCTTAATTGAAACATGAAGAATTCAGTATAGACTTAGAAATTGGACATGAAACCTTTTGCATGTTGTTATTTATGAAGTCTCGTTTCTTTACTGTAAAATTTGTGACTATTGAATGAACATAGGATTTATGATGGATTTTATAGCACGTACTGTGCTGGATTCAGTCAGATTAGACCCCTATAGAGAAGACACAATTGAGGCTCCTTAAGAGAAAATTTTTAGGAAGTGTTTCCTTAGAGGATTGTAGTAGACATCAAGACCTTTCTAACAAGACCTATTTGAGGTTATGAACAACTAGGAAGTTGTAGCCTAGGTGTTTACCTTTCCGGATTGGGCTTGTACACCCCAATCGGAGTTGTATTGAGGGAGTTATGATCTTTTTAAGTTTCGGGCGGAAACACTATAGGTTGCTTAGTATTGGGTTTGACTAGGTATTGTGAGGACCTTTCTCCTGTGTATCCATTAGAGTTGATAACTCTTTGTCTGGGGATGTTTGGTATCTATTGTTGGTTTTGTTGACTCCCATGGTGGACTTGTGACTCGAGTTAGTCACTAGGGTAGGGTGATACCCTGCATCTGTCGACCCTAAGTTATGAACTTCCACCGAAGCGTAGGACGTCTGAGCTGAGCCATCAAATTGAGTTCATTACCCGGAGAGGGGTGAACGCACAAATTCTTCGCCCGGTGAGGGCTAAACACATGAGTTCATTACCCAGGGAGGGGTGGACATGCACATTCATTGCCAGATAGGGGTGAATGCAGGCCACGGGGCTAGACAAACTCCAAGCTAGGGGAAGTGGTGAACCAAATTGGTAACGCCAGGGCTAGAGGTCGATGAACAGAATTTTGGAAGCAATCTCATTTCACCCAAGTGTTTAGAAGAGGCTAGGATTAGAGTGATGCATTAGGGATTTTGTTATTGCATTAGTACTAGCAGACCATAGTCGGGTGTTGTACTCTCCTGTCGTAGGGATACGTTTTCGGTACTCATGATTGAGTCCTTGGTCTCGTATCTCGATCTGTTAATTCCCATAGTTTTCCGGAGTAAGGAACGGGAGGATAGGGTGATTTGACCCTCGAGGCCGTTACGTTCCTGATATGTCTAAAAATAGGGTTAAATCGGAACTGTCCAAATTGGGCACGAATCTTAAAGCTTGGGGGTAAAATGGTAATTTCACCTACCAACGGGTCTAAAATGAGTACTGGGTCTTTTCTCCAAAAATCCAATAGCCCACGAAACGGATCCATCTCAACTGGGTGCGGGTTCCAACCCGCAATAAACCCGGTCCAGCTGGACAGAATTAGGGTTTATGATTAATCTTAATCAACGACCCTGATTCCTCCGATCCATTTGCTGGGAAGTAGGGATTTGATCTTATCCCGAAATTGGTTCGTATGGTGGCTATAAATACCCCTCATCCCCCACCATTAACAGGTAATCAATCTTTTGCCAGTAAAAGCTCATTCATAATCTTTTCTGATTACTGACTTGAGCGTCGGAGGGTGCATCGTCGGGACCAACCCCGGTGTATCGCACTTTTTGCAGGTGAACGGTGGGAGTCAATGGTCAAACTCCGGTGGAAAGATTTCAGGTTTGACTATTGATCTACTTCAATAGTCAATCAGGTAGACGGCCCCTCGTCCTCCGTCGCTCCGGCTCGGGGGTCAGCTACAACCTGGTCACCCTCTTCTTCCGCCACCACAGCCTCGAGGTCGGCGGGAGCCTCGCCACCTGGTTGCTCGTCCACCTCCTCTTCTTCCTCTTCCCCTTCGGCTTCTTCCTCGGCACCATGCCACAGCCTGTACCCCGACCTGTCGAAGCCGGGGACTCGAGCCTCGACGTGCTCGAGCGCGGTGGCCTAAGACAGCTCCATATTTGCCTCCATGTGCTTCTTAGCCTCGGCCTCGATCTCCGCCCTCGCCTTCTCCACGGCCTCGGCTTGTTGCAGCTTCACTGCCTCCAAAGCCCTCGCCGCTGCGGCCCTCTCCTCGGCTACCTTTGCAACCTCCGAAGCAAACCTCTCCTTCGCTTGCACCAAAGCTGCCTCGAGGTCGGCGACCTGGGCTGCAAGAGCGTCCGAGCGACGCTGCTCCGCTTCGAGCTGCTTCATGGCCCTCGCCCTCTCTGCTTGGTCTTTGTTGCTGAGGGCCTTCAGCTCCCTCTCCTGCTCGGCATACTCCTCGAGGAGATGGCTGAAGTGGCAAGTGGCCTGCACGGAGAAGCAGTTAGAACACCACGAAGGCCGAGCTAAAAACTTAGCAAATTTTTGAGAAAAATTCGGAAACAGCAAAGAGACTTACCGACATAAGTGACCGAGCTACTTCGAGGGCATCGTCGCCCGTCGTCCCCGCCTTCAGCACGGCTCGGTCCTTCAGGATTGGGAGATGGCGAAGAGCTTGCATACTCATCGCCGAATCCCCCAAGAAGCCGTCGTGGTTCATCACCTGCCAATTGGGGACGAACAGCTTCTTGTGAGCCTCGGTCAGTATCACCTCAGCCTGCTCAGGTCAAGGGCGGGGCCTCAAGCGCCAGCATCGCCGAGATGGAGAAGCCCTCACCTACAGGGGTAGAGGAGGTCGGCTGGACAACAATCGCCGAGGACGGCTCCCGAGGTGAAGTGGTGACGAGTGCCGAAGGTGCCTTGGTGGGTTAGCCAGACGAGGGACCCGTGCTCGTCCTCTTCCTCTTCTTGCCGTCGGCGGCTTTGCTTCGCTCAGCCATCATACCCTTGAAATCCATGTTCGAAGCCTAAGTCCAAGTGAAAGGGAAAAACTAGTTAGAACAAAAAAATATATACAAGGCATCAAAGAAAGTAAAGCAGAAAGAAAGATAGAGATGTCAGGAGCGTACTCGGGTCGATCAGACTAAGGCCTGACCCGTGCAACACCTCCTCGGTCATCTCCCTCCAACTCAACATCGGAAGACCGATCAGCTTCGTTGCCACCTCTGCCTCGGCCGGGGTCAACACCGGCTTGGCCTTTGCGTACTTCGGTACCTCCTCCTTCCACCGGGTCGGGAAGTCCCACGCCGAGGGCCCTTTGATCAGGAAAAACTTCCCTTTCCACGACTTTATCGAGTCGGGATTCTCTATCAGCTTAACTCCCTTCCGAGGCGACAGATAGTTGCAAGGCTCGAGCTTGCTCATTCTGTTGATTCGATATAAACTTCGGAGGATGACGAGCTCCAGCTCCACTTCGGCTGTTCAGCATTGCAGCAGAAAACCGAGTAAGTGGCGCCACGTGTTCGGCATGAACTGTATGGAGGACAGCCCGTACCACCGAAGAACCACGGTCACAAAAGGATGGAGGTGTCCGACGAGAGGGCTGTGTTCGCTCGTACTCTGGGGCCGGGGAGAATCAACGTATATTCCGAAGGGATGGCGAAACCCTTCCGAGTCCGGAGAAGGTCCCGCTCGGTTAAAACCGAGGGGATATCGTCCACCTCGGTAATCTCCCTCGGATCGTTCTCCTCGTAGGTCTCCGAACGACCGATGACAGCCTTAGACAGCAACTCGTCACTGTACTGCCTTATCCCTCCATGGCCGGATAACACCGTCGGCATCCGACCCATCTGACCCGCTCGCCTTTTGGTCTCCACCACCGTCTCAACGACCGAAGACCGAACCACTTCCTTCCCCTTCTCCTCGGCCAAAGACGACCCTACTATATCCTTCCCCTTCCTCCGGCTTACCACTTCTCGCCCTTCCTCGGCATTCCGACCTCCCGAGGATGATGCCTCACTACCCGAGGTTACCGGTGACATCTCGTAGAATAAGTAACTGAAGTTAAATAAACTGACCTTTGATTTGACGTCTACGGTTGGAAAAAACTTCACCGGAAATCGCCTGGCCTTCGCGACAGCTAGAACAACCGCCCTTGAGCTCAAATCTCCGCTAGTAGAGCAACTCGAGAGCAAAAGTAAAAAATTGAGAGTAAAAGTGAAAGAATGAGCTAAGGGGTGGGGGGTGAGAGCTTATAGCCAAAGAGGCAACGGTTGGGCTTTTGTAACGCTTGGGGGCCCATTAAGGGAGATGGAACGATAGAACGGAGAAAGCTGCGACGATTCGGAGGAAGGTCGCGACGGTTTACTTAACATCGCACTTCGGCAATCCCAAACTTGCCGAGCCACCAAGGCACTCTGCCGAGCTACCGGGACACCGACCTCCACATATGGAGAAAAATACCGCTGAGCCACTTTCACCGTCAGATTGTCTCAAACTTCGTGTCCAAATCAGATGAACGGCTCGGATCTCGCCACGCCCACAAAACGACAAGATAACATTTTCTCGTGATCTGAACCTCCAATTTTGAGATCCACGCCAAGATGAGCGCTCCAGATCCAACCACGTGGCTTGATGACTCGTAACTTGCCGAGCCACCGAGGCACTCTGCCGAACTACCGGGGCACCGACCTCCACATTTGGAGAAAACTACTGCCGAGCCACTTTCACCGTCAGATTGCCTCAAAATTCGTGTCCAAATCTGATGAATGGCTCAGATCACGCCACGCCCACAAAAAGACATGATAACGTTTTCTCGTGATCTGAACCTCCAATTTCGAGATTTGCGCCAGGATGAACGCACCGGATTAAGCCACGTGGACCAACGGCTCGTCCCGATCAGTCGAGCTACCGAACAGCTTAGCCGAGCCACCGAGCTACTAAGGAGATGAAGACGAGCTACCGTGCCACCGGAGCACTCAACCGAGCTACCGAACAGCTTAGCCGAGCCACCGAGCTACTAAGGGGCAGAGGTCGAGCTACCGAACCACCGAAGCGCTATGGCTGAACTACCTAGGTACCGACCCTCACATGTGAAGAAAAATGACACCGAACCGCTCTAGCCGTCGGATCGTGTCAAAAATCGTGCCAGAATATGATGGGCGGCTCAGATCACGCCACGTCCACAAAACAACAAGTTATTATTTTTTTGTGATCTGAACCCCATCCGCGTAATTCGTGCCTTGATGAACGCTCCAGATCTTGCCACGTAGCTCGGCAGCTCGTTACGTGCCGAGCTACAGAGCTACCGAGGACGACCAGCCGAGCTACCGAGGCACCGACCTCCGCAAGCGGAGAAATACGCCGACGAGCTACTTCGGCCGTCTGATCCTCCAAAAATTCAGAAAAATTAATTAAAAATTCTAAAAAATAATTATAAATTCGGAAAAATATTTTTGGGCCACTGGGTAAATAATTATTACTTAGAATAGTTAATTAAGACCCCCGAACAACGAATCACCACTTCGCAAAATTAAATAAATGGTCCGAAAAATAGATAAAAATTAAGAAAAATCACCAGAGCTCCAAGAGAGCTCAAGAACAACCTTGAGCGCACAACTAGCTCTGAAAATCACCATAATACCTCATACGAAGATTCGACACCCCTCATTCGGACTCCGATACAACTCCACAAGCCATTAAAACAGTAAAACTACTCCTCAAAGGCTGACCAAACTCAGTCTTCGGGAGTAGGGGGCTCGTGATATGGCTAAAAATAGGGTTAAATCGGAACCGTCCAAATTGGGCACGAATCTTAAAGCTTGGGAGTAAAATGGTAATTTCACCTACCAACGGGTCTGAAATGGGTACTGGGTCTTTTCTCCAAAAACCCAATAGCCCATGAAATGGATCCATCTCAACTGGGTGCGGGTTCCAACCCGCAATAAACCCAGTCCAGCTGGACAGAATTAGGGTTTATGATTAATCTTAATCAACGGCCCTGATTCCTCCTATCCATTCACTGGGAAGTAAGGATTTGATCTTATCCCAAAACTGGTCCCTATGGCGGCTATAAATACCCCCCATCCCCCACCATTAACAGGTAATCAATCTTTTGCTCGTAAAAGCTCATTCATAATCTTTTCTAATTACTGAGCGTCGGAGGGTGCGTCGCCGGGATCAACCCCGGTGTATCGCACTTTTTGCAATTGAACGGCGGGAGTCAACGGTCAAACTCCGGTGGAAAGATTTCAGGTTTCTATTCAGTGTCCCTAAGAACCCACAAATTCTATCTGTTTTCCCCCACACTAGATTTAGCGGTAACAGTTCCTATGCACGTGGGTTACTTCATACATCAGTTCATTACCCGGGGAAGGGATGAATGCCTATATCATTGACGTCAGGCATACCGGGTAGGTACACGGTCTTGTAACCAAATTCAATGCAGCTTTCTGAAGAGGTCCGTACGCGGGTACTGAGTAGAAAATATGACCACCACTTAGGCACTACAGTGGCAGAACTAGACCGACCAACTGCAACCTCCTTGGGCACGAACAATCTATTGGGAACAGGTTGAGTACAAGAGTAGGATGCATGGCGAGGGTTTGAATCCCTAAACTGTGGAGAAAGACGGCTATAATTGGGGGCATATGTAGTATGGAATGCATTCGTTTCCAAAGTCTTGCTTGTATTAGAGTCAGGCATGTGATTTGTTGCATCTAGTCATAGGATCATGGCATACCACTGTACTAGAACCCGAATCCATTAAACCCTTGTTTAGCACATCACTTTTCTTTTGCATAAAATTATGGTTGTGATTGTAATTTAGAGGATCGCTGTTATTATCAGCCTTGCGTCAGTCGAAGTACTGACGTCCTCCACCTTGTAGGTATCCGGAGTCGATTTACAGGTACTGCAGAGTTCGAGTTGGTCCAAGAATCCAAGGGACATATGCAAGTGTTATTGTATTGTTGTAAATCTTGTCATTCTTATTTGAATATTGTAACACTTGTAAATGTAACATTTATATGGAATAAAAGTTTTAAATTTTCCTGTACTTTTTGTGATTGTGGTTACTTTGAAGTTCGACTCTTGGAGTAGGGTCTCAGGTTCCCGGTATGGGGATTTGGGGCGCTACATATATAGCCATGATCCTTGGAAAACTCCTTTAGTGAGAAACACTTTAGAACTCTATTTCGGGGACATTAGTTGAAAAATCTGAATAGTTAATTCCTATATATAGAGAAGGTTGTAGTTGATAATTGATTATATGAAATGAGATTAATTTCCCTCTCGTCAATATATATATATATATATATATATATATACTAGTTGAAATTAACCGTGCACCAAGTGCACGTGGCTTGGTGCACATGAATGTTGAACATTTTACCTATTCTAGTTAACAAGTTAAATAGACAAAACACAGTTGCAGTTAGCACACCTATATTCTTCAAACTACAAATTTGACTTCGTCAATCATCTTAACAAGCATATCATGAATTTCAAAATTACTCTAACGACAACAAGCTCATCGAAATCAAATTTCAAGAAAGTATCAAGAACCCAAATTTAATCAATTATAGCACAATTCCAATAAAAGAAAGCACAAATGAATCAAAATTCATATGATGTAAGAGAGCTATATCCGTGATAGTTTCGTGTAAAACATAAAGATATAATTATTGTATTTTCCATAAGATTAATCATCATTTTTGACTTTAACTTTCTTAAACTTAAAACTGACATTAATAAAAGATATTAAAAAAGAACAAATTAGTAAATCCTCAACTGATATCAAACTCAATAAATGTATGTTTTCTTTGTACTACTTATTTAGACATTTTTTCTCATGCATCGATTAGAGAGTAGATCTTAAAATTTTGAACTAAACTCGCCTTTGGGAACAACGAGTTTCTAAAAAGAAGCTACACTCGCCATGTTCCAACAGCGAGCATGAACCAACTAAACTCGCCGTTGAGAACAGTGAGTTTAGTTGTTGAGTCCACGAGCACAAATACTTTGACAATTGTTATCTTTCTGCAAATAGTTTCAAAAAGTGACGTATAAAAAAATCCAATTCTACCCGTTAATAATTATACAAAGTGTGCTGAATAATGCATAGTATAATTAAACTCGAACAAGAATAGGTGTTTTACATGTAAGCATTAGCATACATTTATTCATTTGAAACAAAATCCAGTACTCATCGTGCCAAGCTATACCAAATATGGTACAACGGTCCATTTGAAATTCTCTAAAAAATAACAGAATATATTAGGCTTCACGCTCCGCATTATTACCTCTCGTTGATCATGTCCATCGAACAGAAGATAATTGGATTTGAAATAATACTGGCCATTCCTTAGTGCACTCCACATGTGCAGTAACTAACAGTCTCAAAATCTTCATGATACCTTGGAACGTACACTCTCACAAGAGACGTTTTTGATCCTAAGAACGTGGAGCGATCTCCCAAACTTTGAACTATCTCCTATGCCCTGGACACTTGGTTAAAAAAAATGTGAATTGACTTGCCATGCGTTCTTTTCAATTTGATGATTCAATTAAAGAGCTACAGACATAAAACGGTCGAATTACACTGGGCTTGTGCCTAAGAAATACATAAGGCCACCGCAAAACACAGTGTTGAAGATGGAGATTATATAAAAGGTTTACTATTGTCGTAGTTCTTAATAAGCCAAACTTTTTCTTCACCAAGGGCTACGGTAATCTGATCGTTAGTCCAGCTCTCAAAGGCATATATTTTGTAATCATCTGGAGGCCGCATCCACAAAATATATAACCCGTCGAGCATAATCGATCATGATTATTAAATTTATGAAAGATTCCAGCGAAAGGATTAATGAGTAAGCAATTTAAATCATTACAAACCCCTTGCACAATAGAAATTATACCCTGATATGTCAACTGGACAATCCACGATGAAACTCTTGCTTACGAAAGGGCTATAGAAGCGACACATATATACCACTTTGTCGTATTTGATAATGGAGCAAGAGAGGGCCCCAAATAACTAGAAAAACATTCCGATTTAAGTAGCTCCAGCTTTTGCACGCTGAAGCAAAAATATATGGGTAGTTGGAGCATGCAACTGATGAAGCAGTCACCTCAAGTAGCTCAACTGGGGGGTATGACCAAGGTCTTCACTTCTGAACACACTCCATTATAAAGTGATGCCAAGTTATATATGTGCATTACCACTAAAATCAACACAACCTGCCAAAAAATAATTGCATTTTTATTTTTTTAAAATCAATGCGCAGAAATATACTATAAATCGGTATGCAATGTGTATAAAACCATAAATACATTTTAGCATATTTGATGTCCTTGGAAATACGCAATTATACTTTGCACTAACCAAGAGGGTTTCTTCAATTTTAAAATTATTGGTTGATTCGCCGAATTGCAGTGCAATTATAGTATTACAGTACATCCAAAGCATTTTCTGATGCAGTAGCTAGGTTTGATGTTTAATATGCAACTTCTTTCTTCTTCATATTGATTCTAGTGCAATAAGATTGTACTATAATTAGTAGTCGCTAGGAGTACTATGAAATATCATTTGTAAAAGAAATTATGAAAATTAGTACCATGATCATGGAAACTTAAAAATTGATATTAGAAGAAACCCACCACTTACTTCACAACAACACCATTCTCATCAAAATCTCCCTCCTCATCAACAATAAAGTCAGCCATTTCATCATCATCACCAATGATATCTGCATCCTCGTCTTCTTGAAGTTGCTCCTCCTCATCAGCAATATCCTCAAGTGGCGCCCCTGGCAGATGTACGTCCATAAAACAACGTTATGAACCAACAGATACTAGAACTAAACTATATAAAACTAAAAAGACAAATACAAAAAAAAGTAGGTGCACTGGTAATTACCTTCATCATCACCAAACAAACAGTGCTTGATTTTCTCTTCAGCTGTTGTCTGACCACCATGAAGATTCTTCTCAGATTCATCTTCATCAAAGAACCCAGACCCTTCTCCAACCTCGTCCCTTCCCGCCTTCTTCAATCTCTTGAATTTGCTACCCTGTAATGTTTCCAATCATTTACAAGAAAAATCAGTAAACACCAAAAAAATAAGGAATTCACACAAACAGAAATTAATTTTCGACCAATGTTGACTATGAAATCCTAATAATTGAATTACTAAAATATCGCTTCCAATCAACTAAGATTCACAGAAACTTACTGGTTTTGGCCGATGGAAGCCAGTGATATTGTTATCCTGAAGCAACTCATAATCATCCTCATCGAGAACATAGTTCTTCTCAGACTCTCTGAACAATTACAGATATAACATCAAGAAAATGAAATGGAACATATTTAACAAGGAAAAAACCAAAAACAAAAGAAGGTTACTGATTTTTCTCACCTTTTCTTCTTCTTCCTCTTCCTATGCTTCTCTTCGTCGCTATTATTCATCTCTTCATCTTCTTCCTCCTCTTCCTCAACATCATCCACTATGAACCCATCTTTCTCGTACTCATCTTGACCCTCGTCTACTCTCATCACAAAAAAGAATCAGAAAAATTCTAAAAATTTTCCCCAAGCCTTAGAAACGATTAGGAACATAAAAAGTCACCTTCTTCGTCTTCCTCATCGTCATCATTATCTCTCGCACCTCGACCGTCCTGTTCCTCCTCGATCTCATCTACACGTAAATTATGAAAATTTTAAATGAAATTCGACAATTCGATGAAAAAATGAAGAAAACTCACCTTCTCCGTCGGAGTGCACCGTTCTGCCGCCCATTGCGAAAAGAGGAACAAAACACTAACCGTAGATCGCGATTTTGAGAAAAAAGGCTCTTTGTGACGGCAAGAAACCCTATAATCACAAGAATGGGGAGAAGGAATAGGGTTTCGAGGGGGGATTACAAAAACCTAATCCTCGATCTCGAATGAGAGAAATTGGGAGAAAAATAGAAGCTTGAATTTTAGGCTTCTAGACTATTAGCCAAAACGAACACAAATTAATAATAGCCTTTGATCGGTTTGATCAACAAAATGAACGAAGGGTTAGGATTGGGTATGGACAAATTTTTTTCATCTTATTCTTGCTTTTATAATAGAAAATAGATATACATATCTGAATAGTTAATTTCTATATATAGAGAAGGTTGTAGTTGATTATATGAATGTGACCAATTTCCCTCCTGTCAATAATTATATATATACTAGATTTTCTCGTGGGCACGTGCCTATGGCACGTCTTCAAAACGATACAGCATATGAAAAGCCTTGTAAACAGTAAGTCAACAATTATATAGCTCAAGTTTGAATAGTATGAAAATAATTAGTTGTAAATAAAAGTCCATCTTTTCATTAGTATATGTTAAAAAAAATTATGGATTGGGGTATAAAGTCCATGTCTCCATAAGTATATATATATATATATATATATATATATATATATAGAGAGAGAGAGAGAGAGAGAGAGAGAGAGAGATAAATAATTAAATAAATAAAGAAGTTATTTTGGCAGGGATTTGAATTTGAATTTTGGGGGAAAATTTTTGGGGGGAAAAATGTGTTTTGTGAGTTTAGATCTGGGCCTTTGATTTTGGGAGGACTGAAGGGGGGCCACTTGATAGCTTTTTTTGTGTTTTATTATATAGACTAGATTTTCCTGTGGGCATGTGCCTACGGCAAGTCTTCGGAACGATACAAAATACGAAAATCCGTGTAAATAGTAAAATAACAATTATGTAGCTCAAGTTTGAATAGTATGACAATAATTAGTTGTAAATAAAAGTCCATGTTTCCATTAGTATATGTTGAAAAATAATTATAAATGGGATGTAAAATCTAACATCTTAGAACTATAAGTGTGAAAAATGATGAAATTTAACTGTTGAAGAGATATTTGCTATTTTCAATATAACATGTCCAATAAAAAAAACATAAAAATTCTAAAAATTTACAAACATGAAATCTTAAAATCTAAATTTCTAAGTAAATAAAGAAAGAATGGGACAGAGAGAAAAAGATAAATATGAAAAAGTGAAGAGAGAAGAGAGAGATAGTAAAAAAAAGTAATAAGTTTTTTAGTTTTGGGGGGAAAATTTTGGTTTTGAGGTTTGAAATTCTGGGAGAAAAAATGTGTTTTGTGAAGTTAAATCTGGGCCTTTAACTTTGGGGGGATTGAAGGTAAGCCACTTGATAGCTTTCTTTGTGTTTTATTTTATATATATATATATATATATATATATATATATATATATATATATATATATATATATATATAAGGCTTCTTCGGTTGCAAACGGGTCTATGTGCACAGACCCATGCGAACTTTAATCTGGGCCGTTGGATCAAAGATCCAACGACCCATATATTTTTTTATAATATTTTTCCTTAACCCGCCGTTTCCAACGACAGGTTAGGGCAAAATTTTATAAAAAAATATTGTCTTAACCCGTCGTTGACAAGGACGGGTTAAGGCAAATATATAATCTCAGATCTATATACAGTCCTTCGTCTTCCTCGTCAAATCCTCCCCATATTCTATCGTATTTTTGGGCAAATCCAACCCAAAAACCCTAAAAAAGTTCCATAGTCCTCCGTTTGCTCCTACTCCTCTTCCACTCTCATACAATATCTATCTCCAAATATCTACATCGAAAGCAAATCAATTCCCGTGCGAAGGCCACAAATCGATCTATTGGCAAAATTCGTTGTTATTTTGTAAGGTATTGACTAATTCTTTGCTTTATTAGAGTTAATTATGTTGATCTCTAAATTTTTACATAGTAAATTATATAGAAAGTCCAAAAAAAATGCTTTGCCCAAAATTATTTAGAAATATAGTAATGTTTGGCTTACTAATTTAGTTTTATTTGTGTTGATTTTTCACGTTCAATTTATACATAATTAATGACTTAGAATTTTTTAGTGCGGTTAGAGTAGAAAACCTTGCAAACGGCCTCCAAAAAATACGAAACTTTGCGAGTAGGTTGATCTCACGCAGCACAAGCCACCCCAACATGTAGAAGTGAGTTTCGATTTATGGTTCGAGATATATGGCCGTGTATCGCTCTTGGTTAAAAAAACCTAATAAAGCGGTATACGGACGTATCTCGCAAACCGTGAGTCGAAACTCACTTCTACAAGTTCGGGTGGCTTGCGCTATGTGAATTCGACTAAGTTGGAAAGTTTTATAAATTTTGGATGCTATTTGTATGGTTTTCTCACGTTCCTCGCATTAGAAATTAATGACTTAGAATTTTTTAGTGCGGTTATAGTTGAAAACCTAGCAAACAGCCTCCAAAAAATACGAAACTTTGTGAGTAGGTTGATCTCACGCAGCACAAGCCACCCCAACTTGTAGAAGTAGGTTTCGATTCACGGTTCGAGATATAAGGCCATATAACTTTATTTGGTTAAAAAAAACCTAATAAAGCAGTATACGGACGTACATCGCAAACCGTGAGTCGAAACTCACTTCTACAAGTTTGAGTGACTTGCGCTACGTGAATTTGACCAAATTGCAAAGTTTTAGAAATTTTGGATGCCGTTTGTGCAATTTTGTGACGTTCCTCGCATTAGAAGTTATTGACTTAGGATTTTTTTAGTGTGGTTATAGTTGAAAACCATGCAAACGGCCTCCAAAAAATTCGAAACTTTGCAAGTAGGATGGATTCACGTAGCACAAGTAACCCAAACTTGTAGAAGCCAGTTTTGACTCACGGTTCGAGATATACGGCCGCATAACTTTATTTGGTTAAAAAAACCTAATAAAGCTGTATACGGACGTATCTCGCAAACCGTGAGTCGAAACTCACTTCTACAAGTTTGGGTGGCTTACGCTACGTGAATTTGACCAAGTTGCAAAGTTTTAGAAATTTTGGATGCCGTTTGTGTGATTTTGTGACGTTCCTCGCATTAGAAGTTATTGACTTAGAATTTTTTTAGTGCGATTAGAGTTGAAAACCTTGCAATGGCCTCCAAAAAATACAAAACTTTGCAAGCAGATGGTGTCGCATAGCACAAGCAACCCAAACTTGTCGAAGCCAGTTTCGACTCACGGTTAGAGAGATACGGCCGGATAACTTTATTTTGTTCAAAAAAACCTAATAAAGCAGTATACGGACGTATCTCGCAAACCGTGTGTCGAAACTCACTTCTACAAGTTTGGGTGGCTTGCGCTACATGAATTCGACCAAGTTGCAAAGTTTTAGAAATTTTGAATGCCGTTTGTACGATTTTGTGACGTTTCTCGCATTAGAAGTTAATGACCTAGAATTTTTTTAGTGCAGTTAGAGTTGAAAACCTTACAAACAGCCTCCAAAAAATAGGAAACTTTGCAAGTAGGTTGATCTCACGCAGCAGAAGCCACCCCAACTTATAGAAGTGGGTTTCGATTCACGGTTCAAGATAGACGGCCGTGTATCGTTTTTGGTTAAAAAAACCTAATAAAGCGGTATACGGACGTATCTAGAAAACTGAGAGTCAAAACTCACTTCTACAAGTTCGGGTGGCTTGTGCTACATGAATTCGACCAAGTTGGGAAGTTTTATAAATTTTGGATGCCGTTTTTGTGGTTTTCCAAAGTTCCTCGCATTACAAGTTAATCACTTATAAAGCATTTAGTGCGGTTAGAATAGAAAACCATTCAAACCACTTTCAATAAATACGAAACTTTGCGAGTAGGATGGTTTCACGTAGCACAAGTAATCCGAACTTGTAGAAGTGAGTTTTCATTCACAGTTCGAGTGATACGATCATGTATCGGTTTATTTGGGTTTTTTTACAACCGAAAGCAGTACACACCCGTATCTCTCCAACCGAGAGTTGAAACTCACTTCCACACATTGGGGTGACTACTGCTATGTGAATCCGACCAAGTTGACTTTTACTGCTTTTTTTTGTTGTCATTTGTGCATTTTTTTCCACAATCTCGGTATGTTTAATGATGATAAATAAATGGATGTAACGCGTACCAACTACATTTAATTTTTTTTGTACATAGATAAATGGCAAGAATAAGGCAACCAAGAAGCTCGTCCGGTACCACTAGTGGTGCACCAACTATAGAGGTAAGATTGATTATTATTATTAGTTTTAAATACGAATATGTAACATTATCTCAATAATAACATTTGTTATCTTTATTCGTGTAGGTTGGTGGCCGTCAATCTACATCTGCTGAGGCAGGTCCATCGTCCTCGGTTCCCTACACCACCTGGACCCGTGGACACAAACTTACTCATGTTGCAACCCAAACACCAATCCGAAGCTGTGTGGAATGGGTCTGATAAGAAATGTAACTTTCGGAAGCATGTGGTTCTTCCTTTTGACCCCCGTATCACGCCGTACTTAGTTAAGGCCGGTTTTTATGGAGCTAAATTCATGGGGGGAGTGAAGCTAGATCGACCGCTACTTACAGCTTTTGTCGAGCGATGGAGGCAGGAGACCCACACATTCCACCTACCAGTGGGTGAGATGACTGTGACCCTCCAAGATGTACCAATAACAACTGGGCTACCAATAGATGGGGTCGCTGTGAAGGGAAACATGGAGTTCGATCGAGCTGAAGTTGTTCGTGATTTGCTCGGTATCGACCTCCAGTTGATAGTTCTCCAAAGAAAAGAGGCCATTGAAAAAGAAATGCTCAAAAATGTTCCCGCAGTATGAACAAATAGAAGCTGCGAAAGATAAAGCAGAAGCTGAAGTTTTGGATGAAACTTTCGATGGTAAATTACTGTACATTAGTTGGTTGAAATTTCAATTCGAGGAGAACTATTTGACCCCCGATTCGGATGAGGAAACCCTAACCTACTATGCTCGTGCGTATATTTTTAGTATGATAGGGGGAGTGATCTTCCCGAACTCATCCGGATCGACCGTGCTGCTAATGTACCTATGGTTGTTGGAAAACTTCCGTTATGCGGGCCGTTTGAGTTGGGGGAGTGCGGCATTGGCGCTACTTTATAGGAATTTGTGCACATGTTCTTTAGGTGCCGTACAAATGGGTGGCCCGATGATACTACTGCAAATCTGGAGTTGGGAACGCATCCACATCGGACGTCTCCGTATTATTGAACCAACACCGGATTGGTTGGCCGACCCGGGGGTGCCGGAGTTGTTACCTCCTCGAGGAGTATATTAGGCAGGGCGGCACACGTGGGTCGATAACCCACGCCAATCTTTAACCTACTATAGAGATGAGTTAGATAACCTGCGGGACGAGTTCGTCAATTGGGAACCGTACTCGACCACCAGGTTGCAAAGGGTTCTACCGATCTGTTTAGACAGTGCCCTTTGGTTGACGGCTACACCACTTGTAAATTTTGGCAATGTCGAGTTCCGGTATACTGATAGAGTGATACGAAAATTCGGATATCAACAAAAGATTCCTGATGTCCGGTGCTATGATAAAAAGTTGTATGAGGTGAGGGGAATGAGACGTGTGCCCAACTTCAATCGGGCTGATTACCATCGTTACCATGTGGCCAACTGGAACACCATACGGCATCAAATGACACCGAATATGATGTTCGTCACGATACCGTATGATAGCTCCCTCCAACAGGCATACATGATGTGGTACAAGCAGGTAACACGGTTGTATGTTTCTCCAAAGGCCGCTGTACCAGGCGGTGTGCAGATTTCGATTCCCCCAACCCAGGCAGAACCACCTCCGGTATATTCCTCCTCCCAGCCGATGTACCAACCAAAGGCTGAGACATATCGAAAAATGGTTAGTGAAATTTTATATAGTTAGTATGCATGTATTGTTATTTGAGGTGGGTGATATGTTAAGTATGCATGTTGTTTAAATTGAAATTTTCAACCTACTGTAGATTGAAAATACATGGGAGAACGTTCGGACAGCTACTCGCGTCTTGAAGAGTAAGGTACCCGAGTGCTTTAAAAAGATAATGTGAGAGATGCTAAAGCCGTGCCGTCGTACTCTTGAGGACGCGGGTGAAGGTCCACAACTTGAGGCGTATTTGAAATCCAACGTACCAGCAATAGGTTCTAGTCGAAAGAGCGTGACAAGACAGAGAATTCACATCGCCGAGCCACAACAGGTGCAACAACAGCAAAATCCTGAAGAAGTTGAAATGGAGCAGTGGTCGGATGACCCTGAATCCCCAGGGACACAAGGCAGATGGCGAAATCCTCAAAGGAAGCGGAACCTGTCCGAGCAATTCACACCAAGCGGTCGCAAGCCGCGTGGCCGTAAACGGTAGTATCTAATAGTCGGTTCGTTATTAGTAGTTTAGCATTTGGTTGCTGATTTTATTATTCCAGTAACTAATGCATAGTTTGTTTCTATGTTGATAAATTATTGTAGGTAAATACCGGGCATGCGTGGTAGCCAACATGAAGAACACCTTGATAATTTTTTTAAAATTTGGACATGTGTCAGGTTGTATAATTTTTGTGAAAACTTTTGATAACTGTATTGATTTGAATTAATTATGTATATTGGTTGACATTGTCCATTTGTATGCTTTAAAATTATTGTGAAGTTATCTGTTGTATTACATACATTGATGTGATGTGAAATTGTGAACAAATTTGGTGAAGTTGTATTTGTATCAACCAAAGCACATAGAGCCAAACACGGACAAAAGTTCTGTACAAATCTCTCTAATTAACCCGTTATTGACGATGACGGGTTAAATGAGTTTAACCCATCATTTGTGATGACGGGTTAAATAGAGAGATATTGGCAGTACTTTATCCCCCTACATATCAAGTTATCATAATGGACTGCCAATATCTTTCTACTTAACCCATTATTGGGGTACCAAGTTTTCATAATATACTGCCAATATCTATCTACTTAACCCGTTATTGAGGATAACGGGTTAAGTGATCTTAACCCGTTATCTCTAATAACGGGTTAAGTAGAAAGATATTATTATGCTTTCTACAACTTTCTCTTAACTCTTTGCGAACATTGTCTCCTGAACTCTGCAAAGTGACATTCATATGCTTGTAAATTGTTTATATTTTTAATAAATTTCCATTTATTGTCACGTAACTAACCAATATAACTTTGCTAAGTCACTTCATATGCTTGTAAGTGACATTCATGTGCTTGTTTTCTTCCTTTCTTCATTTCCCTATAACTTTGCCTCCTTGAGTTCAATGAAGCCAAAATATAAGATGAAGAAAAGAAAGAAAAAAAAATATGAGGGAGGAGACAGATGCAGAAATTTCATAAAGAAGGGGAAAGAAGTTTGAGGAAAAAAAAACCTGAGTTCAAAGAATGAGTCTCCTTCATCATTCTTCATAACATTGTTTATAGAATATAAAGGAGGACAATGTTCCAGAAAGAAGTTGAAGATGCAGAAGTAGAGAGACAGATGCATGTCTACATTAGCGTACAAGTGCATACTTGGTTTCCCTCAATTGGTAAGGAGGACTCCTGACTTGCCTTTTTTTCTTCATTCCCCTAATTCTTCTTTTGGGGCTTTCTTAATGAATGCAGAAGTAGAAATTCTCCTCCGTTCATACACATTCGTTCCCTATTGTTGCACAGAGTGCAACAATTCTCTGGTTTCGTAGGACGAAGTAGTGGTGGGTGTCACAATGTATTCATGGTACTTTTCAACTTCTTGGCATGCACACCTCACAATCATGCAACAAATAGTACGAATATGAGGAGTGCATGTCAAGAAGTTGTCAAGTACTTTGAATATACGGTTACACCCACTACTACTCTATACCACGAACCGGAGAATTGCTGCCTCTGTGTAATAGTAGTGAACTAAATTGTATGCAGGGGGATAACTGCTACTTATGCATTCAAAAAAAGGCAGTGTCAGTAGTCCTTCCTACCCGTTGAGAAGAAACCCAGCATGTACTTGTATACTAAATTAATTGCAAATTTTGGTGAAAGTGTCAAAGAATGACTTTGTAATATCAATTGGCTTTAGTTTTGTATGTATTCTATGTATGTTCAATTTACATGTATTTGCCAGTTTGTAATGTATGATGTACAAAACTATTATAAGATATAACCTGTATCCCAATACGACTCCGAACTTTATCTTGAAATTTTGAAGAGTTGTAACACAAAGGCGAAGACATTGCAAATATCATTCAGCTCTAACGGGTTAAGTATCCCAAGATTGATGTGAATTGCCGATTGAACAACTTATCATCTGTAGAAGTTGTTGTGAATGAACAAATTATGTGAAGTTGTATATGTATCAACAATAGCACATAAAGCCTACACAGACAAAAGTTCTGTAAAATATCTCTACTTAACCCGTTGTTCATAATAACGGGTTAAGTGATCCTAACCCGTCATCACCAATAACGGGTTAAGTAGATTGATATTGGCAAGACTTCATCCCCTACAAATCAAGTATTGATAAAGTACTGCAAATTTCTCTGTACTGATCTCGTTATTGGGGATAACGGGTTAAGATCACTTAACCCGTTATCATGAACAACGGGTTAAATAAGGAGATATTAGCCGAACTTCATCCCCATACAGACCAAGTTTTCATAAAGTACTACCAATATCTATCTAGTTTACCCGTTAGTGACGATAACGGGTTAAGTGATCTTAACCCGTTTTCCCTAATAACGGGTTAAGTAGAGAGAAATTGGCAGCACTTTAGGTATGTAGGGGTTGAAGTCCTGCCAATATCAATCTACTTAACCCGTTATCCACAATAACAAGTTTAGTTATTTTAAACCGTTATCTTAAATAACGTTCTAGGTTTATCCAATGTTGGCAGTATTTTATCTTCAAAATGTAAGTTTGCACCAAGTTTTCACAATTTTGCACAAAAAAAAAATTCCAACAACATAGATGTATTGCACAAATACACATTTTGCACATATACATTAAAATCACTCACAACCTTCAACACAAATATACATTCGCTAACTAACTACAACAACAACATCCACAACAACATGTATGGTTCAGAAATTGTACACATACTCAAATTGCACTAAGATTAAATACAACACCAGTAATATATTTATAAATAAAAAAATTTTGACTACGGCATATATATTCAATGACCCACAACAACATATATAGTTCACAAATACACAAAATGTACACATACACAAATTGCACTATGATTAAATACACCAGTAATCTAATTTTACAAAAAAGAAACGTTCAATTGACCACATATATACAATCAAAAGTATGAAACTTTTCAATAATTGATTCCTTCCATGGGCACGATTTTGCTTCATTCTGGACCTACACCACCAAAAAAAATAAAATTTGGTTAATAATAAAGTAAAAAATAATAATTCTCTTCACATCGAAAGACAAAAGTAAGCAATTATTTGGTGTTTATCTTGAAAGTTTGACATGACATACACAACCTGAATAACCCCTTAGCAAGAACCTTCACCTTCATCATCATCACTCTCTCCAGTGTTTGGAGCTTCTTCATACCCTACCGATCCACTAAATAAGGGAGAAGAATGGGTTAGTATCAACTACAACAAGTTTAGATTCATTGAGTCCAATTAACAAATACTTAGTCTCCGATATTTTACCTTACCATATTTTTTTGGCAATTTCGTGAATCGTGACATACGAAACGAAAGCATGTCCTGCAAACTCTTGGCCTCTTCGTTTTTTGGGATTCTCTGATAGACTTCAACCTATTCCCTTTAGGCCTCCCCTTTGTGGTGCACTGCACAGGATCTTCCACTGGTGCATGTGCATGTGCGTGTCCACCACTCTCCGGTTGTGCGCTACCTTCGTGTGGTGTGCTATTCCCAGATTGAATGTGAGAAAAGACTTCGATTCCATTGAGCATGTGGTCGAGCATGTACTTATACCCTCGCTCTGAAGAAGAACCAAGATCGACCAAATGTCTTGAGTGCATAGTCAGTTCATAATAACGAGATGCAAAATTTTCGCCCATAATATTGGGAACTGGTGTACTGCTTCTTGTCAGTTGATCCCTGGTCCATCGCCTACAAATATATTGCTCGGGTAGTGCGGTGTGATCTGTGAACCGAATAACTGCCAATAGATGTTTGCAGGGAATACCTACGAAGTCATACATGGCACAAGGGCATTTAGCAATTTGACTGATTTTACAAAAAGAAATCACCCTCCCCGGTTCTGAATTTCCACAAACGGTTACAGTAAAAGCTGCACTATCCGGTGTATCCATACTCGCAATTAAACTCACATTAAGTAATAAGCTTTTTACGACTTCTTGTTGGAATTTGTATAAAATCTTCAGTGTGTTTGTTCCCGCCATTTGTGACTCCAACACCCATTCGGTCTTCAATTTTAGCATATCCTCGTGATTACGATGAGTTTCTTTAAATTCATCGTGTCTTTGTTTTACTAAGACTCGGTCAAAGATGACGGCAAATTTATTTAATGAGTACTTCTTATGAGTATGTTTCTTCAAGGATGAATGTAGCGATTTGCTACGTTGGGTACTCAACATGCCGCTCCAAAATGAGTCTCTTGCGTACATGGGAGCCCATTTCTCGCGAATCTCAAATTTATCGTTCAACCATTTGTTATTCTCAAGTTTGTACTGGGAAATTAATTTTTTCCACTTCTTTTCAAATTCAGTTTTATATTCCACCGTATAAATGATAGTTTTCAAAGCATCCCTAAACTCGTCAATATTATTCGGCATACGCACTTCATGCGGTAACTTATCCAAAATATGCCAAATGCAATATCTATGTGACGTGATTGAGAAAACTTTAGAAACTGCAGTAGTGATTCCACGATCGTCATCTGTCACGATGTTCATCGGATCGTGAGTCATTGCCTTCTCATTTGGGATGAACCCACAACCTAGACATATTGATTGCCAATGATGGTTGAATCCAACAAATGGTACAAACAACATCCCGTATCGGTTTGTGTTATAGGTAGAATCAAAGCAAACAACATCCTCAAATACTTCATAATTCTTTCTAGCAATACCATTCACCCAGACACAATGGGACAATCGTCCTTCGGGATCACATTGGTAATCATAATAGAATAAAGGATCGGTATCCTTTTTCGATTCAAAAAATCAAGTAGCATTTGCCCGTCATGTTCTTTTAAACCTTCCATCTCGTCTCTCCTGAGATTTTTAACATCGGTTTCAGTGAAACCAAATTTCTCATTACCTCCGCTTACACCTTCGAAGAATAGCATTTGTTTGCATACAGGGACATTAGCTTTGGTAAGTTGACCAATTACTTTTTTATCTGTATTTGTTAATTCATGGTTTCGAGGTAGCAAGTGACGTCTACCGGATGAAGTAAACTCGTGATTGTGTGGTTCATTAAATGAATAAATAATCCACGAATTACTTTGTGGGTTTAGTTTGACATGAACGAATGTTTTGCAACCCGTTCTAGAAGTTGTTCCTCGTCTAGCTTCATTCTGATTATTCGGTGACTCCCCGGCTTTATTACATACATATGATTTATCCACTACACCGTTTTCCTTTTATTTATTTTCACCTTTATGCATAGAGAATCCCGCACATTTGCAGTACGATGAATAAATTTTTTTCGCTTCCTCTAGAGTAGGAAATGTCATACCAATCTTCAGTTTTAGGTACTCGTCAACTAGAGGAAGAAACTCACCAATTTGTTGTGCACGAACAAAATTCTCTCTGGCAACAGAACTTCCTTCAAAACTGTCCATACCTAAGAAAACGAAAAGGAGAAACGTGACATATTATTAGAGAATGTGATTAAAAATTTCTAACTTTATTTACATCTTATTAGAGAAACGTGACATAACCGCACAAACGACATCCACAATTTATAAAACTTTGCAACTTACTGTAATTCACCTAGCACAAGCCACCAAAACTTGCAGAAGTGGTTTTCAACTCATGGTATGCGAGATACGGTCGTGTACCGCTGTATTTGGTGTTTTTATAACCAAAAGCGACACACGATTGTATCTCTCGGACTGTTAGTCAAAACTCACTTCTACAAATTGGGGTTGCTTGATCTACATGAGACCATCCGAGTCGCAAAATTTTGTATTTTTTGAAGGTCGTTTGAAGGGTTTTCTATTATAACTGTACTAAACGCGTTCTAAGTCATTAACTTCTAATGCGAGAAACGTGAGAAAACCGCACAAACGGCATTCAAAATTTATAAAACTTTGCACCTTACTTGAATTCACGTAGCGCAAGCCACCCCAACTTATACAAGTGAGTTTCGACTAACAGTTCGAGAGATACGGCCGTGTATCACTTTATTTGGGGTTTTTTCAACCAAAAGCGATATACGGCCGTATCTCTCTAACCGTGAGTCGAAATTAATGTATACAAGTTCAAATTTTTTGTGCTATGTGAAACCATCGTACTCGCAAAGTTTCGTATTTTTTGGATGTCGTTTGCAGGGTTTTCTAATCTAACCGCACTTAAAAAATTCTAAGTCACTAACTTCTAATGCGGCAACATGACAAAACCGCACAACCGGCATCCAAAATTTATAAAACTTTGCACCTTGCTTGAATTCACATAGAGCAAGTCACCCTAACTTGTACAAGTGAGTTTCAATTAACGGTTCGAGAGATACGGCCTTGTATCACTTTATTTGGGTTTTTTCAACCGAAAGCAATACACAGCCGTATCTCTCTAACTGTGAGTCAAAACTGGCTTCTACAAGTTCAGGTTGCTTGTATTATGTGACACCATCCTACTCGCAAAGTTTCGTATTTTTCGGATACTGTTTGCAAGGGTTTTCTAATCTAACCGCACAGAAAAAATTCTAAGTCACTAACTTCTAATGCGAGGAAAGTGAGAAAACCACACAAACGGCATCAAAAATATATAAAACTTTGTACCTTACTTGAATTCACGTAGCGCAAGCCACCCCAACTTGTACAAGTGAGTTTCGACTAACGGTTTGAGAGATACGACCGTTTATAACTTTATTTGGGTTTTTTTCCAACCTAAAGCGATACACGGACGTATCTCTCTGACCGTGAGTCGAAACTGGTTTCTACAAGTTTGGATTGATTGTGCTAAGTGGATCCATCCTACTCACAAAGTTTCATATTTTTTGGATGTCGTTTGCAGGGTTTTCTAATCTAACCGCACTTAAAAAATTCTAAGTCACTAACTTCTAATTCGAGGAACGTGACAAAACCACACAAACGGCATCCCAAATTTATAAAACTTTATACCTTGCTTGAATTCACGTAGCGCAAGCCACCCGAACTGATAGAAGTGAGTTTCGGCTCACGGTTTGCGAGATACGACCGTGTATTACTTTATTTGGGTTTTTTTCAATCGAAAGCGATACACTGCCGTATATCTCTAACCGTGAATCGAAACCTACTTCTACAAGTTGGGGTGGCTTCTGCTGTGTGAGATCAACCTACTCGCAAAGTTTCGTATTTATTGGAGGCCATTTGCAAGGTTTTCAACTCTAACCGGACTAAAAAAATTCTAAGTCAATAACTTCTAATGCGAGGAACATCACAAAATCGCACAAACGGCATCTAAAATTTCTAAAACTTTGCAACTTGGTCAAATTCACGTAGCGTAAGCCACCCAAACTTGTAGAACTGAGTTTCGACTCACGGTTTACAATAAACGTCCATATACTGCTTTATTAGGTTTTTTTAACCAAAAGCGATACACGGCCTTATATCTCGAACCGTGAATCGAAACCCACTTCTACAAGTTGGGATGCCTTGTGCTATGTGAGATCAACCTACTCGCAAAGTTTCGTATTTTTTGGAGGCCGTTTGCAAGGTTTTCAACTCTAACCGCACTAAAAAAATTCTAAGTCAATAACTTCTAATGCGAGGAACGTGAGAAAACCGCACAAACAGCATCCAAAATTTATACAACTTTTCAACTTGGTCGAATTCGCGTAGCGCAAGCCACCCGAAATTATAGAAGTGAGTTTCGACACAGGGTTTACGAGATACGTCCGTATACCGCTTTATTAGGTTTTTTTAACCAAAAACGATACACTGCCATATATCTCGAACCGTGAATCAAAACCCAGTTCTACATGTTGGGGTGGCTTGTGCTGCGTGAGATCAACCTACTCGCAAAGTTTCGTACTTTTTGTAGGCCGTTTGCAAGGTTTTCTACTCTAACCGCACTAAAAAATTGTAAGTCATTAATTCCGTATAAATTGAACGTGAAAAATCAACACAAATAAAACTAAATTAGTAAGCCAAATATTACTACATTTCTAAATAATTTTGGGCAAAGCATTTTTTTTGAACTTTCTATATAATTTACTATGTAAAAATTTAGAAATCCACATAATTAACTCTAATACGGTAAAGAATTAGTCAATACCTTACAAAATAACAACGAATTTTGCCAATAGATCGATTTGTGGACGAACTAGGGAATTGATTTGCTTTCAATGTAGATATTTGGAGAGAGATTGTATCAGATTGGAAGAGGAGGAGTAGGAGCAAACGGAGGAGTTTGGAATTTTTTTAGGGTTCTTGGGTTGGTTTCGCCCAAAAAAACGATAGAATATGGGAAGGGGTCGACGAGGAAGACGAAGGACTGTATACAGATCTGAGATTATATCTTTGCCTTAACCCGTCCTTGTCAACGACGGGTTAAGGCTATATTTTTAAATAAAATTTTGTCCTAACCCGTCGTTGACAAGGACGGCAAAATATTATTAAAAAATATATGGGCCGTTGGATCCTAACGGCCCAGATTAAAGTTCGCACGGATCCGTGCACACAGACCCGTTTGCAACCGAAGAAGCCTCTCTCTATATATATGTATATAGTGGCTTCTTCGGTTGCTATATATTGTTAGAAAAAGTGGACCTGACTGTACCAAGTGAACTTTCTGGAATTGATCTGCAACATGAAGAAAGTGAGAAGTAGCTCGAGGCGTGGGTTGCACTTTCTTTAAGAAACTATTTGGCCAATTCTGGAGATGAATCGTTGATCACCAAACACTTCTCCCGAGATACAACAAGCTTCTGATTTACAGTGCTGCCAAGACTCCAATCGCAGCACGTACCAACTTGCACCAGCAATCAGCAAACAAAAACCGCAGAAAATAGATTTTGATAAAGAATTGAATGATAGAATTTTTCTTTTCTTTTCTGTTTCTGTATTTCTATATCTTTTTCTTCCCAAAGATGATCTATACTTATAGCTTGTAACCAGAAGCTATTAAATTGTATGCATTAATAGAAAAAACAGCTATATAATAAATATCATTTAATTTGTGAAACTGCTATAACATAAAGTCTATTTAAGTTTGAAACATTTATATTTCTTTAATAAAAAAACGTTTTTGAATTCTGACAGTTCAAAAAAAAAAGAATCCTGTTTTTTTTTTTCAATTAGACCCCAAGACCCCCAAGGCCCTAAGGCCCGGCCCGGTCATATATATATATATATATATATATATATATATATATATATATATCATGTAGAATGTAGGAATCGAACCCCCAACCTCTTGTGAACTCAAAACTTTAACCGTTGGGCCATGAGACAGTATTGTCAACAAGATGAGTGTTTTGAATGTATACTCAATTCCAACAATCCCCGACTTATATATTTAAAACACTAATTTTAAAAGAAGCGGTTTTTTCAAAAGTATAGAACCATGCATAAGTAAGGTGTCCGAAGACTTGAACCTTACATAGTGGACAATCCTCAAAATGCAAGAATAATGAGTGATCTTCAGTCTTGAACTCATTACCCGTTTTTACATAGTGAAGAAAAACCACACGTGATTCTACCAGGTGCATGTTCTAAATGCCAACACATTCCGGCCTTGTGCTTATCCCAGTATAGGTGAATGTTTTTAGAGAATCAGCCCCATTCTCATAGAAGCGGCTACACTTCACAAACACCCCAGTGAGTTTATCAAGAGTGCTCTTGTAGCTAGGCACTCCTCTCATTCAGAGATATAGAGTTCTTTAAGAGCCAAGCTCATCCTTACTAACACTACAATATATCATGCACATGCACCTCAGGATGGACTAAAAAGTGGTAAAACTCCTGGGTTGCATGATTTCAATCACAGTATGACTTGTTTTTCCCATTGAACCTATGTCTTGGGATCTCCAGTCATATAGGTTGGGTTCCCACCAACTGTGATCCTAAATGGGCTTCAGTCCCATCCTTATCGATGTATTCCAAATTTTATCTCGAGACAATCCTTTCGTCAAAGGATCTGCAAGATTACTTTCTGATCTGACAAAATCCACAGTATCGGCACCAGACGTGAGGAGCTCTCTTACCGTACTGTGCTTGTGACGAATCGCTAATCTCTTACCATTATAGTAAGCATTTTGTACTTTAGTTATGGCAGCAGTACTATCTGAGTGGATTAAGATCGGAGGTATAGGCCTATTCCATGAAGGAATGTAAGACAAGAGGTTTCTCAACCAGCTTGCCTCCTCACTAGCTGCAGCTAGAGCAACTAACTCAGACTCCATAGTAGAGTAAGTTAAAATAGTCTGTTTCTTGGACCTCCAAGAAACAACACCACCAGCAATACTAAAAACGTATCCACTTGTGGCATTGGAATCATCCGAAAATGAATTCCAATATGCATCACTGAATCCCTCAAGGACAGCGGGAAACCTCTCATAATGTAGTCCTAAGTTCATGGTCTTTTTCAAGTACCTCATGACTCTGTCAATAGCATTCCAATGCTCAGAACTAGGACAACTCGTAAATCTACATAATACACCTACAGCATATGCAATGTCAGGTCTAGTGCAGTCAGTAGCGTAGCGAAGGCTACCAATAATACTAACATATTCTTTTTGTCTAACTGCAGCACCAGAATTTTTCAAAAGTTTAACATGAGGGTCACTAGGTGTACATGCAGGTCTACGGTTAAAGTAATTGTATTTCTTCAAGATCTTCTAAATGTAATGAGATTGATCAAGAGTAATACCAGTTTCAGAACGTGTGATTTTCATGCCTAAAATAACATTGGCCTCACCTAGGTCCTTCATATAAAAATTTTGACTAAGCATAGTTTTATTCTCTGAAATTAATTCAATCGAAGAACCACAAATGAGTAAATCATCTACATATAGACAAAGCATGATGCAACTATCACTGGATGCTTTATAATAAAGGCATTTATAAACATTATTAATAGAAAAACCATTTGAGAGTAATAATTGATCAATTTTGTCGTGCCACTGTTTAGGAGCTTGCTTAAGACCATATAAAGTCTTATTCAGCTTGCAGACTTTGTGTTCCTGCCCTGAAATCACAAAACCTTCAGGCTGATCCATATAAAGTTCCTCTTCAAGTTCTTCATTAAGAAAAGCTGTTTTAACATCCATCTGGTGGATCATCAAGTTATGCACAGCAGAAATGGCTAATAAAACTCTAATGGTAGTCACACGGGTCACAGAAGAGTAAGTATCAAAGAAATCTATATTTTCTTTTTGTACATATCCTTTAGCCACTAGTCTAGCTTTAAATTTTTCAATTGTACCATCTGGTTTTAGCTTTCTCTTAAGAATCCATTTGCATCGTATAGTATGACCACCATGAGGTAAGTCCACTAACTCCCAAGTACCATTAGACGTTAGTGAATCCATTTCATCATTTATGGCTTCTTGCCATAAATCGGCATCAGGTGAGGTTAAAGCCTCATTGATAGAACTAGGATCAGATTCTAAAGCATATACAACATAGTCATCACCAAAATCTTTAGTACTTCTAGCACGTTTGCTTCTACGTGGCTCAGAATCTAAATCAACATTAGCATTTGTACTAGTTTGAGGAATGCCAGTGGAAGTTGAGGGTTGTGAACCCCCACTACTACCCCCACTGTTCCTCAATAAATAAGGAAATTTATCCTCATAAAAATCAGCATCTAAGGATTCAATAATCACATTACTATTTAAGTCTAAAAATCTGGAAGCCTTACTGTTATCTGCATAACCAATAAAAACACATTCATATGCCCTACTTGCAAGTTTGATTCTTTTAGGGTCGGGTTTTCTGACATATGCTAAACAACCCCAAACTCTAAAATAATCAATATTAGGCTTTCCACTTCTTCATAATTCGTATGGCGAAGTATCAGAAGATAGATGTGGAATTCTATTTAAAACATGACATACAAATAAGAGAGCTTCACCCCATAAAGATTTGGGTGCTCCAGAACTAATAAGCGAAGCAACTACCAATTCAGTAAGATTCCTATTCTTTCTTTCAGCTTTTCCATTCGATTCAGGTGAATAAGGTGCAGTGGTCTCGTGAATAATTCCAAATGATGCATATAATTGTTTAAATTCATTAGAATCATATTCTGTACCTCTATCACTACGAAATCTCTTAATATTTCTTTCAAATTAATTTTGCACTTCAGTTACATAAGTTCTAAACATGTCAATTGCTTCACTCTTATGTGCCATAAGATAAACATGAGTATAATTTGAATGATCATCAATAAACGTAATGAAATATCTTTTACCATTTCTGGTTAAAGTTCCATCCATCTCACATATAACAGAGTGTATTAAGTCTAAAATTTTTGTTTCTCTAGCTACACTTTTATGTGAAGTTTTAATTATCTTAGCTTGACTACAGGATGTGCATTTTTCATATTCATTTAAGTTAACTTTTGGTATCATGCCAAGTTTGCTCATATTATTTACCAATTTCTTATTAACATGACATAGTCTAGAGTGCCATAAATTAAAATAAGACAAAGAGTAAAGAGAAGCATTATTCTTATTCATTTCAATACTGAGTTTAAACATCCCATTACAAGCAAATACCTTTCCCACAAAAATCCCATTTTTAGTTATAACATACTGGTCGGATCCGACGCTCTGATGAAAACCAGCCTTGTTGAGCAGGTATCCAGAAATCAAGTTCTTCCTCATATCAGGAGTGTGCAAGACATCCTTGAGGGTAACAGTCCTGCCAGAGGTGAACTCCAAGTCCACCTCTTCAGTGCCCATCACATTGATACAGTGTGAATCACCAAGTTGCACTTTTTGACCTTCAGTCTCCTTATAAGTTTTGAACTAGCTGTGCTCATAGCAAACATGCCTAGTAGCGTCCGTATCAGCCCACCACCCATCGGTTACACCGAACATGTTGATCTCAGTAATCATAGCCACTAATGGCCCTTCGATAGCATTTGCCTATGGTGCAGGCGTACGCGATCGGCAGTTCCTAGCGATATATCCAAAGCGATGACACTTCCAACACTCGATAGGATCTGTTCCATTGTTGTTGGTTTGGGCTTGCTGGTTATTTGTCTTATTCGGATTCTGACGTCCATTCTGACCATTCTGACGAAAGTTCGAATTGAACTTCCGACTAGCATTCTTCTTGAAAGGCTTGTTCTTTGGTTTCAAATGGACCTTCGCTTTGTTCTGTTGAACAAGCAGGACTTCTTCTTTCTGATCTTGCTTTCTGGATTCCTCCTCAACTCTAAGCCTAGTTATCAAATTCTCCATGGTCAGTTCCTTTGATTTGTGTCGCAAGATATTCTTGTAGTCTTTCCAACTAGGTGGTAACTTGTCAATCATCACAGCTACTTGAAATTGCTCATCAAGGGGTATTCCCTCTGAAATGATCTCATGAGCAATATGTTGTAACTCATGTGATTGAATAGTTACCAGCTTGTCGTCGACCATGGTGTATTTGAGGTAACGACTGACTGCGAATTTCTTCGAGCCAGCCTCTTCAGTGTCATATTTCTTCTGTAGGGCTTCCCAAACAGACCTAGCCGTATCGGACTATAAGTAATAGTCATACAGTTCGTCGGATAGCCCATTCAAGATGAAGTTCCTACATTTAAAATCGGCATCCTTCCATTCTGCTATGTCATCTAAGATTTGTTCATTATCATTGGCATCAACAGGTTCTGGGTTAGGCATTACAGGGCAGTCTTGGGTAAGAACATGGGCAACTTCCTTCAGCGACAGATAGAAAAACATTTTGTTCTTCCATCGCTTGAAGTTCAAGCCAGCAAAATTTTCTGGTTTGTTGGTTTCATATTTGCGATCAGAAACTAAAGCCATTACAGATCACGAAAATAGTTTCTTAAAATTGTTAGAAAAATTGGACCTGAGTGTACCAAGTGAACTTTCTGGAATTGATCTGCAACAGGAAGAAAGTGAGAAGTAGCTCGAGGCGTGGGTTGCACTTTCTTTAAAAACTATTTGGCCGATTCTGGAGATAAATCGTTGATCACCAAACACTTCTCCCGGGATACAACGAGCTTCTGATTTACAGTGTTGCCAAGACTCCAATCGCAGCACGTACCAACTTGCACCAGCAATCAGCAAACAAAAACCGCAGAAAATAGATTTTGATAAAGAATTGAATGATAGAAATTTTCTTTTCTTTTCCGTTTCTGTATTTCTATATCTTTTTCTTCCCAAAGATGATCTATACTTATAGCTTGTAACAAGAAGCTATTAAATTGTAAGCATTAATAGAAAAAACGGCTATATAATGAATATCATTTAATTTGTGAAACTGCTATAACATAAAGTCTATTTAAGTTTGAAACATTTATATTTCTTTAATAAAAAAAACGTTTTTGAATTCTATATATCATGTAGAATGTTGGAGTCGAACCCCCAACCTCTTGTGAACTCAACACTTTAACCGTTGGGCCATGAGACAGTTTTGTCAACAAGATGAGTGTTTTGAATGTATACTCAATTCCAACACACACACACACACACACACACACACATATATCCGTGAAAACTCCTTTAGTTGGGGATATTAGTTGAAAAATCTGAATAGTTTAATAGTTTAATTTTTATATATGTAGAATGTTGTAGTTGATTATATGGAATGAGATCAATTCCCTTCTCGTCAATAATTATTAATTAATTAACTTTGACTATGCATAGTGTCGTTCCATCACAGTGGTTTGACTAATTAACAATCAAAATGAATGCAGCAGAACTCACGAATGTTCACATTTATTGCTCTCAAAGAATTGTTGAAAGATAAGAACATTGATCAGGGTCTGTTTGGTTTGTTGTTTTTTCCTTTTTTTATTTTCCAAAACCCCAAAACCCGTTTGGTTATGTTGTTTTTTGAAAACAGTTTTCTCAAAACTTCACTTCACCTATTTTCTGTTTTTTCACATCCTCTTTCTAAATCTATTTATATATATTATTATTATTATATATATATTTATAATATATTATTGTTACATATATTATTATTATTATTATTATTATTATTATTATTATTATTATTATTATTTTAAATATATATATATATATATATACTATTATTATAATATATATTATTATTTCATATACACTATTTTATATATACTATTATAATATTCTATTGTTATTATAATATATATTATTATTATTATATATTACTATTATATATTACTAGTATTATACACGTGCTATGCACGTGGGGAAAATTTGGGGAATGAAAAGGGGAAAAAAATATCTGCACGTGCGCTACACGGGTTGGGTTATGGACAAAGGCCTTCTCCCATTATAGTAGTAGAGATTATATATATTATTATATAATTTATTATTATTATAATAAATTATTTAATATATTATTATAATATATTATTATTACATATATATTATTATAATTATTATATGTTATTATATATATGTATATAATTAAATATGTTTATTATAATAAATTATTTTATATTATTATATAATATACATTTATATAATATACTATTATTTTATATATACTATTTTATATATACTATTATTATTATATATATTATTTTTTTATTTATACTTTTTTATATATACTATTATTATATTATATTATTATTATATATATTATTATTTTATATATACTATTATTATATTATATTATTATTATATATATTATTATTATATATATTATTATTATCTATATAATAAAACACAAAGAAAGCTATCAAGTGGCTCACATTCAATCCCCTCAAAATCAAAGGTCCACATCTAACCTCACAAAACATATTTTCCCTCCCAAAATTTTAAATCCCAAAACCAAAATCTTCCCTCCAAAACTAAAAGAACTCATTACTTTATTACTATCTCTCTCTTCTCTCTTCTCTCTTCACTTTTTCATATTTCTCTCTCTTTTCTCTCTCCCTATCTCTCTCCCATTCTTTTTTAATTTACTTGGAAATTTAAATTTTAAGATTTCAGATTTGCAAATTTTTAGAATTTTTATGTTTTATATTGCACATGTTATACTGAAAATATCAAATATCTCTTTAATAGTTAAATTTCATCAATTTTCACACTTAAAGCTCAAAGAAGTTAGATTTTACATCCCATTTATAATTATTTTTTAACATATACTAATAGAAACATGGATTTTTATTTACAACTAATTATTGTCATACTATTCAAACTTGAGCTACATAATTGTTGTTTTACTGTTTTCATGGCTTACTGTATTTTGTATCGTTTCGAAGACGTGCCGTAGGCACGTACCCACAGGCAAATCTAGTATATTACTATTACATATTATTATATATATTAATATATAATATATTAGTATTATATATTATTATATATATTATTATATAATATACTATTATTATAATATATTGTAATATATATATATTTACAATATATTATTGTTACATATATTATTATTATTATTATTATTATTATTATTATTATTATATATATATTATATAATTATTTATATTTATTTATATATATATATGTATACACTATTATTATTATAATATATATTATTTTTTCATATATACTATGTTATATATACTATTATAATAATATATTATTATTATAATATACATTATTATTATAATATATATTATTATTATTATATATTACTATTATATATTATTATATAATTTATTATATAATTTATTATTATTGTAATAAATTTTTTAATACATAATTATAATAGATTATTATTACATATATATTATTATAATTATTATATGTTATTTTATATATGTATATAATTAAATATGTTTATTATAATAAATTATTTCATATTATTATATAATATAAAATTATTATAATATATTATTATTTTATATATACTATTTTATATATACTATTATTATATTATAATATTATTATATATATTATTATTTTATATATACTATTTTATTCTATTTTATATGTACTATTATTATATTATATTATTATTATATTATATTATTATTATATATATTATTATTATTATATATTACTATTACATATTATTATATATATTAATATATAATATATTACTATTATATATTATTATATTTATTATTATATAATATACCATTATTATAAAATATTATTATATATATATTTATAATATATTATTGTTACATATACATTATTATTATTATTATTATTATTATTATTATATATATATGTATATTATATTATTATTATATATATTATATTATTATTATATATATATATATATTTTTCATATATACTATTATTATAATATATATTATTTTTTCATATATACTATTTTATATTCACTATTATAATAATCTATTATTGTTATAATATATATTATTATTATTATATATTACTATTATATTTTATTATATATATTATTATATAATTTATTATTATTGTAATAAACTGTTTAATATATAATTATAATGGATTATTATTAATATATATTATTATAATTATTATATGTTATTATATATATGTATGTAATTAAATATGTTTATTATAATAAATTATTTCATATTATTATATAATATACAATTATTATAATATATTATTATTTTATGTATATTATTTTATATATACTATTATTATATTATAATATTATTATATATATTATTATTTTATATATACTATTTTATATATACTATTTTATATGTACTATTATTATATTATATTATTATTATATATACTATTATTATATTATATTATTATTAATATATATTATATTATTTTATTATTTTATATATATACTATTTTATATATACTATTATTTCATATATACTATTTTATATATACTATTATAATAATCTATTATTATAATATATACTAGATTTGCCAGTGGGCACGTGCCTACGGCACGTCTTCGGAACGATACAAAACATGAAAAGCCATGTAAATAGTAAAACAATAATTATGTAGCTCAAGTTTGAATAGTATGACAATAATTAGTTATAAATAAAGTCTATGTTTCCATTAGTATATGTTGAAAAATAATTATAAATGGGGATATAAAATCTAACTTCTTAGAACTTTAAATGTGGAAAATAACGAAATTTAATTGTTGAAGAGATATTTGCTATTAAAAATTCTGAAAATTTACAAAACCGAAATCTTAAAATCTAATTTCTAAGTAAATAAAGAAAGAATGGGATAGAGAGATATATATATAGAGAGAGAGAGAGAGAAATATGAAAAAGTAAAGAGAGAAGAGATAGATAGTAATAAAGTAAAGATTTTTTTAGGGGAAAAATTTTGGTTTTGGGGTTTGAAATTTTGGAGGGAAAATATGTTTTGTGAGGTTTGATATGGACCTTTGATTTTGGGAGGATTGATTGTGAGCCACTTGATAGCTTTCTTTGTAATTTATTATATAGATTATTATTATTATATATTACTATTATATATTATTATATATATTATTATATAATTTATTATTATTATAATAAGTTGTTTAATATATAATTTGAATATATTATTATTACATATATATTATTATAATTATTATATATTATTATATATGTATATTATTAAATATGTTTTATTATAATAAAATATTTTATATTATTATATATCAGTATGTATGTATATGTCAGAGTATATATACTGTATGTAGTATATATATACAACCAAACCTATACATACATTATACTCTCATTTTCAAAAAACTGTTTTCATAAAAAATTATTATCAAACAGCTTTTACACTCTAATTTTCATAAAACTGTTTTTAGAAAATTGTTTTCAGAAACTGTTTTCAGAAAACTGTTTTTAATACAACAAACCAAACGCAATCAGTTTTTCATAATAATTGTTTAAGTACCATGTTTTGGAGCAGAGAAATACTAGACTTACATGAGATTCTACCCTAAATTTATATGGGGCTTGTCTTTTAGTGATTGTTGGGTCTTATTCTTTTATCTTTTAGTGATTAAACGACAAGCTTCATGTAAGTTTGGGGTTAGTGATTAAAAGACAAGCTTCATGTAAGTTTGGGGTAGAATCTCATGTATGTCTATCATTTCTCTTTGGAGCATGCGTTCCCATTCACATATCACTGGGGATTTGGACTCTTTCTGGTCGAGTAATGCTTCATCCACTATCAATTTTACTACTATTTTGTTCACTACCTTAGGTAGCATACTCCTATTGGAGAGTTCTCCCACCTACTCTCTCTTTTCCTATCTATTGGAGTGTGCCACATAAAGTAGTGAAGAGAAATGTAGTAAAATTGGTAGTGGTTGTAGCATTACTCTTTCTGGTAAAATATGTTTCTACTTCCCTAGGTTTGTAGCTGAAATTATTAATTTGTCTTGTATCAAAATAATTGTATTGAATGTGATTCTAAAATTTTTATTATGAAATATTCATTGGTATTAGTTTAGTAGCCTTCCATTAACCTGTAACTAACTTTTATGTCCTTGGTGGTTTGATCAAAAAGTATGGATGGTGAATCACCCTTACAACTTTCAGTTATGAATAACTAATTGACAGGTAAATTAAAATTACAGTGTATTAAAGCAAGGGTTGGGAGACCCGTAATCTTTAAGAAATAGGAAAACACTTCAATCATATATAATGCAAAAGATGGTGTTTGACATGTAACCAAAGATAATGACGCTAACTAACAAGCATTTTCTTCCTACTGTTGCTACTATTTTTTGTGCATGAGGAAACTGATGATGTAAATTTTTTGATGGAAATTATCAAATACTAGGTTTACCCGTGGATATGTACCTAAGACACATCTTCGAAACGATACAGCATATGAAAGCCCTGTAAATAATAAAATATATGCAATCATGTTTGATTGACAAATCACACAGATATCAGCATTTATATGCAATACCACCGAGTTAGAAATACCACGATAAGTTATAAAAAATGTAGGTATCTCTAATTTCTTTTTTATATAATATCATACGGATAGAGTCATGAAGACTCCGGCCAACCCATCTATATAGAACTAACATCAACAATATGAACCTAAAGATTTGAAAATGAATTGTTATAAATGATTTTTTAAAAGAAAACCGCTTACTTTTTTTGGAATTAATTTATTAATTTAAGCACTGAAATCAACTTCAATTGCTCTAGAAACTAACCACATTGACAGCGAAACCTCCAAAGATTTAAACATTTGGGAGAATTAAGTTATAATCATCTGGGTGTTACCAATTCAAAATATACTCCCGTTCCCATTCAACTAAAAGAAAACAACATACATAGCAAATTTAGTGGTGGTATTTCCCATTCAACATCATCTTTCCTACTCGCACTAAGTTAACAACGTAAACCAACAATGCCACTCAAACATCGGATAATTCCTCAACCCCCAAACGAAAATACTAATACACAATTTTCAAACTTAAACTACCACTCCAATTCCTCCTAAACGAAACCATATTCACACTGAAATCTCCAAAGACCCAAACTTTCCACCCTCTCACCAGAAAAAATACTCACACTACACTTTTCAAACTCAAAATACCATCAAAACCAACTCCAGTTGTTCCAAAACCAGCCCCAAAGACTCAAACTTTATCAACAAAACAAATAAAAAGAACCAACCTTTAACAGCGGAATAAGCACATCATCCAACGTAGAGTTCATAAAAATCGCGCCATCTCCAGCTCCTCAGCCGAAACATCTACAAAATTAAAAAAAGATCAAAATATTTTGGCTCCAAAAATCTGGCTGTTTACATGCAGGAAATTAACGAGGGAGGTGAACTGCCACGTGGAGCGGAGGGCCCACCGGAGGGTTTCAGCAGGGGAGGTAGGGAGCTCCACCAACGACATGATGATCTGCCTGTTCTGAAACTTCTCCTCGCACTCTTGGTGGGTGTGGCGGTGGGATTGTAGGGGTGGGAAGCGGAAGGCGTGGGAGGGGTGGGGGTTGGGGAAGGAGTTTTCCGGCAATCACTAGATAGGGAGGGGGCATGGGAAAGTGAGAGAGAGAGATCTGAAAAAGTAAGTAGAGGAGAGAGAAAAATATAGAGTAATAAAGTGAGGATGATTTATGTTTTAGGGGGAGAATATCTTTTGGGATGGTTAATGTGAACCATTTATTTTTTTCAATTTAAGGAGAGACGCTTGATAGCTTTTTTTCAAGTTGCCTTGTGATTTATTATATCGATATCATTTACTTTGATCCAAATTAATCGCCGTTAATCACTCTTTAATATAATTTTCTCACGATTGTGGACTATTGAATCTGATTTGGACGGCTAAGATTGTTCCAAGAAACCTGCAAAAAGTCTAAATACCAGGGTGTTCCCTGCGAAAGATCTTCCGACGCTCAAGTAAGAACTCTGAATAATATTGGAGTTTTTTGTGGCAAAATAACGATTAGCTGATCCTGAGAAAAATGAGGGGTATTTATATGCAATGAGTTAGTTACAAAAGATTATCATCAAAGAGTTTCGTTTGTATTAGAACCGTTGATTCCCATGTTTAGGAGATAAGATTAGTTGATTAACTTTCTTTTGAATTGAGGATTCAGTCAAGAGCTTTTGACTAATCAGAATCCCTCTTATTGGACTGCAGATTACTCCTTACTTGTAAACCAGTTATAGACTAATGAGTCTGAAAACGACTCATATTCTCCATATAGGCTTGTATTTTGCTGTAAAATTATTGTTTCACCCCTAAAAGATTCGAGATTCGTGTTAATCATGTGGTCCAGATTCACTGCAATTTTTACCCTCATCATAAGCCCCCCACTCCTGAAGGCTGGGTTTTTCAGCCTTTTTGGAGTAGTTCAACTCGTTTCAAGTGATCTGAACAACTTTGTGGCTTTCAGGGGACAATTGGAGTGGCTAGAAAACTCTTTTAGAGCTTTTGGAAATCGCAGTAGTTTTGTAGAACTTTTAGGAAATTTTCCAAACTTTTCTGGGTTATCCTAAATTTTTTTAAATTTCTTCAATTATTTAATCATTTTTTAGAAAATTTTAATTAACTTTCCAAATTTTAAAATTAACTTTTGGACCTTTTCCCCCACTTTAAATCATTTTTTCAAAAATTTTAAATGGTTTTCCGAATTATATAATAAAATTTTGGAATTTTAATTAGTTATTCCAAATTATTAATTCTTCTAATTTATTATTATTTTTTTCTGAATTAATAATTATTTTTTTGGAATTTGTAATTTATGTTTTCAAAATTTTTAATTACTTTTTTGAATTTTTAATTAATTTATCCAAATTAATAATTATTCAAAAAAAATATTTTTGAATTAAAATTTCGAAACTGGACATGAAGCGCAATTTAGGCAGTTGGATCAGAGAAGCGCAATTTTTGGGGAAATCGGGCAGTACGGATTCCCGCTTGATAATGGTAAAAATCGCAGCAAATCATGGCCATACGATTCCAGCACATATTCTAAACCTTCTACAAGCAGATTAGTCATAATAGGCATCTTTAATAAGTTCGGGCCTTCTTCAAGCTCATGTACAAGATATGGGCCGCTCTCAAGCTCATAAAAAGTGACTAGGCCCACTAGGAGAGACATCCAGCCCATGAGGGTGGTAAGTAAAATATCTTATCCCCTTGCAAGAGAGTCTTATCTCTTAAGGGGGAGAATCAACATGAGATAAAGGATTCGTATTAATTTAACAGATCCATATCAATCTCCTAAACTGTTTATCAAGCTTATAAATATCCTCCCCTCTCCTTAGTCAGAAAGTAATCAACACTTTGCAATTTCTTTCTCAAACTCTCTTTCTCCCTCTGGTTCGGTCTTGAGCATCGGAGGGTCTGTCACCGGGGTCATCCCCGGTGTTTCAGGCTTTTCATTGGTCCTTCGGCTGCATCAGCAACTGTCGAATTCAAATCATGGTGTTCAATCAACGATCCTGATACACCCTCGGGTGCTCTAACTACATTTTATGGCAACGATCAAAGGTTAGATCTTTATTAGTTTCCTTCAAATATAAACTCACTATCTATTTGCTCCCACACCAAAATAAGCAGCAACAAATCGGCGCCGTCTATGGGAAACTACATAGATTTACATCAAAGATCAGACTTGCCGTTATGCCACCTAGACTAATAGAGAGAGTAACGACATCAAGCTATTTAACCAACTCTCTTCGTCAGCAAGCTCCTTTATTGGATGACATTGTAATCAATCTTCATGTTCATGACCATAAAGTCCATGGCCTATGTTCAGGAAGTTGAGGTTTTCCATGCAGTTGTATCTAAGGTGACTATGCCCTCTATTTGGACAAGAATCCCAGAGAATCCATGAAGAGTGTATCATGCTGGCTTGAGACAGTCTCGAGAGAGCTTGAGAACTTCGAATGCATCTAAAAAGAAGATGAAGTGGAGCAGCACCATTGGTCCAAGGTCTTAGGATCTTTCTTTGTGTATTTGTTAGCCTCATGGACTGGAGGAGGTTCGACCATGTCTCTCCAAGTGGATTTGGAGAGGTAACCGAAGTGGATGATGGATTCGATCACTTGTTTAAAGTCTTAGCACTCCTCTATGTCATGATGTGATAGAATCAACACCATCGGTTCTTATCCTTTTATTCCTTTTTTCCGGGTTCATAATCGGAGGGGGCCGAAGTAGCCTTTCTCCTCCGATTTCCATGAATACTGTTAATACGTTGGCACTGAGGGGAGTGAAAGCGTGGTGTCGAAGGAGGGTGATGCTGGTCTGAGGCATCCTTTTAAGACTTCCTGAGTCATTCATATGCCCCTTCATTTGTTCCCGGAGGAGATTGATGAGTGAAATTTATACATGAATTTATTACTCTTTTTACGCATTAAAGTTGCGAGTTCTCGTTTATTTTTTTACAATTTATCTTATTTCTACTTAATTTTATTAGTTTGTTTGTTTTTGTAGGAATGAGAACAATAAGTACAAAATGAGAGCGACTGTTGTGAAATCAATGAAAAAATTAAGGATAAAGATTTCAAAATTCAAATTGATTCTACGTGAAGATTTCTGGAAAATTCGAGCATTCAAATGCGCATTTTTACAAATTGACCCATAGAAGAACTAATAGAAAATATTATGGCCAACTAGGGGATGGAATGAAACTTTGTAATAAAAAATAAAAGAAGAAAGCCCAGATTTGAAGATTGAATGGATTTTGAATTTGGTTAGTTAATTGATTAGTTTAAAATTTAATACATTAATATTAATCAATGGATTTTAATTAATTAATTAGTTAACTAACCCTAACTTTAATTAACTAACCATATTTAAACCTACCTACTGTCTATATAAAAGGGAAAACCAACCAGCAGGATGGTGGCTAGAGAACATAAAAGAAAAGGTGGGGAAGGCATGAGATACGAGGGGAATGGCAGCTGAGAACAAAAGAAAAAAGAAAGAAAAAAAGAAACAGCTAACATTGACTTGCGATGCACGGATCTCGAGGCATAAGAATTTGCAGCGGCTCTGATTTACAAAAAATGGAGTTCTTTCAACTCTCTTCTAAATTTTATTTTTATGCAATCCAAAAACAAGTTTGTTAGTTGGAAATTCATCATGAACTCAATTTATTTTTCTAAGGCTTCGATGTAGTCTGGTTTTAAGAACACAATTCTAATTTTATTTTATTTGATTCGTCTATTTTTTCATAGTTGTGTTTAATTTTTGTTTTTAATACTTACAAGTATTTGGCCAACTATTGTTTGATTTATTGAATCATGGAGAGACCGAGAGGTAATTTGTAATTTAGAATTATAGAATTAAATGCCTTTGATTGAGTGAAATTAAAGATGATTTACCGCGATTAATGTGACTGTAAAGAAATCCATAAAATTTAATAAATCTTCAATTATTAAAATTTGCATAGAAATATGACAAACTGTTGGTTGGAGATGTTTGGTGTTGTTCGAGAGAAAACATTGAATAAATAAGGGATTTTGGTATACAATTTGGAAAAGTAGAATTTCTAGTTACATGTAATTATGAATTGTGTGGGATTAACTAAATGAAATCAAAATCCCTACCCAAAGATTTGGGACCAAAAACGGTTAGCAGTGACCAACTAGCTTTGCTATTAACAGACAACCAAATTTCAGATTTTCATTATTCTTAATTAGAGTAGGTTTCCTTTAGTTTAGTTTAGTTTAGCTGCTATTTTATTAAAATTTCTATTTTCCAAATAATAGTTAATCTAGTGAATTTCGGTACTCAATAAAATAATTAGTTCCTATGGGTTCGATTTTTTTAAAAAAAAAACTATACTACTTGTTGCGATTTTGTACACTTACAAATTATTCCATCGGAGATGAAGGATCTCTTTCACTCGGATATACTTCTTGTTTCTTTGTAAGAGGCCCTAGAAGTCCCAATGAGGCTTCTTGACAATAGAAGCTTTCAAGTTGTCATGGTTGACATTGTGCCTGAAGGAAACTGTGGCTACCGCTTAGTTAAGGGAGGGGATGGATCGTGATTTGGCGGTGAAGCGCCAGACATAATCCTTAAGAGACTCCATGTACCTTGCTTCCAATTAAGTAGGGAGGCACTGTCTTCTTGGTATTGTTGTAATGCCCTGAATACCAAATAAGGTAATTCGTAGCTCAGCAGGATCTACACTTCCTTCGTACAATTTTACAAGAAATTTTGAGACTTTTATTACATCAAATTCTTTTACAACAACACGCAACAGAAATTAAATGAAGTACAACATGATTTAAATGTACAATTTAAACATCAACAACTTAAAGCGGGAAATAATCTTTCACATCAATCATCTTTATATCTCCTTGCAAATCCAGTGCATGCATTTGAATATGTGGGCACGTCAGTTCCTTACAAACGACGCAATATTTTACACGACCATCCTCGTTATGCCGAAATATAACGATTCACTTATTTTAAAAACCACAATCTTGAATGTAAAACAAAGAGTGAAAAGTGACTATCCTATACATGTAAGTGTTTGCAAATGCCTTAATGTCTAATGCAAGTGTTTATGCTAAGATGACACTAATGCATACTTGATCGGATTCTATGCATCCCATACTACATAGGTCCGAGGGCAAGCACCTACGTACTCCACATTAAAGGGTTTAATCTCTCGCCATGATGACTACCCGGTAATAAAACAAGTTTTAGACGTCCCACGAGTACGGATTCCAGCCCTAGAGTCCACCATCAAGCTTATACGGAAATCCTCGCCATGCAAACCTCCCGTAAGTGTCCCTCTAGGAACGGTATACACATACACACTGGAGTACGGCCTACCATCCATCCCACTATTCATGATCCTGTTGTCCACCGTCAAACCAATCATAGTCCTGGATTTAATTAAGGCTCGCCTCCATGGCAAGCAATCACAGTCCCAGAGTCCACCGTCAAACGGGGTCTATAGTCATGGAGTCCACCGTCAAACTATATAGAGGCCACACACTTAGGTTTGCCCAAGTTTATTACATCTTCACTTAGTGCCTAATTCTTAAGTTTTAAAACATGAATAAATTAACCCATCAAGAGTTAGATTCCCCTCCTACTGAAATTAAACAAAAACACCGAGATAGCCCATATAGCCAAATCTCAAATCAATTAATCCTTTCAACATTATGCCGGTACTTATGTTTCACTAACCTCTAGAATCACATCCTTTCATATTGCGATTTTGTAAAACTATACTACTTGTTGCGATTTTGTACATCAACTCAAATTTTTTTTTAAACCATACTACTTGTTGTGATTTTGTACACTTACAAATTATTCCATCAGAGATAAAAGATCTCTTTCACTCGGATATACTTCTCGGTCCTTTGTAAGAGGTCCTAGAGTCCCAACGAGGCTTCTTGACAATAGACGCTTTCAAGTTGTCATGATTGACATTGTGCCTGAAGGCAACTGTGGCTACGACTGAGTCAAGGGAGGGGATGGATCTTGATTTGGCGATGAAGTGCCAGACGTAATCCTTAAGAGACTCCCCGTACCTTGCTTCAAATTAAGTAGGGAGGCATTGTCTTCTCGGTATTGTCGTAATGCCCCGAATACCAAAATAAGGTAATTCCTAGCTTAATAGGATCTAAACTTCACTTTATACAATTTTACACGAAACTTTGAGACTTTTATTACATCAAATTCTTTTACAACAACACGCAACGGAAATTAAATGAAGTACAACATGATTTAAATGTACAATTTAAACATCAACAACTTAAAGCGGGAAATAATCTTTAACATCAATCATCTTTATATCTCTTTGCAAATCCAATCCATGCATTTGAAACTGTGGGCACGACAGTTGCTTACAACCGACGCAATATTTTACATGGTCATCCTCGCTATGCCGAAATATAATGATTCACTTATTTTAACAACCAAAATCTTGAATGTAAAACAAAGAGTGAAAAGTGACTATCATATAAATGTCAGTGTATGCAAGCACCTACATACTCCACATTAAAGGGTTTAATCCTTCACCATGATGACTACCCGGTAATAAAATAAGTTTTGGATATCCCACGAGTAAGGATTACAGCCTTGGAGTCCACCGTCAAGCTTATACGAAAATCCTCGTCGTGCAAACCTCCTGCAAGTGTCCCTCTAGGCACGGTATACGGATATACACTAGAGAACGGCATACCATTCGTCTGACTATTCATAATCCTGTTATCCACCGTCAAAACCAATCATAGTCCCGGATTTAATTAAGACTCGCCTCCATCGCAAGCAACCACAGTCTCGAAGTCCACTGTCAAACTGGGTTTATGGTCCAAGAGTCCACCCTCAAACTATATAGAGACCACCCACTTACGTTTGTCCAAGTTTATTACATCTTCACTTAGTGCCCAAGTTTATTACTTCTTCACTTAGTGCCACCCACTTACGTTTACCCAAGTTTATTACATTTCACTTAATGTTTAAATGTACAATTTAAACATCAACAACTTAAAGTGGTAAATAATCTTTAACATCAATCCTCTTTATATCTCCCTGCAAATCCAATGCATACATTTGAAACTGTAGGCACGTCAGTTGCTTACAACCGACGCAATATTTTACACGGCCATCCTCGCTATGCCAAAATAAAATGATTAACTTATTTTAACAACCACAATCTTGAATGTAAAACAAAGAGTGAAAAGTGACTATTCTATACTTGTCAGTGTATGCATATGCCGTAATGTCTAATGCAGGTGTTTATGCTAAGAAGACACTAATGCATACTTGTGGACCCCATACTACATAGGTCCGAAGGCAAGTACCTACGTACTCCATATTAAAGGATTTAATCCCTCGCCATGATGACTACCCAGTAATAAAACAAGTTTTATATGTCCCATGAGTACGGATTTCAGCCCTGGAGTCCACTGTCAAGCTAATACAGAAATCCTTGTCATGCAAACATCCCGCAAGTGTCCCTCTAGGCACGGTATATGCATATACACTGGAGTACGGCCTACCATCCATCCGACTATTCATGATCCTGTTGTCCACTGTCAAACCAATGATAGTCCCGGATTTAATTAAGACTCGCCTCCATCACAAGCAACCACAATTCCGGAGTCCACTGTGAAACTGGTTCTATAGTCCTGGAGTTCACTGTCACACTATATAGAGGCCACCCACTTACGTTTGTCCAAGTTTATTACATCTTCACTTAGTGCCTAATTCTTATGTTTTTAAAACATTAATAAATTACCCCCATCGAGAGTTAGCTTCCCCTCCTACCGGATTAAAACAAAAACACCGAGATACCCCATATAGCCAAATCCCAAATCAATTAATCCTTTCAACATTTGCAGGTACTTAGGTTTCACTAACCTTAAGAATCACATCTTTTCATGTTCCAAAAATCATGGGTACTCATACCCTTTAATATTCATGTATTTAATTCACATCTCATCATGTATTTGTCAATCATCTCTTCTTAGAGATTAATTTGGTTATATTCACCCTTAATGTAAACATTGAATCAACTTTAACACTTTTACACTCTTATTTAGTAATTTCTTCTACTCAATTTTATACAAGAAAACATTCCATTCACCTTATATATCAATTTCATTTATTCCCATCTTTTCATATTCATACTCGTTCATAGAATAATATCAAGTTATTCATAAAAACCCTTTTCATATTCATCTAGATTTCTTAATACAAAAAGTATTCATTCAGAGTTAAAACATCCATTTTGAGTCTCCACGTTAGAGAAAAATTGCAAAATGTAGCTTTAAAACAGTATGGAATTTTCCTAAATGTCCCCATGATTTTTAGGAATTTCTTTTAAGACTCGCCTCCATCGCAAGCAACCACAGTCCCGGAGTCCACCGTGAAACTGGGTCTATAGTCCTGGAGTCCACTGTCAAACTATATAGAGGCCACCCACTTACGTTTGCCTAAGTTTATTACATCTTCACTTAGTGCCTAATTCTTAAGTTTTAAAACATGAATAAATTACCCTATCGAGAGTCAGCTTCCCCTCCTACCGGACTTAAACAAAAATACCGAGATACCCCATATAGCCAAATCTCAAATCAATTAATCCTTTAAACATTTGTCAGTACTTAGGTTTCATTAACCTCTAGAATCACATCTTTTCATGTTCCAAAAATCATGGGTACTCATACCCTTCAATATTCATGTCTTTAATTCACATCTCATCATGTATTTGTCAATCATCTCTTCTTAGAGACTAATTTTGTTATATTCACCCTTAACGTAAACATTGAATCATCTTTTACACTTTAAACTTTCATTTAGTAACTTCTTATACTCAATTTTATACGAGAAAACATTCCATTCAATATTTATGTATTTAATTCACATCTCATCATGTATTTGTCAATCATCTCTTCTTAGAGATTAATTTGGTTATATTCACCCTTAACGTAAACATTGAATCATCTTTAACACTTTTAAACTCTCATTTAGTAACTTCTTCTACTCAATTTTATACAAGAAAACATTCCATTCACCTTATATATCAATTTCATTTATTCCCATCTTTTCATATTCATACTCGTTCATAGAATAATATCAAGTTATTCATAAAAAACCATTTTCATATTCGTCTAGATTTCTTAATACAAAAAGAATTCATTAATAGTTAAAACATCCACTTTGAGTCTCCACGTTAAAGAAAAATCTCAAAATATAGCTTTAAAATAGTAAGGAATGTTCCTAAATGTCCCCATGATTTTTAGGATTTTTTTTTGAATTTTTCTGTATTTTTAATACCCCAAAATAAACAAAAAGATTAAAAAAAAATGTGTTTTGTGGGCTCGAACCAGCGATACCCTACCCCAGGCACCACATGGCAGCCCCACATCGCACACGCCCGCCCTAGCCACTAATGCCAAGTGATTAAGTGATATACTATGGGTTATCTTCTTTAAGCACCCGCTCTCTGTTTATTTCTCTTTTCTTATTTTTCAACTATTTTGTTTCGATTTCTTCTTCCCCAATTTAATATTATGAAAAAAATACATTCCTAATCTCTAGTATTCTTCACTTACTGGTTTAATTATTTTTAAGGGATTTATACCCATTTTACACGTATTCACTTTTTCAAAGCATATATATACGAAATTTGATTAAAACTTCTATTCTCTTTTTAACAATAATATAAATTTTCATTCATATATCACCAAAAATAATAACTTAATGATTATATCCCTTTTATGAGAATTTAACCCTCTTTTCCCAAATTAGTCAATTTTATCTTATGAGAAAAAATTAATACAAATGCAACTATTCCAATTTTGTCCTATTCATGTTAATGTAATTCTTCATTTTTCAACCATACCCCCCCCCCCTTTATTCCCCCAATTTATTTCTAAATTCTCTTCACTAATTATCACATTTCTTATATATATTTTTGTCTAATTTTGTACAAAACAGCAATCATGCAACAAAAGAAACTCATTTTTTGCAATTGTGCCTAATATGCATTCAATTGTCCATTTCCCCATCCCAATCTATCATTCACATAATTTACTTCAATTTAACACACAATGCATCTCATAATTTTCTACAAATAGCAATTTTCATCAATTCTACATGCATCATAATTTCATTAGTAAGAATCATTAGACTAGGCTAAAATTCACCATATAACACCTAATCATGATTTCTAAAATAATTAGAAAACAAGCAAAACACCCACCTCCTTTTGTTGCACAAATGGAAACTCCTAAAGGAAAGTTCCTAGCTTCTCTCCAATGGCCTAGCACTTCTCCTCCTAGCAAAGCAACTCCAAGCCTCCATTGTGAAGAAACCGAAATTCCTCTTGCCCTCTTTCTTTTCCTCTCTCTTTGATTCTTTAGTTTATGTGCAAATGACATGGGGGGGGGGGGGGGGGGGGAGGCGGTTATATACAGAATTTGTGTCTAGGATTCATCCCACTAACCAAATAACTACCCATGATCTCACCCCATTCTCCCACTCTCCACTCCAATTGGCCGGCCTCTCTTGTATGTGCATGCACAAAATGCACGTGCACGCATAGTGCACATGCACACTCATTCAATTTTATATTTTGTTAATTTTTCTAGCTACTAGTTTGTTACAAAACAAGTGTAAGTGTACATAATAATGGTGAGATTTATTAGGTGGGCTTATTATTGGGCTTTGTTTATTTATTTTTTATTTTATTTATTCCAATGGGCTTAGAGTCATCTATTAGGCCTACGGGCTCTAATTAAGAAAAGACAACTAAATGAGATAAAATAAATAAAAGGAAACTTATGCATAACTTAGAAAAATTTTAGAATGAAAATTGAGATAAAATTGCACGTCCGTTTCACGTGCAAAAATGAAAAGTGTTATTTTATTTTAAAAAATTTACTACGGGATGTTACAATTGTGACCGGTGATAAAGTGTATGATGGAGAAGAAAATAATGCTTTGAGAGACTATGTTATGCCCTCAGTTAATGGAGCAATATCAAGCATACAGAGGCCGACTATACAAGCAAACAATTTTGAGATTAAAGTGACGATAATTCAAATGGTTCAACAGATTGTTCAATTTGGCGGACTATCGCACGAGGATGCTAATGTTCACATTGCAAACGTTCTAGAAATTTGTGACACTTTCAAGCACAATAGATTATCAGATGATTCAATCCAATTGAGACTTTTTCCATTTTCACTAAGTGATAAGGCTTGGCTTGGCAAAATTCTTTACCACCGGATGTTATTACGACTTGGGAGGGACTTGAACAAAAATTTCAGGCTAAGTATATTCTGCCGACAAAGACAGCAAAGTTAAGGAATGACATTACCACATTTACTCAATTTGAGAATGAATCTTTGTATGATGCGTGGGAGAGGTATAAAGAGTTACTGAGAAAATGTCCTCATCATGAACTTCCGAAATGGCTGCAAGTCCAAACATTCAATTTTGGTCTGAGAGATACAAATGGATCTATGGTAGATGCAGCAGCTCGAGGAGCTCTTATGAGAAAAACTCATGAAGCAGCCTATGAGCTTTTAGAGGAAATAACATCTAACAATTACTAATGGTCTTCAGAAAGAGCAATGCAAAGAAAAGTGGCTGGAGTTTTTGAGTTTGATTCTATTACCCCATTGACGGCACAAATTACTTCATTATTTAACGAACTAGGTAATATGAATGTTAATTCTATTCAGACTAATATTATTTGTGATCATTGTGCAGGAAATCACTCAAGTATTGAGTGCCAAGTGGGGAATCTATTTGCTCAACCACACTCCTATCAAGCAAATTATGTGTCCAACTTCCAACATCAAAATAATATTTATTCAAACACGTATAATTCAAGAAAGAGAAATCACCCTAATTTTTCTCGGAACAACAAACAAGGTGTAATTAGACTACCTCAAAATTTTTCACAGTAAGAAAAGAAGCCGACACTTGAAGAGATGTTCATGCAATACATGCAGAAGAAAGATTTGGAGATACAAAATAATACGGCTTCAATTCACAACCTTGAGGCTCAGATTGTTCAGCTTTTAAATATTATTACAGAAAGAACATCAAGAACGTTACCCAGTAACATCGTAACCAATCCCAAGGAGCATGTCAAAGCAATAACACTGAGAAGTGGAAGAACAATTAAGCAGTCACAAGAAGAAATTGCCGAACAAAATGTGGTTGAAAAGTAAGATGAGTTCAAACCGAACTTGGAGGAAGGTGGCCCACCACCATATTGGGAATTCTACAAAGAATAAAGGAGCTTCAAACACTATGGTTTATAGCAAGTTTAATTCTAAAACTTATCATAATTCACCTTATGATCCACAGATTCCTTTTCCGCAGAGCTTAAGAAGAATAATCCCAAAAATCAATTCTCTAAATTTTTAAGTATTTTAAAGAAACTTCATATTAATATTCCTCAAAAATGCCTAAATATGCTAAATTTTTAAGGATATTGTATCAAACAAGCAGAATTTGGAGGAGCATGAGATGGTGATGCTAACCGAAGAGAGTTGCGCAATTTAACAAAAAAAGTTACTTCATAAACTTAAAGATTCAGGGATTTTTACGATTCCTTGCACTATTAAACATTCTTCTTTTCATAAAGCTTTATGCGATTTATGAGCAAGTATTAATATTATGTCTTTTTCAGTTTTCAGGAAACTTGATATTGTAGAAGCAAAGCCCACTACAATTTCTTTGCAACTGGCGGACAGATGTATCAAGTACCCACGAAGGATAATTGAAGATGTTTTAGTAAAGGTAGCCAAGTTCATTTTCCAACTGATTTCATAGTGCTTGTCATGCAGAAAGATGAAAAAAATTCGTTGATTTTGGGGCGATCTTTTCTAGCTACGAGGAGAGATTTGATTGATGTCCAACAAGGAAAATTTATTTTGTGGGTTGAGGATGAGCAAATAACATTTGATGTCTTTAAATCCTTGGAATTTCTTGCCGAAATTCACTTGTGTTTTCAAGTTAGTGAAATTGATTTAGTTGTGGGCGAGACACATAGGGCTGAAGTTGAAGAGTTACCTGTAAAAGTGCGTTTCACAAATTCAGCAATTGTTTAATGTGAGAAAGAAAAGATTTTGAAATATGTTCCGTATTTAGAAGGTGCATTATCTATTCATCTTTCATCTCAGTTGAAATTCAAAGAGGTGGGCATATCAAAAGCGTCATCTTCAAGAAAGAAACAACTCAAACACTAGCTTAAACTATTGTCATCTAGTTTGCTGGATGCACAGGAAAAATCTAATCCACACATTAAGGAAGTTGTTAGAGAAGAGGTTCATATGTGGTTGGATCTTGGCATCACATAACCATCTCTACTACCACATCCGGCTGAAGACTTAAAAATTAGCGCTTCATGGGAGGCAACCCATGTTTTCTTTTTACTACCATTAGATTTGTTTTTTTCTTTTTGTTTAATTTTATTTTAATTTTTGATTTTATTCTATAGGATTGCATAAGTTTGGGGGTTTCCGAGCGGAGTTGTTTTCTAAACCTATTTTGATAGCTGATTTTGGGCAGGAGATAGTCCGAATCTAGAAAAATGTTTCAAATAGCAATAAAAGGAAATTTTCCTAGCTTTTCAACACAAAACAAATCAGAAAATTTGGACATCTACCACTTCATGTACCACCGAAACAAGGAACGTCACTCATCCAGAATTTTAACATGAATCAGGGGAGCAATTCTGAACTTTTCTCATTATTTTTATTTTTCCTTTTGTTTACCCATTGAGGAAAATGTGGTATTCAAATTTGGGGGAAGGGGTACAATTTATATATATATATATATATATATGAAAAGAAAAAAGGGGACTTCAATTAAACTTACCATTACACTTTGGGGTTCTTTATTGTGCTAAAGCATTGCTTTTTTTTTCTTTTTTTTGGATTTAGGATAGACAATATCTAATAAAGCAAGATTAAGCATACTTATTTTCTTTATAATTATTGAAGTTCGAAATTTCTTACATAATTATGAGAGTCATGTGATTATACATTAAAGACTAATTTGATGTTTTTCTTGTGATTATCCACTTTGATCTAATCCTAAACAGAGTTTAAGTAAATAGTGTGATAACGATTTAATAATTGAATGAATAAAGTTTATGCACTTCAATGTTTTGAGTTTCTTAGTAACTAGGGGTATTCATCACCAATATTAACTTTTATGTCAAATGACAACTTCAAATATGAGTATGCAGAAGTACTCTCAGTGTGTGACTTGTTGAGTAACAGGGTGAATCCATCACAAACATTTGCATTCGTGTAAAAAGACATGTGACAACTTAGAAGGGAAAAAACCCCTCTAGTTTGCTACTCGGTTTGTAGTAGTGAGAAGCGGTGATCACAGATAGAGTTGTTACATGATATAATTGTGTTAATTGCATGACAAATTAGATTGGGTTTGGTATTGTGTATGAAAAATTGCACTAGAGAAAGTAAATATGCTTAGTTTTCATTTATTTGTTATTGTTTATGTATTAAGTTGAAAATTTGATACTTACATGATAAGTCCTTTGAGTGTGATGAGTTGAGCCTAATTATGATTACTATCCCTTTATTCATGGATTTACTTTTTGCTCGAGGACATGCAAAATCCTAAGTTTGGGGGGATTTGATGAGTGAAATTCATACATGAATTATTACTCTTTTTATGCATTAAAGTTGCGAGTTCTTGTTTATTTCTTTAAAATTTATCTTATTTCTACTTAATTTTATTTGTTTGTTTGTTTTTGTAGGAATGAGAACGATAATTACAAAATGAGAGCGTTTTTTGTGAAATCAAGGAAGTAAACAAGGATAAAGATTTCAAAAGTTCAAATTGATTCTATGTGAAGATTGCAGAAAAATTTGAGATCTCAAATGCGTGTTTTTATAAATTGGCCTATGGAAGAACTAATAGAAAATATTATGCTCAATTAGGGGATGGAATAAAGTTTTGTAATAAAAAATTAAAGAAGAATGCTCGGATTTGAAGATTGAATGGATTTGAATTTGGTTAGTATATTGATTAGTTTAGAATTTAATAGATTAATATTAATCTATGAATTTTAATTAATTAATTAGTTAACTAACCCTAACATTAATTAACTAAGCATATTTCAACATACCTTCTGCCTATATAAAGGGGAAAACCAACCAGGAGGATGACGGCTAGAGAGCATAAAAGAAAACATGGGGAAGGCAAGGGATACGAGGGGATTGGCGGGTGAGAACAAAATAAAATAAAATAAAAAAGAAAGAACAGAAGAGAGAGAAGGAGGATTGCGACTGGAGTTGCAGCTGACTTTGACATGCGGTGCACGGATTTCAAGGCATAAGACTTTGCAACGGCTCTGACTTACAACAATCGAGTTCTTTTATCTCTTTTTTAAATTTATGCAATCAACAAACGTATTTGTTAGTTGCAAAATCATCATGAACTAAATTTATTTTTCTAAGACTTCGATGTAGCCTAGTTTTGATAACACAATTCTAATTTAAAGTTTAGTTTATTCATCTATTTTTTCATGGTTGTGTGTTTAATTTTTGTTCTTAATGTTTACAAATGTTTGTCAACTATCATTTGATTTCCTGAATCATGGAGAAACCGAAGGGTAATATGTGATTTAGAATTATAGAATTAAACAGTATTCATCGAGCAATATTAGAGATGATTTACCGCGATTAATGTGACTGTAAAAAAATCCATAGAACATAATGAATCTTCAATTAATAAAATGTGCATAGAAATAAGACAAATTATTAGTTGGAGATATGTTTGGTGTTGGAGAGAAAACATTGAAGATTTTGGTCTACAAATTGGAAAAGTATAATTGCTAGTTTCATGGAATTATGAATTGTGTGGGGTTAACTAGATGAAATCAAAAGCCCTAGAACTAGCTTTGTTATGAACAAACAAAAAACTTAAGATGTTCATTATTCTTAATTAGATTAGCTTTTTTGTTAGTTTAATTCAGTTTGTTGTTATTTTTATTAAAATTTCGATTTTCCAAATTGTAGTTAATCTATTGAATTTCAGTATTCAATAAAATAATTAGTCCTTGTGGGTTCGACACTCTTTTCTTTTAAAATTGTACTACTTGTTGCCATTTTTTACACTTGCAAATTATTCCATCAGAGATGAAGGATCTCTTTCACTCGTATATACTTCTCGGTCTTTTGTATGAGGTCCTAGAAGTCCTAATGAGGCTTCCTAACAATATTAATTTTATTCGTGAATAGTATAAATTTTAGTTTCGAATGATATGATTTTCAGATTTGAGATTTTAATTTTAGATTTTAAATGATTACAGTTTCAGATTTTGAAACATAAAAGTTACAGATTTTAAGGGATAAAGTTCCAGATTTTTAAAAAGGGGTCGTTTTCAGTTTTAAAAGAATTAAAAACCCAGAATTTAATGTTGAAGTTTTATATATGAAAAGAAATGTTACAAATTGAAATGAGAATGCTTTTGGTGATTTCGGATTTATTTCTATAAATGAAACCAAACAATGATGAGAGTAGTTTATCCATTAAATCGAGGAAAGAGGATTTTTTTTTTAGTGATCTATTTGTTGGCTAAAAACTAATGATTTATGGGTTGAATGTAAGAAGAATAGAGATGCATTAAGTTGAGACTAATGGGGTTTTATGGAAAATCATATTTTTTTTGGAAGTTGAGAGGGTTATGAATGAACCGTTGAGGGTTAGTTTTGAGTTTAGGGTTAATGTAGAAACCCTAGAGAAGGAATGTGGTAATTTTTTAATTGTGAGGGTTATAGAGGTTGAACAGGACCTGAATACCGGCAGGTTGTGATTATAAAAATGTGGGAATTAGCCAGGCTGGGCTACTGTTCCTAGAGGGGTTGATTTAAGTCTGGTCGGGAGAGTTAGCTCTAGGTGGCCGTGGTTGTTTTTTTTAAATTAAGGACATGCACTAGATGTGAGATGGTCCTCGGAATTATCGGAATGTGATTGGGAGGGTCCCCAGCTCATCTACGGTGTGGGATTGATCTCTGCAATTATCGGGATCGAGGCGATGCTCATGGGATGTTTCTGTGTGGTGAGTCATCATGACTTACGATGTGAGATTGAATCCCCGAAATCATCGGGATGTGATTGGGAGTGTCCCCAATAATCTGCAGTGTGGGATTGGTCTTCGGAATGATCTGGGCGTGGGCTAGGTATGCACAAATTGTCTAAATCTTGAAGTCTTTCATCGTTTTAGGATTGCATAACGAGGTGAACGCTTAGAGCATCCACAGCCGTGATGCCTAAAAAATAGCAAAATGGATATTATACCTATAGCAGTTGGACATTTACTGTAGTGGTGAAATGCTATAATATAGCACACAAAAAATTGATCGGACAGAACTCTAAGTTCCGACTCTAAGTTTCGTCCCGCGAAAAAAAAACAAATTTATAGCCATTTTTTAATAGTTTTAAAAAAATTTGGGACGGATCTTAAAGATCCGTCCAAGGCCAAATAGTGAAAAGAAAACGTTTTTGGTCATTTTTTAATTACAAATTTGAATATTATAATAATTTTAATAATTAAAAATAGTTTTTTAAAAAAGAGTTGGGATGGATCTTGTAGATCCGTCCAAGGCCAATAGCAAAAAAAAATTTAGAAAAAAATATTTTTTATTTGGGACGGAACTTAAAGATCTGTCCGATAAAATAAAATAAAAAAATTTTATTTGGGACGGATCTTTAAGATCTGCCCGCTATAATATGCATATTCTCATGTCTACTCTCATATATAACATTGTTCTCAAGCGATTTTTCCAAAATATGAAATAGCGAACGACTGCAAAGTCGAAAAAGCTATAATATGGGTAAAATGAAAAAATAGAAATAGAATGTGTATGCTCTTAGGGTTTGCTTTAGGACCTATGTATTATGTGATGCATAAATTCCGAACAAGTATGCATTAGTGAGCATTTTATCCATCTGTCTTTATGCATTGTCACTTGTATGCATTTGTTTTTATCCCTATAGTTATATTTTTACATCAAGTGTGTGGTTGTGAGAATTGGAAGGTCACTGTTATTATCAGTATTGCGTCAGTTGTATTCAACTGACAAACCCACAGTTTAATAGTTTTGCAGGATTCTAGTTGATAAGTGGCATGGATGCGAGTTTTTGACATAGATGATACTAAAGACTGAAGTTTGAATTTTGCAACAAGTTGCAATTAATGTGTAATAATTCGGTTGTGCGTTGTAAATTGACTTAATGTAATAAAAGTTTTAAATTTTTTTGTGTTTTGGTACTATGTTTATATTACATTGAACTAAAGTTTCTGGATGAGTAGCAGATTTCTTGTGTTTGAAATTTGGGGTGCTACAATACTGCTTGATGTCCTTGTACATCTTCGTACTACCAGGGTGTAGAGACAACAAGGTAGTATGGGCTTTCTTCATAATGCTTTCGTTCAAATCATCAATTTCTGTCACACACAACCTCTCTCCCTTCTATAAAACATCCTCTTGAATCCGAAATTTTGATAATTTGCCGATGGAAATATGTTCCTTCATCCTCTGAATCTTTGTGTCTGACGTCTGGCCCTCGATGATCTGTTCCCTCAATGTAGGTTGAAGCCTCAACCGTGTCAAACACGCCCCAAACTTTGCCGTACAACCTCATTACCTGCCTGATCATGTTCCTCGGCCAATTCCTTCTGCGTCGTAATTAAACGAGATAGACTAATCTTCCGACTGAGTGCATCAGCTACCACATTCGCTTTTCCTCGATGATACTTGATCTCAGGACGAATGTATTCCAGCACTTCCAACCACCGCCTCTGCCATAGATTTAGATCTTTCTGCTGATAGATATACTTCAAGCTCTTGTGATTTGTATACATGTTGACCCTCTCTCCATATACATAATGCCTCCACTACTTGAAGGAAAAAATGATTGCTACAAGCTCCAAATCATGCGTGAATAATTCTTCTCATGAGGACACAACAGCCGATTCATAAGTAATAACCTTCCCTTCTTGCATCAGAACACATCTCAAACCTCTTTAAGATGCATCACAGTAGATATCATAATCCATGCTCACTTGCGGTAATACTTGTATAGGTGTTTTCGTCAACTTCACCTTTAATTCCTGGAAACTAGCTTCACACTTATCCATCCATGTGAAATCTACATTCTTCTTAGTCATCCCTGTTAACGGAACTTCTATTTGTGCATGACCTTGAATGAAGCCCTGATAGTACTTCGTCAAACCCAAGAAACTTCGGATCTCCTTCACTATAGTAGATTTGGGCCAACTCTTCTGTCATGCCCCGCTTCCCAAAATACGAAAATACGAGTACGTAACGAAGGCCCAGCAAATGATGTAAATACCATCCATAAGCTGTACCAGTCTAACTCAACAATATGAACAACAATCATAGCCATGCAAGAGAATATAATTACATAAACAAAGAACAACTTCAATAATAATGAAATAATCCAAAACATAATATCCAATATCTGGGAAAAACAATCTCCGGGTCAACATAGCCCAAAACAATGTATAATATCAATGACAATGTCAAAGGTAAGAAATATAGCATAAAATAATTCAAGCAGTCGATTCTAAGCTCCATCTTCTAAAATGGTTGCTCACCAATTCTTTCTGGTAGTGTTCCTTTAGTACCTGTAAACTCGTGATCTAAAAAGAGAGAAAATAATATCTTTAGAGCAAGTCATGGATAGCAAGTAGTGGAAAACATGGAACAAGGAGAAGCATGGTATATCAAGAATAAATGACGGGATCAAACCCAAAAGCAAAATCAAGGATTCGCAATAATATCAAGGGTCTATGTTTAATCATGCAATAATTAATAATTTCAAATCATGTTCTATATTGATGACGATAAACAGGATCAAGCATGAAATATCAAATGCGGGTTATTATTCTGCATCTTATTCCACAGGTTCAGCGCAAGCAAATAAGTGAACATTTTAAACTATGATGGTGAATTCACGGATCATGTACTCAGCCCAGTAACCATGAATTTACAAGAATTACGGGAATTTACTGGAATTATCTGGCAATGGACCCCTACCGAGTACAGTCTTCGATTGTTCACTACCAAGTCAACCCATAATACCCCTGCTTGTTATCATTTTATTTCATCCTATGTGAGCATGCAAGAAGATATCAAGGTTTTTTCATGCTAGGTGTGATCAATTTTACTCATTACATGCAAGGCAAGAAATATTTATATTAAACCAACACAATTCATACAATCTGGACGGCAGGATGTTACTGTACCAAAATAGATATTTCCTCTGCTACAGGAAAGAAAATCTAGATCCATCAAAAGTTCTAGAAACTAGACTCTCTTCTGGTTCCAGCGCATATACACACGATATATAAAAATCACAGGAACTAGGTTCAAATTCTTATTCTTTACGGATTTCATGTTCAGGCAGCAGGTTATAGATTGTATTCACATATATGTATCAGGTTAGAAAACTTAACAATTAAATCCAAAAAAATTCAAGGTGACTCATAAGCATGTCTATTCTTAGCCAAATGAATTTTACATTTTAGTTTTACTGTTAATATGTTCTATTTATTAATTAATCAGAATGATACACATGAAATTGTGAATATGGAAATCCAGATCTAGCAGTACTAAAAGATTGATATCTAGCATATTATAACTCGGAATTCAATTCGGCCGAATGTTATGGAAAATAGACACGTGGAGCTACAATTCATATTTAAAAAGTTCTTTCAAATTACTAGAGAATTAGGTTCGAAATTCTGATACAATAAGAAGTAGACAGCATGCCAGAAAAAGAAGTAGGCTACAATTCATATTTAACATGAATAGACAATAATTTCATCATATAAGCATGTAATTCATGATAATTAATTAATATAAGTTCTATTTGGTGATCAACATGCAATTTCAAGATTCACGATGCAATTTACAATCATGGAAATATAATTCAGGAAAAAATCAAGTTCAATCAGGAATATTCAATTTATCAATCACTTTTATAACATGGATCTAGTTATTTTCATGTATTTCGTGCATATGCAATGTGCAATAGGAAATAGGGTTCAAATCAAAGATAGAGGCACAAAGTTAAGGATATCTTGGGTTAGCTTGTGTAAACCCTCAATATACTCGACGAAAGATGAATAGTATGACAACATGATAATTGAAAGATGAGCTACTTGCGGGGATTAATAAAATTTTTGAACAAGAAAATAAAACTAGTTTAAGAGAGACTTGCTTGTTAGACGGTAAATTTGAATATAATAGAATAATGGGATGAGAATCCCGACAGCAACAACACACGCGATCGCACGGGAAGAGCACGTGCAAACACGGAACAACAAAGCAACACACAACATTCCACCCAACCCTATACATCAAACAGCCAAATCAAGCACGACAGTGGACAACAGCCTCAAAGCAACAACTTTCACCTTTGGCTGAACAGTGAATAGCGGTTGCGGCTCGACTGGAGCACGGGACGGAGAGCAGTGTTGGCTCCTCCGATGAGTGGTAGTTGGGGCAAGGGGATGGTGAGGAGTGGGGTGCAGCGAGGAGGAGCAGGCAACGACAAGAGAGCTTCAACGGCATGCCTCTGTTTGGGAAGAAAAACAAAGGAACGATGGTTTTGGTTGGATTTGGCCCCAAAACAGAGAGAGGGAGTGCGGAGGTTAGAGAAGATGGGTGATGGTGCTGTGGTGGTTGGTGGGATACTAGACGACGAGGGTGATGATGGAGCTTCGGTGGTTGGAAGGAGAGGTGGTTGCGGTCGACGACGAAGGTTGATGAGAAGCGGATGGGTGTTCGGCTGTTGGGGACGAGGAGAACAGGGGATGGTTTTTCGGTGTGGAAGGTGGGTCGCTGAGGATGAGAAGAGGGGTGGTGAAGGCAGGGGGTCGACTGAGAAAGAGCAGGCGGTTGAAGGTTGGTTGGCGTTGGGTTTCGAAAATCACAGAGGAAGAAGAAGAGGGGGGGGGGTGATGACGGCTAGAGAGTTTAGATGATAATAATGATGATTAGGGTTAGGATGATATGGTTATAGGATGTAGGGTTAAGTGGGTTTCGGGTTATTGGGTATTGGATCCAATAAGGAAATGGGTAAGGGGCTTTGGGTTAGATCCAATAAGAGAAAATATAGGATTAATAATTAGACTAATTAGGGATGAAAACAAGCAAAATTTGGAATATGATGATCAACATAATTTCAGCAGAAAAGATTAAATAGATCGGGAGACAAAATTAGAGTAGAAAGCAAATAATAAATTCTATCAATAGAAAATCAAATTACAGGGTTCAGAAAAAAAAGAAAGAAAATCAATTAATTAGACTTCCCAAAAAATACAAAATACAGAAAACAGGGGTTACATCTCCACCGCCTCGATCTTCTGAGAATTTAGAAAGGATGTGACCCAGAAATGCCACCTGTGACTTCCAAAACTCACACTTCGACAACTTGACATACAGATTCTGCTTTCGCAACTTCTTTAACAACTTTGCTAAGTGTTTGGCATGCTCTTCCTCTAACTTTGAGTATACCAGTATATCATCGATAAGTACCATTACGAATGAGTCTATGAACGGCCGTAGAACCCTGTTCATCATGTCCATGACTACTGTTGGTGCATTCGTCACTCCAAATGGAAAAAACTCGTAATGTCCATGTCGAGTTTGGAAAGCTATCTTGTGGACATCCTCCTCCTTAACTCAAACCTGATGATAACCAAATCATAGGTAAATCTTCGAAAACACAGCTACACCTTGTAGTTGATAAAATAGATCATCAAAATGTGGAATCGGATACTTGTTCTACATGGTCGCCTTGTTCAGCTTTCGATAGTCAATGCACATCCTCATTGACCCATCCTTCTTCTTCACTAGCAGCACAGGCGCACACCATGGCAAAGCACTAGGTCTGATAAATTCCTTATGCAACAACACCTCGGTTTGTTTCTTCACTTCATCTTGTTCTACAGGCACCATCTTGTAAGGAGCCTTCGATATCGGAGCATTGCCTGGCTGAATGTTGATACAGAACTCAACATCCCGATGCGGCGGTATTCCTGGTAGATCATCAAAGAACAATGTAGGAAAATCTCGGACTACAGGAATCACTTGGACTTCCTCTGGAATCTTCATCTGCGATATTGCCGCTACCACCTTCGTGCTCCCTTTCTTCCTTTGAAAAGTCAACGTGGGTCCTCCCGGTGCCTTCACCACCACATCCTTACTCTTGCACTCAATTGTAGAGTCGTAGATCTCCATCCAGCCAATGTCCACAATAACATCGACAACCAAGACATCCAGCTCGATGAGATCAATCCCAAAAAGTCTTCCTCCAATCTCGATATCACACCCTACGTAATATCGATCGCTCGTCAATGTCTCACCCAATGGCATTGATACCAACATAACTCGGTCTGGAAAAACCTTAGGTTCAACACCAAGCACTTTAGCAAATTTGGGCAACACAAAAGTATGCAAAGACCCAGTATCAAACAAAACTTTGTCTTTTATTCCATTCAACAAAACATGTCCTGTTACATGAGAAATTATAATATTCAGTACTCCACATTATTCTCATACAAATTTTTATTCAATACTCTTCAACTATAATCTAAAACTCTTGCATATCCGTAATCATATCTTCAGAGTTTCAGTATCCTCCTTTGTTAATGCAAATACTCGCCCTGCTGGTGTATGCCCTGAATGCCAGTTGTGTATTGACATTGTATCAAGATATTTATTTTATATTTAGACATTTCATTTATTGTGTTATTTATTGTGAATTAAATGAAGATAATGAAGTCTTTAGAATAGTAAGTTCAATGACATGGGATATCAAGTGTATGACTTGATTTTGAGATCCTATTGACTAAAATAAGAACACTGTTCTAGAATGTCCTTAGTCAAGTACTATTCTGAATTAGGACAACAATAATATATAGAGACTAGTGTGTGTGTAGACTGATGACCATTCTCACGGGTGATAGATATATCAAGTCTTCACATAGGTACATATTAGAGTAATAATATATTGGACTGGTCCACCGTGAGAATGTTGCATGGATCGTTACGTGAGTTTCATAAGTGGTTCTCACAGTGACCATGGTGTACATACTCCTTTGACTTAAAGTCACTACGGTTCCCTACAGGAAAAGTTATATATTTTAATGTCGTCAAATGTTGCCGGTAATAAGGTGATTATAAAGTTGACTATTGGATATACTACAAATCATACAGAGGGATGTGAGTGACTTAGATAGGATTTGTGCCTCTTACAAAATAGGAGTGATATCTACAGGCCCCTTGATTGAGTGAGACTGTAAAATGCATGGTCGTGCTTAAAAGAGTCAATATGAGATATTGATCTCATTTGTTTTAGTAAGTTTACTCGGACATCAAGAAACCAAAGATTGAACTATATAAGGGTGACACGCTATATACCTTGGGGTCAATTAAGATATTTGGACAAAGGGACTAGTCTACATAGTAATATTGGTCATGGATAGGTTATGTCAAATCACTCACATTCCCGTTACTTGAGTAGCCGTGATGTATTGCTAAATACCGCTCAGTGTTTGTGATACTTGAATATTATTTTATTATTACTGTCAACGTAATGAGAACTGTAATATCCCACAAAATTGAGTTATGATAATTTTTCTCCACGTGTGTTACACACGTATATTTTGTACTGTTACGGGTAATATCCGTAGAATATTTTAATTTAAATATCATACGTATTTTGTATTTTGACTATTTGTATAGTTTTTCGTCTTCTCAAAATTCATTCTTATCCTATTTGAGCCAACTCAAATATTAATTTTTCAATCTTTGTATTTTTACGTGCATTGCACGTGTTATCGATGCACGTGTCCATTGCGTATATCCTACCGTTACGTGTAATATTTTCTATATGTTTCAATTATTTATTTTACGACTTTTCGAATTCATTTTATAAATTGAAATTTATTTTTCTCCTAATCTGATTAAAATATTTTATATGTGTGGTGCACATATTTTCTATGTACTTGTTGATTACATTAACATATATGTATAATAAAATATATTTTTCGTACGTTTTATTTAGACTATTTATAAACATTTCGCCATTGATAAAATCGATTTCGTATTAGAATATTTATTTTTACGTGCGACGCACGTGTTTGCGGTGCACGTGTTGGGTGTATTCTCTTTCAAAATAAAATTTATGAAGAGTGTGTGTGTTTATTTCTATTTGTGCATGAAAACTTTAATTATAATTAAATTAAACTTGTTTCATTAAATACATACTACATATTATAACATATACATTTATTTAAATAAAAAAACTATTAATAAAATTGTGTGCACAAACGTAGCACGCACGTGCACATGCATTGCACACCAAAATCAAACAGCAGCCACTAGTTTGACCGGGTATTTGGTGAAGTGAGGGGAGTGGATTTAGAAGTAGATTAGTGGGAGGTTTTGTGGATGGTTAATTAACAACCCATTAATTACCCTTTCATTATAAACAAACCCCTCCTCCTCTGGCTTTCATCAGCAACGACATCAAAATATATATATATTTGACTGTGTTGTTCCTGTTGAGGCCAAAAGGTTGTTGTCCTTCTCTTCTTTGTGCATGGATTTTGAGAAGGGGCTTGGAAGCTTCTTGGAGTTGTTTGCTAGGGATTAATTAATTAAGATCTTTTAATAGATGGGTGTCACTTTTGTTTTCTTGAAATTTAATACTTGAAATTAAATTAGTATAGAATGCATGTGTAGGTAATTTAATACTTGAAATTGATATTTCGTACGAGTTCTTAGTTATTTTTGTGATGCATGTGGTGTTGTTATTTAGAATGTTTGGTATTAATGAAATATGTGAATCGTTGCATGCTAAATGAAAGTTGCATCATGAAATAATTAGGGTGTTGAATTGAAATTCTATTTCATTAGTATTCTAAAGTGGTTAGGCACAAATATTCTGCCATGGTTGGATTATAGGAATTGTATATTTATATGTTTAAAAGTTGTTAATTAGGCACAAGAAATTGGGTAATTGTTAGAGGAGATTTATAAAATCAATGAAGATAAGAATTGCTAAAAGAAAGTATATATAGATATTCATGATGGTAGTTAACTTCTTTCAATTGCAATATATAAATACTAGATTTCTAAAACTAATTATTTGAGTTAATTTGTGAACAATTTTATACTAATATGGGTAAAATTAATAAAGAAGTATTTATGGAAGTTTAGAAATATATTTTTGTAACATTAATATGGGATAAAAGATTAGAAATCAAAAAACTTTTAAGAGTAAAAATTTATTTATAAACAGAGAGTGGAGTTATAATGAATTTAACTCATAAACTATCAGGAACTGGCTTCGGCCTTGGTGGCTCGGGCGTGCTGCAACGTGGCGCTTTGGGGGTTTCTATGGTCGCGGGTTCGAGCCTGGGGTTGGCTCTGTTTTATTTGATTTTTTTTAAAATAAATTCAAAAAGAGATTTGGGATACAAAAACAACTCAGGCTAGTTTTATCACCAATTGAGAATTGGCTCAGTGGTTTGGGCATTGGCTTTGGTTGTCGTTGGCTCTAGTTCGAGCTTGGGCAAGCACATTGGGTTTTAAACTTTTTTTTCTTATGCTTTTTCATGTTTTAAAATGGGGAAAACTTCATATAAATATTATATAACATTATTAGAACATTTCGGAGTTATTTCGAAATATTTTAAAGATACTTTCAGAATTTTAAAGGTCATATGCATATATTTTTGAGTTTGAATCCAAGTTTAAAAGAAAACATACGAGATTAAAGATTTTGGGAGTTGGCTATTAATAAAATCAAATACATGAGTTAGAGTTTGAAATTGGGAATTTCTAGTGATTAACTTTTTAAAAGTGAATGTGTATTGAGAAATAGCAATTTAATTGTAAAGAACTCTTGTATTGAGAATGATATTTGAAGTATAGATGAATGTGAAAAGGGGTTTTATTAATCAAAGGAACATTGTGAATTATTAAAGTGGATGGTTGTGTGTTTAACCAAGAAATGTTTACTTCATGATTGACAAATAGGAGAATGAATGATAGAATTAAATAAGATGTGAATAAATGAAATTGAGAACATGAATAATGAGGGTATGAGTACCCCATAATGTTTAACATGAAAAGATGTTGATTCTAGAGGCTAAGTGAGACACAAGTACTGGCAAGTGATGAAAATGATTAACTGATTTTGAGAAGTTGCCAATATGGGCTTTCGTTCTCGGTATTTTGTTTAAGTCCAGTAAGCTAGCTCTAGGTGGTATTATTTATTCATGATTCAAATTAAGGATAGGAACTAGGAGAAGATGTAATAAAACTTGGACAAACGTAAGTGAACGCGTCTATATAGTCTGATAGTGGATTCCTGAACTATAGACCCAGTCAGACGGTGGATTCCTGAACTGTGGTTACTTGTGGGATGAGACAATCCTCAATTAAATTCGGGACTATGATTGGTTTGACGATGGATTCAAAGATTATGAGTAGTCGGGCGGAATGGAGGTAGTTCACCATTATACATGTATATACCGGGGCTGGAGCGCCACTTGCAGGATGTTCGCAGGACGAGGATATCCGTATAGCCTGACGATGGAATCCAGGGCTGTAATCCTTACTCGTGGAATGTCTAAAATATGCTTTTGTTACCGTAGTAGAGTATTCATAGCGGGGGATTGAACCCTGTATTGAGGAGTACATAAGGGCTTGCCCTCGGACCTATGTAGTATGTGATGCACTGAATCCGAACAAGTTTGCATTAGTGTCACCATACTGTAAATATCTGCATTAGGAATTATGGCATATCATACATTGACAGGTCTAGGTTAGTCACTTTTACACTTTATTGTACATTCAAGTTTGTGTTTGCTAAAGTAAGAGAATCGCTGTTTTATAGCACTGTGTCAGTTGTATGCGGTGCCCACAATTTTTCAGCGCAGGGCTTGGATTGGCAAAAAAATATAAAGATGAATTGATGCTAAAGAATATTTTCAGATTTAAGTTGTTGATGTTAAAGTTATATATATCATGTTGTATTCATTTAAATTCCGCAGTGTTGATGTAAAGAACATTGTTGTTTAATGAAAGTTTTATTTTCCTTGCAAAATTGTACGAATTTGAAGTAAAGAATCCTGTTGTGCTATGAATTATATGTAAATAAAATTCAGGGCATTACAGATTCGTATCAGAGCCAGGTTCAATGAGTAGTATAAAATTATAAGGAAAACACAATCAGGGTGGACATTAGAGTGTGAGTGTCAGTTTGGTGTCATGAAGGATGAAGTTATTGAACTTGCATTCATGATACTCTCCTCGTATACATTGACGTGAGATTGCATTGCGAGCATGTTTTTCCTTGGTATCAGAGTGGCGCAGCGGAAGCGAGGTTGGTTTGAACCTACATTCATGATACATTACACGTAGACACACTTAATACCTTTTCATCCCTAAAGTTAATATTTTCTTCAAAGAATTATTTTCGAATACTATTAATTCACTTTGATATTTATAATTTTATCTCCAACCCTTAGTCTTAATCTTTTAAGTTTGACTTACTCGTTTTCTTTCTTGATGTTTTATCCTCCTTAATTTTATGCGCTTTAATATCACTTATTTATTTTTGCCATTACTTTTACTAATTAAATTGTTATTAGAAATATAATTTTCTTTTTGTTATTATTTCTATTAGATTTTGATTTTTGATTTTTTTTGTATGTTTACATTCACTTTACAAATACTTTGATTTCACGATACTATATTTTTCCATTATTTTACATTGTCTTATTCATTTCAGTATATTTTTCAAGATTGTAATGTTTTACTTATATAAATATGACATACTTCTACTCATTATAAATCCTCTTCCTAATATTTTTGTGATATAGCTTATATTCGATATTTAAAATCTATCCTTTTATTTTAATATTTTATCGTTGTAATTTTCTACTTCATTTCCTCCTCTTACTATCCCAACTTTTACTTCTATTTTTATATCACCGATTTTAAAACGTAACATCATACTTTATTAAACACCGAATATCCAAGTACATATGGAAGATAGCATCATTTCACTTTGGTGCAACCTGATGACGAGAGGGAAAATCTGCAACTAGACGTCGATGGAGACAAACTGCAATTGGATATCGGGGAGGCAAAGCCTGCAACCGAATGTCCATAAGGCAAACTGCAATCGGATGTCGTAGAGGCAATTCTGCAACTTTGATGTCAAGGAGGCAAGCCTACAGTTGGACACCAACGAGGTGAACCCACAACAAAAGAGATTTTTCCACTTTGATAATCCCCACTTTTGTTTCTATGTATGTTTCCTTACCACTATTTGTACTAGTCTATACCATTTTATAATATTTTACAACCAAGAATTAAAATAATTTCCTTATTATTTATACTGGTTTCTATATCTATCCTACTTACGTATTTACTACTTACTATCAACTATCTTGCCATCTTCTTATTATTATTTTGAATCTTTACATAAGTTAGCATTTCGTACCACTTCATCATAATTTTTAATTTGGTGGCTACTCACCTAACAAAAAAAAATCTTATTATTTATACTTTTGTTTACGATTCATAATTTATTTCTATGTAATTAGTTTTTTCAATAGTATGTTATTACTTTTTCTACTATGATGTCTTGTTTTACTCCTTCAGACCATTTATAATTTTCATATCATAATATTATTTGTTTCACCCTATAATTTTTATGCCTATGTACGTATATAATTTTGTATGTTGGTTTTTCTTGCTCTACTTAACAATTTGAAAGTATTTTTATATATGCCAACCAGTATTCTATATCTTTAATTTTTTTAAATCATATATACAATTATTGTAATTAGTTTACAAATTATTTTATGATAATAACAACTTGTTAAACAGAATTAGTTTTATCTTATATTTTCTATACTTTTAACTAAATTTTATACTCTTATAATTTTCAAACTTTATCCAATAGTCTTCTCTTAAACTACGAATTAAATTTTTATCTCGTAGTATATACTACTAGTTTAATTTATGGTTTTATCCTTCCCGTTTTCCTTTAATTAACTTCTCTTTCCGTAATTTTTCAAATTCTCTAACAATTAATGACTTAATTCATATTCTTCTTTTCATCTAATACTTTACCTGATATTATTTTGTATGAAAAATTTCTTTCGACCTATACCATCTTTTATGGTCAGGTTTCTTTTCCTGCTATTTTTCTCGTTTTCCTGTTTCGTTCCTATTAATTTTGATTCTTATAGTTTTCTTATATAAGTTTACCTTGTTTTTCCATATTATATATTTCTATACTACATTTATTTTCTTAAATATTTGTAGTTTTTCTATATACAATAATAAATTTTTATTGTTGTGTACAATATATAACTTTTACCCTAGTAAGTTCTGAGGATAAAACTGTTCTAAGGGAGGCGCGCGCGCGGGGGGGGGGGGGGGGGGGGGGGGGGGGGGGGGGGGGGGGGGGGGGGGGAGTGTAACACTCTGCAAAATTGAGTTATGACAATTTTTCTCCACGCATGTTACGCACGTGTATTTTGTACTGTTACGGGTAATATCCGTAGCGTATTTTAATTTAAATATCATATGTATTTTATATTTCTACTATTTATACATTTTTTCGTCTTCTTAAAATTCATTCTTGTCCTATTTGAGCCAACTCAAATATTAATTTTTCAATCTTTGTGTTTTTATGTGCATTGCACGTGTTATCGATGGACGTGTCCATTGCGTATATCCTACCGTTACGTGTAATATTTTCTATATATTTCAATTATTTATTTTACGACTTGTTCGAATTTGTTTTATAAATTGAAACTCATTTTTTTCCTATTTTGATTAAAATATTTTTGTATGCGTGGTGCACGTGTTTTCTATGTATGTGTTGATTACATTATGGTATATGTATAATGAAATATATTTTTCGTACGTTTTATTTAGATTATTTATAAATATTTTCCTTTTAATAAAATTGATTTCGTATTTAAATATTTATTTTTACATGCGACGCACGTGTTTGCGGTGCACGTGTTGGGTGTATTCTCTTTCAAAATAAAATTTATGAAGTGTGTGTGGTTATTTCTATTTTTGAATAAAAACTTTAATTATAATTAAATTAAACTAGTTTAATTAAATACATACTACATATTATAACATATACATTTAATTTAAATAAAAAACCATTAATAAAACTGTGTGCACACACGTAGCACGCATGTGCACGTGCATTGCACACCAAAATCAAACATCAACCACTAGATTGATCGGGTATTTGGTGAAGTGAGGGGAGTGGAGTTGGAAGTAGATTAGTGGGAGGTTTTGTGGGTGGTTAATTAACTACCTATTAATTACCCTTTCATTATAAACAACCCCCTCCTCCTCTGGATTTCATCAGCAACGAAATTATAAAAAAAAAGAATGTGTTGTTCCTGTTGCTGCCGAAAGGTTGCTGTCCTTCTCTTCTTTGTGCACAGATTTCGAGAAGGGGCTTGGAGGCTTCTTGAAGTTGTTTGCTAGGGATTAATTAAGATCTTTTAATAGGTGGGTGTCTCTTTTGCTTTCTAAATTAGTATAGAATGCATGTGTAGGTAATTTGAGACTTGAAATTGATATTTTGTACGAGTTCTTAGTTATTTTTTAGATGCATGTGGTTTTGTTATTTATAATGCTAGGTAGTAATGAAATATGTGAATCGTTGCATGCTAAATGAAAGTTGCATTATGAAATAGTTAGGGTGTTGAATTAAAATTCTATTTCATTAGTATGTTGAAGTGGTTAGACACAAATATTATGCCATGGTTGGATTATAGGAATTGTGCATTTATATGTATAAAAGTTGTTAATTAGGCACAAGAAATCGTGTAATTGTTAGAGGAGAATTATAAAATCAATGGGGAAAAGAATTGCTAAAAGAATGTATATATATATTCATGATAGTAGTTAATTTCTTCTAATTGCAATATATGAATACTAGATTTCTAAAAGTAATTAGTTGAGTTAATTTGTGAACAATTTTATGCTAATGTGGGTAAAATCATTAAAGAAGTATTTATGGAAGTTTAGAAATATGTTTTTGTAATATGAATTTGGGAGAAAAGATTAGAAATCAAAAATTGTTGAAAGAGTAAAAATTTAGTTATAAACAGAGAGTGGAGTGAAAATGAGTTTAACTCATATACTATCAGGAACTGGCTTTGGCCTTGGTGGCTAGGGCGTGTGCCAATGCACAGCGCGCTGCCATGTGGCTCTTTGGTTGTTTCTGTGGTCGCGGGTTCGAGCCTGGGGTTGGCTCTATTTTATTTAATTATTTTTTTTTGAAATAAAATCAAAGAGATATTTTGGGATACAAAAAAACTTTGGGTAGTTTTATCACTAATTAAGAATTGGTTCAGTGGTTTGGGCATTGGCTTTGGTTGTCGTTGACTTTGTTTCGAGCCCGGGGCATGCACATTGGGTTTATTATTATTATTTTTTCTTATGCTTTTTCAAGTTTTAAAATGGGGAAAACTTCATATAAATATTATATAACATTATTATAAGATTTTGGAGTTACTTCGTAATATTTTAAAGATACTTTGAGAATTATAAACGTCATATTTTTGAGAATTTTAAAGGTCATTTCCAAGTTTAAAAGAAAACATACGAGATTAAAGATTTTGGGAGTTGATTATTAATAAAACCATATACATGTGTAAGAGTTTGAAATTGGGAATTTCTAGTGATTAATTTTTGAAAAGTGAATGCGTATTGCGAAATAGTAATTTAATAGTGAAGAACTCGTGTTTCGAGAATCATACTTGAAGTATAGATGAATGTGAAAAGGGGTTTTATTAATTAAAGGAACATTGTGAATTATTAAAGTGGATGGTTGTGTGGTCAACCAAGAAGTGTTTACTTCATGATTGATAAATAAGAGAATGAATGAAAGAATTGAATAAGATATGAATAAATGAAATTGAGAAAATGAATAATGAGGGTATGAGTACCCCATAATGTTAGATATGAAAAGATTTTGATTCTAGAGGCTATATGCGACTCAGGAACCGGCAAGTGATGAAAATGATTAATTGATTTTAAGAAGTGGCCAATATGGGCTGTCGTTCTCGGTATTTTGTTTAAGTCCGGTAGGAGGAGAAGCTTGCTCTAGGTGGTATTATTTATAAATGATTCAAATTAAGGATAGGCACTAGGAGAAGATGTAATAAAACCTGAAAAAACGTAAGTGGGGTGCTTCTATATAGTCTGACGGTGGATTCCTGGACTATAGACCCAGTCAGACGGTGGATTCCATGATCATGAATAGTCAGGCGGATGGGAGGTAGTTCACCATTATATATATATATACCGGGGTTGGAGCGGCACTTGCGGGATTTTCGCACGACAAGGATTTCCATATAGCCTGACGGTGGATTCCAGGGCTGGAATCCGTACTCGTGGAATGTGTAAAACTTGCTTTTGTTACCGTAGTAGTGTATTCATCGCGATGGATTGAACCCTATATTAGGAGTACGTAAGGGCTTGCTCTCGGACCTATGTAGTATGGGATGCATAGAATCCAAACAAGTATGCATTAGTGTCATCGTAGCGTAAATATCTGTCTTAGGCATTAAAGTATATCATACACTGAAATGTTTAGGATAGTCACTTTTACACTTTATTGTGCATTCAAAATTTGTGTTTGCTAAGGTAAGAGAATCGCTGTTTTATAGCATTGCGTCAGTTGTATCCAACTGACGTGCCCACAGTTTTCCAATACAGGGCTTGGATTGGCAAAAAGGCATAAAGATGATTTTCAGATTTAAGTTGTTAATGTTAAAGTTGTATATATCATGTTGTATTCATTTAAATTTCGCTGTGTTGATGTAAAGAACATTGTTGTTTAATGAAAAGTTTTATTTTTCTTGTAAAATTGTACAAATTTGAAGTAAAAAATCATGTTGTGCTGCGAATTACATGTAAATGAAATTCGATGCATTACAAGAACTTACAGGGTCACACACTTAGAATGGATCGAATTTGGGATTTAAATTCATAAGATGCATTTAATTAGGATCCAAGTAAGACTTGGACTCCTGACATTGGTTGGACATTTAGTTAGAATAAATGGGCCGACTAAAGTTCAAAGTCTCACACACGAATCTAACCCAGGTTAGACTGTGAGTCCAATAACCTCATTACTCTCTTAAGG